>QLTV01003259.1:953084-973084 GCA_003457575.1 Thermophis baileyi
GCCGGGGGACGGCGAAAACCGGCCCACCGGGCCGCCCGGAAGTCCAGAGGCTTCGGGGGGGCCTGCGTGCAGGCGCGGGGGGGCAGCACGGGGGGGTGTTGCTTGCATGGGGGGTGGGGGCCATTGAATTATGGGTGTGGGCACGCGCGCGCGTGCTTTCGCACACACGCGCGCGCTTTCGGCACCAGAGGAAAAAAAGGTTTACCATCACTGCCTTAGGGGCAACCAGGACCTGGATGATTGCATCACTGTTCCCTCTAAGGTGCGCGGCCGCGCGGCCGCGCACGTCACGGAATCGCCGCGCAGCAGTTTTGAACTGCCGCGCAGCGATTTCCCATGTCTGAGGGAACGTTGCTGCGCGGCCGCGCACGTGACAGGGAATCGCCGCGCAGCAGTTTCAAACTGCCGCGCAGCGATTTCCCTTGTTAGAGGGAACGTTGGATTGCATAATAAACATTCGCCATTTTAAAACATGACCGGCTGGGGATTCTGGGAGTGGAAGTCCACCCATCTCAAAGCCTGCTGGCTGGGGATTCTGGGAGTGGAAGTCCACCCATCTTAAAGCCTGGTGGCTGGGGGATTCAGGGGATTGAAGCCCATCCATCTTAAAGCATGCTGGCTGGGGAATTCTGGGAGTGGAAGTCCACCCATTTTAAAGCGTACAGGCTGAGGAATTATGGGAATGGAAGTCCACCCACCTTAAAGCCTGCTGGCTGGGGAATTCTGGGAGTTGCAGTCCACCCATCTTAAAACATGGCTGGCTGAGGAATTATGGGAATGGAAGTCCACCCATCTTAAAGCATGGCTGGCTAGGGAATTCTGGGAGGTGAAGTCCAACCATCTTAAAGTGGCAAAGGTTGAGAAAAATTGCTCTAGTCTTACACCTTGTGAATCAAACTTCTCCATAAGTTTCATGGAGCAGATCCAAGTTTTAGAGTACCCTGAGCTAGTGTCATTGATCCGATCACGCATGGCGGGATTCCCTCAGTGGTGGCACCCATGTTATTGAATTAGTAAAAGGGCATTATGGGAATGGAAGTCCACCCATCTAAAGCATTCTGGCTGGGGGATTCTGGGAATGGAAGTCCACCCATCTTAAAGCATTCTGGCTGGGGATTCTGGGAGTGGAAGTCCACCCCTCTTAAAGCATGCTGACTGGGGAATTCTGGGAGTGGAAGTCCACCCCTCTTAAAGCATTCTGGCTGGGGGATTCTGGGAATTGAAGTCCACCCCTCTTAAAGCATTCTGGCTGGGGGATTCTGGGAATGGAAGTCCACCCATTTGAAAGCTGACAAAGTTGAGAAACACAAGCTTGGAGAAACACAATCTCTGAATCCTATTTCAACGCTGAGAGCAAAAGGCAAATTCTGTTTCCCCTTCTAAATTTTTACCTACGTAGAATCGACATTTTAAACTTTGCACAGGAACAAAGAAAGCCCGTTATTTCTGCTTGGAAGTGGGAACAGGCGGGCCCGATCCATCTCGATCCGGCAGGGCGATCTTCTTCACATCCCTCGTTTGCACGTTGTGTAAATCCCCTCTCCTCCTGGTTTTTACTCTCCGCCCCGTGATCTGTTGTGGGCGCTTTCATTTTGTATGAAACCCTTTTGTTTCCCCACCCGAAAACTCTGTATAAACCGACCTATACATAGATATATCCTTATACAGCATATAAATATATAAATAAACAGGCCTATTTAAATGAAATACCTTATTATTGCATGCCGGTGGGTGGTTGTCATGCAACAGACTTGTTAAATGTTTGATACCAAATGTTTTGCTACAACGTGGTCACTGCTGAAGACAGTCCTGACTACAACTTCAGACATAAATTTTGTATTCCACCATCGTTTTATGTGCCTTTATTTATTTATTGTTTGTCAAGTTGTCAACATCTTACCAACCTGAAATCTTTTTTTTTTAAAACATTTTGCAGATTGGTGGTCCCAACGTGGCATCCCCAGGTGCTAATGCACAACTAGTCCTCGACTTATGACCACAATGTCCATTGCTAAGTAAGACGGTCGTTAAGCGAGTCACACCCGACTTCGCAACCGTTTTGGCAACAATTGTTAATAGGTAGTCCAGAACAGGTAGTCCTCGACTTACAACCACAATGGAGCCCAAAATTTCTGTTGCTAAGCGAGACAGCGGTTAAGTGTGAGTTTCGCCCCATTTTACGACCTTTCTTGCCACAGTTGTTAAATGGATCGCTGCCATTGTTAAGTTAGTAACATGGTTGTTAAGTGAATCTGGCTCCCCCCATTGACTTGGCTTGTTGGAAGGTCACAAAAGGGGATCACATGATCCCCCCCCCGGGACACTGCGACCGTCATATCTGAGTCAGTTGCTAAGCGTCTGAATTTGATCACGTGAATTGCTGCAGTTGTTAAGTGAATCCTACAGATGTTAAGTGAATCTGGCTTCCCTCATTGGACTTTGCTCGTCAGAAGCCAGCTGGGAAGCTTGCAAATGGCAATTACATGATTTCGGGACATTGCAACCTTCGTAAGTACCTGCCAGTTTCCAAGTGTCTAAATTTTGATCACGTGACCATGTAGATGCTGCACAGTTGTAAGTGCGAGGACCAGTCATAAGTCTTTTTTTAGTGCTGTAAATTCAAACGGTCGTTAAAGGAACGGTTGTGTGGGAAGCCACTCCCCCCCTCCTAGAAGAATGAAATATTTTGAGGAATATTTTAAAAAGGCAGATTATATTTCCCTAAATGAGAAATGGAGAAACATGGTATTTTTAGAGGCAGGAAGCAGACTCAGTCTGTCTTAATAGCCCCCAGCAGATATTTTGTGCCCATTAAGAAAGATTGGGCCAGCCTATCTACAAAACAAAAGACCTCCAGCTCCAGGATGATGGGATAAAGAACAGGACAGGATCCTTCAGGACACAATAGGATTAACCCACTACCATTTAGCAAGAAGACACAAAGCTCACTACATTTGCACAATCTCCTAAGGGCATTTTCAGTCATTGTATCACCCTCAGAAACTCCAACCAAACTTAGCTGAGACAAACACCTACCATAGGATTTGTATTTTGCCTATAGAACCAGCTATGACCCCTACATGG
Source organism: Thermophis baileyi (assembly GCA_003457575.1). Lineage (NCBI taxonomy): Eukaryota > Metazoa > Chordata > Lepidosauria > Squamata > Dipsadidae > Thermophis > Thermophis baileyi. The sequence continues at coordinate 956,169 of QLTV01003259.1, forward strand.
CCCCATGGGAGTCTGACAACAGCCAATAGAAGACATGTTCTTGCACAGGAACAGGAAGCTCAAGTGCAAAGCCCACAACTCTCAACCCCATGTGGTCAGCTGCCAGAGCCACAAACCCATGTGGTTCTGTTTCGTCATCAAACCATCTTTCCAATCAGCCTCCATTTTGTCTCCAGTTCTTCCAGATTGGAACTGAACCAGGTGGATATTTCTTCCAACAGTTGTAAGTCAAGGACTACCTGTATAGTACGCTGTGTATGCAAATACTGTACCTTCTTCATGGCTCCCCCAAAGGTTGAAGGATGTGAACCTGATTTGATAATTCTGAGCTTCAAATTTAGAAATGTTTAGAAGCACGGGAAGTCAGACGCGTGAGCACAAAAGGGTGAGGTTTCGAACCCACCACACCCCCGCCCTCTTGCAGATTTTGGCACACAACCTCACAGGTACCGCACGCTCAGTTTAATCCCCTTTGCATTCCATGAATAATTCTTGGGAAACTGAAGGTGTAAACAGCTAAATTGGAACACTGGAAAAACACTTATTTATCTACAACCACCAGATTGGTGGAATGAAAAGCCTTCAGCACTTTCCCCAGGTTTGCTGTAAGCTGGTTTTCTATTTTTTTCAATCAAGAAGTTTCTAAGGTCCTTGGTGCCCTCCGAGCTTGTTTTCTTGCAGACATTTCATGACCCAACTAGGTAACATCATCAGAGCTAGAAGGGAGTTGGGTTTGAAGAGTGGAGGAGGAAGAAGAGGATTGTGGGGTCCTTGGTGCTCTCTGAGCTTGGTAGTTTTCTTTGCAGACGTTTCATGACCCAACTAGGTAACACTATCAGTTTTAGAAGAGAGTGGGGATTGCAGAGAGGAAGAGGAGGAGGAGGGGAAGAGGAAGAAGGCTGCGGGGTCCTTGGTGCTCTATGAACCTGGTTGTTTTCTTCCAGACGTTTCATGACCCAACGAGGTAACATCATCAGTGCTAGAAGGAAGTGGGATTTGTAGAGATGAGGAGGACAACTGTGGGGTCCTTGGTGCTCTCTGAGGAGGGGGGGCACAAATACCACAATTGAGCCTAAAATTTCTCTTGCTAAGCTAAGCAAGACAGTTGTCAAGTTGAGTTTTGCTCCATTTTATGACCTTTCTTGCCACTGTTGTTAAATGAATCATTGCAAGTGTTAAGTTAGAAACACGGTTGTTAAGTGAATCTGGCTTCCCCAAGGACGTTGCTTGTGTCAGAAGGTCGCAAGAGGGGACGGCACGACCCCGGGGACACTGCCACCATCCTAAATATCATAAATGGGCTGCTATACAAATGTTTTAAATAAATAAAAATAAAATAATAGAATCCTTTGACTGTTCAGCAGAGTTGCTTAGAAGAGGGGCTGCTCTGTAAATGTTTTAAATAAATAAAAATAAAATAATAAAAAGATGAAGACCTTTGACTGCCAAGCAGAGTTGCTCAGAAGGTGGGCCCCTAGATAAATGTTTTAAATAGATAGAAATAAAATAATAAAGACATTGCCCAGCAGAGTTGCTTGGACGATGAAGAACTATGTCAATGTTTTAAATCAGTGAATAAAAATAAAATAATAAACTAAACTAAACTAAACTAAACAAAATAAAATAAGTAAAATAATAAACTAAACTAAATAATAAAATAAAATAAAAATAATAAAATAAAATAAATAAACTAAACTAAAATAATAAAATAAAATAAAATAATAATATAAATGTTTTAAATCAGTGAATAAAACTAAAATAATAAACTAAACTAAACAAAATAAAATAAGTAAAATAATAAACTAAACTAAATAATAAAATAAAATAAAAATAATAAAATAAAATAAATAAACTAAACTAAAATAATAAAAATAAAATAATAAACTAAACTAATAAACTAAAATAAATAAAATAAGGAACTAAACTAAAATAATAAAATAAAATAATAATGTAAATGTTTTAAATCAGTGAATAAAACTAAAATAATAAACTAAACTAAACTAAATAAACTAAAATAAATAAAATAAAATAATAAACTAAACTAATAAAATAAACTAATAAACTAAACTAATAAACTAAAATAAATAAAATAAGGAACTAAACTAAAATAATAAAATAATAATGTAAATGTTTTAAATCAGTGAATAAAAATAAAATAATAAACTAAACTAAATAAAATAAAATAAAATAAATAAAATAAACTAATCTAAACTAAATAAAATAAAATAAAATAAAATAATAAACTAAACTAAACAAATAAAATAAACTAATAAAAGAAAATATTAAAAGAATAGAAAAGAGAAAAAAAAGAGAAGAAAAGAGAAGAAAAGAAAAGAAAAGAAAAAAAGAGATGACGCTTTGACTTGCTTGGTTGCTACATCTTCACAATTTCGTCCCCTGCCACAGAAGCCCCTAATCCCGAATTAAATGTCCCCAAGGAAGGGATTCAACCTTTGCCCGCCTGTTAATCCCACTAGCACCACACCAGTTTTTAAACCTGTTAAAAAAACCAAAGCATTTGTGGTAGAACAACCATATTTTTTCGATCCCCTTTTTAACTCCGAGGCCGCCAATCCAATATTCACAGGATTTTGCTTGGGCTCTGAAGCCGCATTCAGTAGCTCCTCTAATCCTTGTTGGTTTATTTTTTTATTTTTAAACTTAAATTCCAAAGCCCGTCGGCTGCCAGTGAGATTTTGCTGATCTCAAAGAAGACATCTAAATCTCAAAGCAGCTTTGCACGCAAAAATCCAACAACCTCAGGTTGACATTCCTGAACTCCGGTTTATGTGATTTGCGAGCTCATAAAAGTTTTGGATGGAAGGGTTGAGGGCCTTGACTGATGGACAGAATGGCTGAAAATCTGCAGCACCAGAAAAAAAAAAACGCCCCCATCCGCTCCATTCAATAGGCTGGCATTGAAATAACAGGTAGCCTTTGACTTACGACCAAAAAATTGAGCCCAAAATTTCTGTTGCTAAGTGAAACATTGGTGAAGTGAGTTTTGCCCCGTTTTACGACCTTCCTTGCCACCATTGTGAAGTGAATCACTGCAGTTGGTAAGCAAGGAAGCCAGGTTGTTAAGTGGAACTGGTTTCCCAGTGGACTGTTTGCCAGAAGGTCGCAAAAGGGGATCACGTGACCCCCCCGGACATCGCAACCGTCATAAATACGAGTCAGTATTTTGAATTTTGATCACCTGACCATGGGGATGCTGCAACGGTCGTAAGTGTGAAAAATGGTCATAAGTCACCTTTTTCAGTGTCGGCGTAACCTTGAACGGTCACTAAATGAACTGTTGTAAGTCGAGGACGACCTGTACAGTTCGTTTAGCGACCATTCGAAGTTACCACCAGTGAAAAAAGTGACTTATGAGCAGGATGTCACACAACGGTGGTAACATACAATTACAAGTAGTCCTTGATTTACATACAGTTCATTTAGTGACCGTTTGAAGTTACAACGGAACTGAAAATAGTGACTTATGACCATTGTTCACACTTACGGCCGCTGTAGCATCTCTGTGGTCATGTGATCAAAATTCAGACGCTGGGCGACTCATATTTATGACGGTTGCAGTGTCCCGGGGCCACGTGATCCCCTTTTGCGACCTTCTGACAAGCCAAAGTCAACGGGGAAACTGGACTCCGTATTACAACTGATTCACTTAACGACTGGGGCAAGAAAGGTCGTAAAAGGGGGCAAAATTATTTAACAACTGTCTCGCTCAACAACAGAAATGTTAGGCTCAATTGTGGACTAAGTCGAAGACTACCTGTATTGGAAAAACTGGGAAACCTGTCCCATCAGAGCTATTCAGCCTGGTTTTGAAATCCAGGCAGTGGTTGGCTTACAACCGGGGGGGGGGGCTTCAAAATTTTTAGCAAGGGGTTCTCTGCCCAGTTGCTGGGTGGGCGTGGCCATGGTGGGCGTGGCCTAGTCGGCCTCCTGCACCATGGCGGCGGGGGGTTTGCCCTCCCCGCAACTCCGGAGGCTTTCCTCGAGCCTCCGGGAGGGCGAAAATGGCCTCCCCAGGCTCCGGAGGCCCTCTGGAGGCCGGAAACGGGCCTGTTTCCCGCCTTCCCGAACTTCCAGTAGGCCCGTTTTTTACCCTCCCCGAGCCTCCGCGCGCACCCTGCACTTACCTGTATCCAAAATGGGCCGCGTGGGAGGGGAGGGGCGGGGTGGGCGGGGCCAGCCAGGAGTGGGATTTGGGGGTTCTCCGAACTGCACAGAATCTTAGCTAGAGGTTCTCCCGAACCCCTGCGAACCCCCAGCAGCCCAACTCTGCTGACAACAATTCATTTAGTAACCGTTTGAAGTTATATGATGGCAGTGAGAAAAGTGACTTATTACCAGGTTTCCCACTTACGACCGCTGCAGCATCTTCTTGGTCACGTGATCAAAATACGGACGCTTGGCAACTGACTCATATTTATGACGGTTTGCAGTGTCCCGGAGTTGTGTGATCCCTATTTGTGTAACTTTCCAGATGGCTTCCGGCAAGCGGTCAGAAAGTGAAGCCGGATTCACTTAACGACTGCATGGTTCACTTAACAACTGCAGCGATTCGCTTCACAACTGTGGCAAAAAAAAGTTTGTAAAATGGGGGGCAAGACTCACTTAACAACAGCCTTGCTTAGCCACGGAAACGTTGGGCTCTGATTGTGGTCGTAAGTCGAGGACTACCTGTAATTAGTTTAAGGCAGATGGGGAAAAAAGTTTTCCTGCTCGTAAACAACTTCAGCCTTTGAGTATTAAGTCTGGGGTGTGTCTTTGTGTATGTGTGTGTATGTGGGTTTGTGTGCCGCACGTATGTTCTTGTCAGTCATGCTCCATAAAGCAGACTTAATCAGTGCAAATGAGTTGACCAGAGCTGAGATGCAAATTAAATGTTTTAAATTTAACGGACATTAATTGTAGCTAATTACAGGGAATATGATTACTCTCGTGGTGTTAATGCCAGATTTTTTTCCCCCTGGCTGCATTCAATCAATCAAAATAGGGCTGGAAGGGATCTTGGAGGTCTTCTAGTCCAGCCCCCTGCTCAAGCAGGAGACCCTACTTTACAGCCTTGTTATTTGTAAAAATAATGAAGGCAGAATACAAATAAATAAGTTTCTGTGTCAAACGCCCACTATGGCCACGCCCACCCCCAGCCACACACACCCACACCTGCCCTCCGAGGTCAAACAACCCTGATGCAGCCCTCAATGAAATCGAGTTTGACACCCCTGCCCTACACCATTTCTGACAGATGCAGCCAGTAGTTCCACTGGTTAATTGTTCTCACTGTCTTAGTTCCAGGTTGCTTCTCTTCTCTTCTCTTCTCTTCTCTTCTCTTCTCTTCTCTTCTCTTCTCTTCTCTTCTCTTCTCCTCTCCTCTTCTCTCTTCTCCTCTCTTCTCCCCTCTCCTCCCATTCCATTATTCTATTCCTATTTATTCTATTCTATTTATTCTATTCTATTTTCTATTCCATTCTATTTTCTATTCCATTCCATTCCATTCTCAATATTCTATTCTATTCTATTCTATTCTATTCTATTCTATTCTATTCTATTCTATTCTATTCTATTCTATTCTATTCTATTCTATTCTATTGTATTCTATTCTATTTTTCCATTCCATTTGATGCCTCCCCTATAAGTTTATTTTTAATTCCAGGCTGCTTCTCTCCTTGATTAGTTTCCACCCATGGTTTCTTGTCCTGCCTTCAGCTGCTTTGGAAAATAAGTTGACCCCCATCTTCTTTGTGGCAGCCCCTCAAATACTGGCACCATCATGTCCCCCCTAGTCCTTCTTTTCTCTAGACTGGCCAAACCCAAATCCTTCAGCCGTTCTTCGTTCGTTCTAGTCTCCAGGCCTTTAATCATCCTGGTTGCTCTTCTCTGCACTTTTTCCAAAGTCTCAACATCTTTTTTATACAGTGGCAACCAAAACTGGAGCAGGATTCCAGCTGTGAAAAACAGTCGTAAGTCACTTTTTTCACTGCCACCGTGAACTTCGGTCGCTAAAGGAACTGTTGTAAGTTGAGGACTACCTAGCTTTGAACTGAAAGAATCCCTCTAACTTGTAAAATTCTCGCATAACCCGGATTTCCAAAACTGGTTTGTCCTTTTTATCCTACCGAACGACGTCATTCCTCATTTTTTCTATGCACACAAACTAGAGATTCCCGCGCCTGGCATTAAGTTTCAGGAGTGCCCCATCGCCTTGCCCTCCTGAAACATACTGTAGCTTGCTCGGAATCTGCTCAAGCTGGCATCAATATGTCGTTTTCACACATTCCTGGAGAAAATATAACAGTGTTCATTCACTTCTCTTTCTACCATATGGTTTCTGTGGTTTTTGTTTTTTTTAAGGAAAGCTTTGGGGTTTTTTTTTTTTTTTGTTCTTTTGGATTTCTGCCTGCAGCACCGGTTGTCCCTGACTTACAATCACTCATTTAGTGACCATACCGTAGAGTGGTGCGGTGGCCTAGAGGTGGAGCTCTCGCCTCACAATCAGGAGGCTGTGAGTTCGATCCTAGGTAGAGGCAGCTATTTCTCTCTCTGGGCACAATGAGAATATATCTGCTGAACAAAACTCCGCATTGGCGACAGGAAGGGCATCCGGCCAGTAAACACTCTCCTAGCTCCATTCAGTTGCCCAGACTCCACCCAACAAGGGATTATGGGATCATTAAATGGTGATGATTTAGTGACCATTCCGTTAACACGGCACTGAAAACGTTACTTCTGTCCAATCCTCACACTTACGTCCGTCACAGCATTCCCAAAGGGGCATTTGATCAAAAATTGGGCGTTTGGCAACGGGCATTTATGACAGTTGCAGTGTCCCGGGATCATGTGATCTCCCCTTTTGTGACCTTCCCAGGGAGCTTCTGACAAGCATGGGGAAAGCCGGATTCGCTTAATGACTGCCTGCTTCGCTTAACAACTAGCAGTGATTTGCTTAAGAACCGTGGCAAAAAAGGTTGAAAAATTGAGTGCGACTCACTTAACGACTTCCTTGCTTAGCAATGGAAATTCTGGTCCCAATTGTGGTCGTAAGTCGAGGACTTCCTGTATCTTCCCTGCCTTTGACATTAGCCTGAGGACAATTCAGCTCTTAAGAGCGAACCAGGGAACAGACAAATTTAATTCCCTGGTTAAATCAGACACAAAATTGCAGGAAGTCCTTGATTTATGATTACAATTAGGATTAGAACTTCTATTGCTCAGCAATGCAGTCACTAAGTGAGTCACACCAAATTTTATCTTTGCCACAGTTGTTAAGTGAATCACGAAATCGTTAAGCAAATCAAACTTCCCCCATTAACTGTGCTTGGAACCTGGGAAGATGTTTATGAAGATCACATGACCCCAAGACACCACAGCTGTCGTAAATATATGTCAAGCACCCCTCTTAAAATATGCATGCTGGGGATTCTGGGAGCTGAAGTCCACCCCTTAAAACATGCTGGCTGGGGAATTCTGGGAGTGGAGGCCCACCCCTCTTAAATCATGCTGGCTGGGGAATTCTGGGAGTGGAAGTCCACCCCTCTTAAAACATGCTGGCTGGGGATTCTGGGAGTGGAAGTCCACCCATCTTAAAGCATGCTGAGTGGGGAATTCTGGGAGTGGAAGTCCACCCCTCTTAAATCATGCTGGCTGGGGAATTCTTGGACTTGAAGCCAGCCTATCTTGAAACATGCTGGGAGTTGATGTCCACCCACATTAAAATCGCCAAGTCTGAAAAACACGGATTTATTGCAAACTCGGGTTCTTGAAGACACCGAGTGCCTTTGGAAGAAATCCTGCCCCTTCCCCTTTTCAAAAGAGTTTCCAACAACACACAGGGGGGGAAAAAAATAAAGAAACAGGAGTCACGCAATTAGCCAGCCGAGTGTCCCTTTATCTTGTGGGTCTTAAGAAAGTCCTTCAACGTTTTCGATGGAACCTTCGGACTCGCTGAAACTTTCTTCGGCTCCCCCTTTCATTTCAATGTTCCCGTGGTGGGCACAGCTCGGCTCCCCCCTTGAAGGACAGAAAAGCCCGTGTCAAATGCAGCTTTTACAAGCGCTCGAAGGACAAAGCAAACATTCGGCATGCATAATTTATCAAAGAGTTGGAATATAACAAATCGCTCGTCCTTGGCTCCAAGGAAGAACTAGAGAACATAGAATACAATTAGTCCTCGACGTACGACAACGGAGCCCGAAATTTCTGCTGCTAATCAACAGTGGCTAAGTGACCTTCGCCCCATTTTACGACCTTCCTTGCCACAGGTATTAAGTGAATCGCCGCCGCTAAGTGAGTCACGCGGTTTTTCAGAGAACCTGGCTCCCCCAATGACTTATTTATTTATTTTTATTTATTTATTTATTTGTCAAACATGTACAAGATAGCAGGTATAGGTATAAACATAAACATAATCAAAGTGAATACAGATAGATGAAGACAATAGGACAGTAGGACAGGGACGGTAGGCACGCTGGTGCGCTTATGCACGCCCCTTACAGACCTCTTAGGAATGGACTTGGCTTGTCGGATGGTCGCAAAAGGGGATCGAATGACCTCGGGACACTGCAACCACTGTCATAAATACGAGTCGGTTGCCAAGCGTCCGAATTTTGATCATGGGACCACGGGGATGTGGCAACGGTCGTTAAGTGTGAAGAACGGTCTTTAAGTCACTTTTTTTCAGCGCTGTTGTTATTCTGAACGGTCACTAAATAAACTGTTGTAGGTCGAGGACTATCTGTAATAGGGTTGGGAAGGGAGCTTGGTGGTCTTCTAGTCCAACCCCCTGCTCAGGCAGGAGACCCTATACCATTTCAGACAAAGGGCTGTCCAGTGTCTTCTTAAAAACTTCCAGTGATAGAGTACCCACAACGTCTGGTGGCAAGCTGTTCCACTGATCAATTGTCCTCACTGTCAGGAAATTCCTCCTTAGTTCTAAGTTGCTTCCCTCCTTGATTAGTTTCCACCCGTTGCTTCTTGTCCTGCCTTCAGGTGCTTTGGAGAATAGCTTGACTCCCTCTTCTTTGGGGCAGCCCCTCAAATACTGGACTATTGCTATCATATCATCTTCTTTTCACTAGGACAGGACTGGACTGGACTCATAGTTGGAAGGGACCTTGGAGGTCTTCTAGTCTAGCCCCCTGCTTGGGCAGGAAATATTAGATTTTCCCAATTCCTGCAGCTGTTCTTTGTATGTTTTAGCCTCTGGTCCCCTGATTAATCTTTGTTGCTCTTTGTGTTGTTCTCCTCCTGGACAGTACAAGTAGGTCTAATGGAGGAAGCTTGGTACAAAATGATTTTATTGATCGCTCCTGTGGGCATCGTAAATTTTTTTTCCCAGTCCCAACCAGCTTTTATTGAACACCCCCAGTTTTAAGCCTGTGAACAGCAAGGATCACATCCATTTTCTTCCCCACTCAATATTAATAGCTCCTATCAATTACTGGGTTATTGTAAAGCTATGTGGAAATGGCCTTGGGAGACAGGAGGAGAAGTCACGGAGGAAGCAACGGTTATGGAAAATTACCTCAGTCCATAGAAGGAGAGGGAATGTGTGAAGTGTTTCGGAAGGGCCCTGCCTAGTTTCTCCAGAGTAAAAGAAAAGGAGAGGAGGAATAATATTTCAGACTTGTGAGATTCTGTTTGCAAGGAAGGTATGGTTAATTATCATAGTGTAATACAGGAATCGCCAAATTTGGAGACTTTTAAGACTTGTGGACTTCAACTCCCAGAATTCCTCAGCCAGCCTGCTGGATCACCCATCTTAAAGCAGGCTGGCTGAGGAATTCTGGGAGTGGAGGCCCACCCCTCTTAAATCATGCTGGCTGGGGAATTCTGGGAGTGGAAGTCCACCCACCTTAAAGCATGCTGGCTGGGGAATTCTGGGAGTGGAAGTCCATCCACCTTAAAGCAGGCTGGCTGGGGAATTCTGGGAGTTGAAGTCCATCCATCTTAAAGCATGCTGGCTGGGGAATTCTGGTAGTGGAAGTCCATCCACCTTAAAGCATGCTGGCTGGGGAATTCTGGGAGTGGAAGTCCATCCACCTTAAAGCATGCTGGCTGGGGAATTCTGGGAGTGGAAGTCCATCCACCTTAAAGCATGCTGACTGGGGATTCTGGGAGTGGAAGTCCATCCATTGTAAAACAAGCTGGCTGGGGAATTCTGGGACCTGAAGTCTAACCACCTTAAAAGTCCCTGAACTGGACAGACACTGATCTAGGTGTTTCCAGCCACACAAGCATTTGAGGGGAGATGGATGTGATGGGCACCAGCATGCTTACCTCTGGATGGCATCTAGCAGGCCCTTATTTATGTCATGGCTGTCAGCAGTTGGACAAAGAAACTCCAACACTTTGTCAAGGCTTGAGTTAGCTCTGCAAAATAATAAAAGGAAAGGAAAGGAAAGACCATGAGCAAGGACAACAGCCATTGGACTGACTGGCAGAGAGAGAGAGAGAGAGAGAGAGAGAGAGAGAGAGAGAGAGAGCTGGTTGTTGTGTCGTTGTCATTTGCACGCCCCTCCAGCTGATTGCCTTGGATAAACCCATCCAGTGCCACTTGCTAACCTGCCCGTGTTTACAAGGTTAATCTAAACGGGCAGCAAGCACAGATTGTGCCTCGCAGGGAATAGTTTTCCTGCAAGGCCTGGCCACAACCAAAAGAATAACATAGAATAACAGAGTTGGAAGGGACCCTGGAGGTCTTCCAGTCCAACCCCCTGCTCAGACAGGAGACCTTGGCTTATACCATTTCAGACAAATTGTTGTCCAATCTCTTCTTAAAAGCTTCCAGTGTTAGAGCAGCCACAACCTCTGGAGGCAAACTTGTTTTGCCCCACTGTACCCCAGCCTTTTGGGAAGCTTAGAGCAGGAAAAGGGGTTGGGGAGAAGGGGAGGGGGAGGAATTGATGCAGGAAGGATACATGTCATGTGGACATATCAATGAAGCAGCAGTGTCCGGTGGGAAGTTCAATGGAGAAAGCAGAATACCAATAGTTCTCGACTTACGACCGCAATCGAGGCCAAATTTCCGTTGCTAAGCGAGACAGTTAAGCGAGCTGTGCCCCATTTTATGACCTTTCTTGCCACAATTCTTAAGCAAATCCCCGCAGTTGTTAAGTGAATCCGGCTCCCCACCTCACTTTGCTTGTCAGGAGGTCGCAAAAGGGGATCACACTGCAACCGTCGTAAGTACATGACCGTCGCCAAGCGTCTGAATTTTGATCACGTGCCCATTGGGATGCTTCAATGGTTGTTAAGTGTGGAAAAACTGAACATTAGTCACTTTTGCCACAGTCGTAAGTGCGAGGATGGGTCGTAAGCCCCTTTCCTCAGCAGTTGGAACTCTGAACGGTCGCTAAAGGAATGGTTGTAAGTCGAGGACGACCTGTGTAACGTTAACAAATACATAACTGGAGATGTATTTTTAAGAAGAGATTGGACAATCATTTGTCTGAAATGGTCTAGGGCCGTGATGGCGAGCCTATGGCACGGGTGCCACAGGTGGCACGCGGAGCCATATCGGAGGGCACGCGAGGCGTTGCCCTATGTCAGCTCCAGGGCGCATGCGCGCGCTGGCCAGCTGATTTTCAGCCTTGGGGAAGGCCGTTTTCGCCCTCCCCAGGCTTCAGGAGGCTTCACTGAAGCCTCTGGAGTGCGAAAAACGGCCCAACGGGCAAACCGGAAGTCATTTTTCCGAACTTCCGGTTTGCCCGTTGGGCCGTTTTTCACCCTCCGGAGGCTTCAGGGAAGCCTGAGGGTGAAAAACGGCCCAACCAGGGGGGGGGAGATGCGCAGGGATGCGCATATGCGCAGTGTGGTGCGCGGGGGGGGGGGTTGTGTGTTGGCACGCAAGAAGAAAAAGGTTCGCCATCACTGGTCTAGGGTCTCCTGCTTGAGCAGGGGGCTGGACTAGAGGACCTCCAAGGTCCCTTCCAGCTCTATTCGGATCCGGATTCTGAATTTTTTTAAATTTTTTTTTTTAAATTTTCTTTTTTTGGACACCCGCTCGTAGAACAATAGGATCTCCTGTTCTCCTGTTCAAGAGACGCTCTCTTACCTTTCTGTATCTTCTCCCAGACAGACGCTCTCCCTCAACCAGAGGCTGTCTTCAGTTTTGGTTGCGTTGGGTGCTTCCTTTTCTTCCAGCTTCCCTGGCTTTTTTGAATCCAGTGGATCGGGATCACCTGACGAAAACAGAGCGGAGGGTCAATTTAGAAGCATGTTTTGGTGCATTCAGTCATGCAGTCCTTCCTTCCTTTTCCTCCCTCTCTCCTTCCCTTTTCCTTCCTTCCTTTCCTTCTTCCCTTTTCCTCTCTCCCTCCCTCCCACCCTTCCTCTCTCCCTCCCTCTCTTCTTCCCTTTTCCTTCCTTCCTCCCTCCCTTTCCCCTTCCTTCCTTCTTCCCTTTTCCTTCCTTCCTTCCTCCCACTCTCCTTCTTCCCCTATTCCTCCCTCCTTTCCCGCCTCCCTCCCTCCCTCTCCTGCCTTTATTATTATTTTTACAAACAACTCAAAGCGGCAAACATATCCAACAGATCTTTCTCCTCCTAATCTACTCACAACAACAACCCTGTGCGATGGGCTAGCCTAGAGAGAGAGAGAGAGAGAGTGACTGGCCCAAAGTCACCCAGCCAGCTTTCACGGCTAAGGCAGGACTAGAACTCACCGTCTCCTGGTGATTGGCCCAGTCACCCAGCTGGCTTTCATGGCTAAGGCGGAACTAGAACTCATTGTCTCCTAGTGATTGGCCCAAAGTCACCTAGCTGGTTTTCATGGCTAAGGCCGGACTAGAACTCATCGTCTCCTAGTGATTGGACCAAAGTCACCCAGCTGGCTTTCATGGCTAAGGCGGGACTAGAACTCACTGTCTCCTAGTGATTGGCCCAGTCACCCAGGCAGCTTTCTTGCCTAAGGCGGGACTAGAACTCACCATCTCCTGGTGATTGGCTCAAAGTAACCCAGCTGGCTTTCATGGCTAAGGCGGGACTAGAACTCACCGTCTCCTGATGATGGGACCAAAGTCACCCAGCTAGCTTTTAGGCCTAAGGAGGAACTAGAACTCACCGTCTCCCGTTTTATAGCCTGGAACCTTAATCACTAGACCAAACTGTCCGTGAGGGGAAACAAAACTCCGGAACAGCTGTCCAATCTCATTCGTTAGGACTTCATATCACCAAAGTCCAACATATAACAATATGGAATGTTTAATAACAATGGTTCTTTGTGGGATTAACCTCCCGCTTCCCCTTTTATTTTAAAGAAAAAGGAGGGATATTTAATTTACTGTGGTCTGTAGGAAGCTACAAGAAAGGAGAAAAAGAGGAAGTCAGCATACGGACAATTACGGTATTTCTTGCTCTGATCGCTACTATAATGATTTTCTAATTGGGCCAATCAAGACAAAAATTAACTGATTCCCAGAAGAGACGATGCATAACAAGATTTGAGCGAATTCAATGATCACTGGATTAACAGGAGGTGTCAGATATTAAACTATCCCCACTGCACGAGGGCTCAGTGGAGGATGGGTCCTGTAGTGGGAAACCAGCACTGAGCAGGCTGGGCGATCTGGTAACCCCACTGCATTTATGCCTTTAATTCAATCACAGATCAATTTATGCTGCCAAGAGATGAGAAGGTTTGTAGCTCAGGGTTGAACTGTGGGATCCCTCATGTTCTGAGCTTGGTGGCTTTCTTGCAGACGTTTCATGACCCAACTAAGTAACATCATCAGGGAATGGGTTTTGCAGGGAGTAGGAAGAGTCCCATGTGGTCCTTGATGCTCTCTGATCTTGGTTTAGATTAGATTAGATTAACAGAGATGGAAGGGACCTTGCAGGTCATCTAGTCCAACCCCCCGCCCAAGCAGGAGACCCTACACCATTTCTGACAGAGGGCAGTCCAGTCTCTTCTTGAAAGCCTCCAGGGATGAAGCTCCCACAACTTCTGAAGGCAACATCTGTTCCATGGGTTGATTGTTCTCACTGTCAGAAAATTCCTCCTTATTTCTAGGTTGAATCTCTCCTTGTTCAGTTTCCATCCATTATTCCTTGTCTGGCCTTCAGGTGCTTTGGAGAATAACTTGACCCCCTCCTCTCTGGGGCAGCCCTTCAAGTATTGGAAGACTGCTATCATGTCTCCCCTGGTCCTTCTCTTCACTAGACTAGCCATGCCCAGTTCCTGCAACCGTTCATCGTATGTTTTAGCCTCCAGTCCCCTAATCCTCCTGGTTGCTCTTCTCTGCACTCTTTCCAGAGTCTCAACATCTTTTTTTATAGTGTGGTGACCAAAACTGGATGCAGTATTCTAGGTGTGGCCTTACTAAGGCTTTATAGAGGGGTATTAGTACCTCACTTGAGCTTGAGTGTATTCTTGTTGTTTTCTTGCAAATGTTGCATGACCCAACTAGTTAACATCATCAGTGCTAGAAGAGAGGGGGGGTTTGCAGAGAGGAGGAGGAGGAGGGGGAGGAGGAGGAGGAGGAGGAGGAGGAGGAGGAAGGGAGACAGACAGACAGACAGACAGACGGGAACGACGACTGTGGAGTTCTTGGTGCTCTCTGAGCTTGGTGGTTTTCTTGCAGACATTTTATTACCCAGCTAGGTAATACCATCAGCGCTACAAGTGTGTGTGTGTGTTGCTCTCTGTTGCTTTACAAACAGCAGCCTCTGTGAAGATTAGGCTAATCCGATTAGGTTGTTGTTTACTACTAAACAAGAACCAAGAAGTACCATCAAGAACACTCCCACCAACCCTGACAGTGTATATATTCCCTTTTGTGACCTTCTGACAAGCAAAGCTAATAGGGAAGCCAGATTCACTTAACAACCGTGTGACTAACTTAACAATGGCAGCGAGTCACTTAACAACGGTGGCCAGAAAAGTCGTACAATAAGGGAAACTCAATCAAGAAATGTTTCGCTTAACAGCATAAATTTCGGGCCCGATTGTGATCATAACTCGAGGCCTATCTGCACATAAAACCTACCAGTTCGTGTAAGAGCATAGCAGGGTGCGATTAAAATACTAGAGCGATTACACAGGGGCTTTTAATATTAAAACCGAGACTCTGCGGTGTGAAGTAAAAATAGAACCCAAGACGAAACGATCTAATAACAAAACGATTAAAATTAAATTGCAATCCTTAGGTGTACATAAAAAGATTGGAGAACGGCTCCTGGTTTATTATTTATTCATCCTCATCTGTCAGAAACAATTAAAACGTAAAGGGTAAAATAGAAACTAAATACAATTCCCACTCCCTCTGCATCTGTTATTTGCGAGTGGATTCGGGCTGCAACCGTACAAAACTTTGGAAAAAGCCTTGAAATTTAACAATACAGGTACTCCTCGACTTACAACAGTTTGTTTAGCGACCGTTCAAAGTTACAACGCCATTGAAAAAGTGACTTAGCACCGTTTTTCACACTTACGACCGTTGCAGCGTCCCTGTGTGTCACGTGATCAAAATTCGGACGCTTAGCAACTGACTTGTACTCATGACGGTTGGAGGGTCCCAAGGTCTGTGATCCCATTTCTACGACCTTCTGACAAGCAAAGTCAATGGGGAAGCCAGCTTCTCTTAACAGCTGTGTTACTAACTTAATGACCGCAACGATTCACTTAACAACGGTGGCAAGGAAGGTCGTAAAATGGGGCAAAACTCACTTAACTGTCTTGCTTAGCAGCGGAAATTTGGGGGTCGACTGCGGTCATAGATCGGGAACTACCTATACACCAGAGTTTTTATAGATTAAAACCGATTTTCTGTGGTATGAAGTTAAAAAGAGAAGCCACACTAAGAGACAAAACGACATCACAACAAAATGATTAAAAATTAAAACTGCAATCCTTCTGTGGACATAAAAAGATTGGAACTGCTTCTGGTTAATTATTTATTCATCATCCTATATCAGACATAATTAAAATGTAAACGGCAGAATACAAACTAAAAACACTTCCCATTCGGAATGCAGTGTTATCTGCTGACAGATTCAGGCTACAAAACTTTTGAAAGGCAGACAAAGATCCTGCAATTTAATAATACAGGCATTCCTCGACTTATAGCCATTCGTTTAGTGACCGTACGAAGTTACAATGGCACTGAAAAAAACGTTAAAACCCAGCCTCCTGATCATACAAGCAACATACGTTCACACTTCTACAACATGCAAACCCACAACACGGGAAAGTCTTCCTGACTTTGGCCTCTCGTTTCTGAGATGCTGCATAGAAAGAGGTACGGCACAGAAATTGAACAATGAGGACTAGTCACTTTAGAAAACCACCAGGAATTCGGACACAGCCCCTGGGGATGCGATCTGAAGCTCGAATGGTGAATTTAGAAAAAGGAAGAGGATTAGATTTCACCCCTTTCAAAGTACAGGGAGTCCTCGACTTACGACCATTCATTTAGTGACCGCTTAGTAATGGCACTGAAGAAAGTGACTTATGATCGTTTTTCTTTCACACAGCCGCTGCAGCACCCACCAGATCACGTGATCAAAATTCAGAGGCTTGGCAACTGGCATGTACTTATGACTGTTGCAGTGTTCTGTGGTCACGTGATCCCCTTTTGCGACCTTCTGACAAGGAAAGGCAATGGGGGAGCCAGATTCACTTCACAACCGTGTGACTAACTTAACAACTGCAGCGATTCACTTAACAACTGCGGCAGGAAAGGTCGTAAAATGGGGCGAAACTCACTTAACAACTGCCCTGCTTAGCTTCGCGACAGAAATTTGGGGCTCCATTGAGGTCGTAGGTCAAGGACTAGCTGTAGGTATCTTGGATGCAATGGGACACGTTTGCAGGACCCTCAACCTACCTCTTTGGAGTGGATTTTGCGGAGCAGAAGGAATCTCCCTTCCTGATTCTGCCGGATTCCTCGAGACGGGCAGCCAGATGGTA
>QLTV01003259.1:975584-977127 GCA_003457575.1 Thermophis baileyi
AGCCCGCCATTTTGGTGCCACCGTCACTGCAGGAGTGAAAAGGTCCCGGTTCGGCCGTGCCTGCGGGTCGCCGGACAGCTGGTAGCCTGGACGCCGCCATTTGGGTTCTTCTACCCTCTGCGCATGCGCAGAATGCTTTGCGCATGCGCAGAGGGTAAAAGAACCCAAATGGCGGCGTCCGGGCGAAGTCTCCCGATTCTGTCGCTACCGGCTGTCCGGCGCCCTGCAGGCACGGCCAAACCGGGAGCATTTCACCCATGGTGCCACGCCCGCTTTGTCACCTCATTGCAAGGGCTAGGGGTGACATGATCCATTTCTTCCAATATTTGAAGGGTTGCCACAAAGAAGAGGGAGTGAAGCCATTCTCCAAAGCACCTGAGGGTAGGACAAGAAGCAATGGGTGGAAACTAATCAAGGAGAGAAGCAACCTAGAACTAAGGAGGAATTTCCTGACAGTGAGAACAATTAACCAGTGGAACAGCTTGCCACCAGATGTTGCGGATGCTCCATCACTGGAGGTTTTTAAGAAGAGACTGCACAGCCATTTGTCTGGGATGGTATAAGTTCTCCTGCTTGAGCAGGAGGTTGGACTAGAAGACCTCTAAGGTCCTTTTCCAACTCGGTTATTCTGATTCATACCAAATTCCTATTGATTCTGTGGATCGAAACATATAAAACCCCTAGAATTTAAAGACACAACACTGGAGTTATCTTCAATTAAATTCTGCCGGAGAGCAGCCAGCACAAGGTGGCCCAACGGAACACTTTGAATGAGGCCGTTATGTGCAGAGTCTGAAACAAAATCCATTTTCAATTTCACGTGCATCCCCAAGATGCAAATCTCAAGGGCACCCAGCCCTCCCAACCGATCCCTGGCAGGAATAACTTGCGTTTCCCACCAGTCTGTCGGCAAGTCTTTGTGAAACTGTCTTTGCAACACACATACACACTCAACCCTCCCTTCTCTCCCCCCCCCCACCACCAAATCTCTGGCAGATTTGATGTTCCATATAGATCAGAGGTGTCAAACACAAGGCCCAAGATCCAGCCTGCGATGTGGTCGGATCCGGCCGTCCTGGAAAATGTGAGGGGCCGGCCCGTGTCGCTTCGGCCCGGTCTACCCAGTGCAAAGAGGAAACATGCCAGCAGTTTGGGGCGTGCCGTCAAGCTGGCCACACCCACCCAGTCGGCCACGCCCAGCGAGTGGCGTAAAGCCAGCCATGCCCACCCTGTCGGCCACACCCACCTGTCCCCCCCCCAGGTCAATCACAGCCCTGATGCGGCCCTCAATGACATTGAGTTTGACACCCCTGGTATAGACTGATACTACCAGGAGGGAAGGGGCTTTTAAGAAGAAACCAGACAGCCACTTGTCCGGAATGGTATAGGGCAGTGATGACGAACCTTTTTTTCCTCGGGTGCCAAAAGCGTGTGCGGTGCGCTATCGCGCATGCGCGCATGCCCACACCCATAATTCAATGCCCCCCACGTACCCCACCTGCGCAAGCACGCGTGACCCCCCGCGCTGCCCCGCCACCCACGC
>QLTV01003259.1:982369-995526 GCA_003457575.1 Thermophis baileyi
CTGTTATGCCTGTAGTTTCCTGGATCTATTTTTTTTTCTTTTTGGAAGATGGGAACTACATCAGCTCCTTTCCAGTCCTCTGGTAGTTCCCTGGTGCTCCAGGATCTTTGAAAAATATGGTTCAATGGTTCCGAGATCACGTCTGCCAGGTCCTTCAGAAGTTTGGGATGTAATCCATCTGGTCCTAGTGATTTGAACTCGTCTAGGGTAGACAGGTGTTCTCTTACAATTTTCCTCCCTATTTTAACTTGTGTTCCTAATATGTTTTTTATGGTGCTGTTTTTAATAGGTTGGACTGTTTTCTCCCTTTGTGTAAAGACAGATGCAAAAAACGGAAAGCAGAAAGCTCTGCTTTCTCCCTGTTACCTGTCACCTTCTTGCCACTTTCTCCCAGCAATGGACCAATTGCTTCCTTGACTTTTTTCTTGTTTTTAATATGTTGGAAGAAGCTTTTTTTGTTATTTTTTTACTTTTGTCGCAAGCCTTTGTTCATTGTGAGCCTTAGCTTTCCTCACTTCATCTTTACAGGCTCAGGCTATTTGCTGATATTCTGCCTTAGTTATTTCCCCCCCTTTCCACTTTTTATACTTTAATCCATCTTTTTCTTTCTCCCACGCACAATTTATTCAAACAAGTTCTAAATAGCTCCTTTCGATTCACCTCTGGGGAGGGGGATACAAATTACTGCCAGATATCCAGATAGAGAAGATTCATTGAAATTCAATGTAGAGAAAAGCAAAGTCTTACACTTAGGCAAGAAAAACCAAAAGTACACATATAGACTGGGTGAAACCAGGCTTAATAGCAGTAACCGGGAGAGGGATCTTGGAGTCTTAGTGGACAATCAGTTAAATATGAGCCAGTAGTGTGCAGCGGCAGCCAAAAAAGCCAACACAATCCTAAGTTGCATTAACAGAGGGATACAATCAAGATCAAGGGAGGTACTAACACCACTCTGTAAAGCCTTGGTAAGACCACACCTAGAGTACTGCATCCAGTTTTGGTCACCACACTATTAAAAAAGATGTTGAGACTAGAAAGAGTGCAGAGAAGAGCAACCAGGAGGATTAGGGGACTGGAGGCTAAAACATACGATGAACGGTTGCAGGAACTGGGCATGGCTCGTCTAGTGAAGAGAAGGCCCAGGGAGACATGAGAGCCGTCTTCCAATATTTGAGGGGCTGCCCCAAAGAAGAGTTGGGGGTCAAGCTACTCTCCTAAGCACCCGAAGGCCAGACAAGGAATAATGGATGGAAACTGATCAAGGAGAGATTCAACCTAGAAATAAGGAGGAACTTTCTGACAGTGAGAAAAATCAACCGATGGAACCGAAGTTGCCTTCGGAAGTTGTGGGAGCTTCATCACTGGAGGCTTTCAAGAAGAGACTGGACTGCCATTTTTCGTAGTGTAGGGTCTCCTGCTTGGGCAGGGGGTTGGACTAGATGACCTGCAAGGTCCCTTCCAACTCTGTTAATCTGTTAGATGCTTCCAGCTCAGTTCTTCCCTCCTGCTAAAAATTCAACCCATTTGCAACACAGGTAATCCTCGCCTTACGGTCACCATTGACTCCAAAATTTCCGCTGCTAAGCGAGACACTTAAGCGAGTTTTGCTCCATTTTATGACTGTTTGCCACAGTTGTTAAGTGAATCAGGGAGACGTTAAGCGAACCTGGCGTTCCCCCGGTGAATTTGGTTATCGGAAGCTGGCTGGGAAAGCTGCAAATGGAGATCACGTGAGCCCAGGACAGCACAAATGTGATAACGTGACCGTGGCCACATGTCCAAATTTTAATTACGTGGCCTTAGGGGTGCTGGAACAGTTGTTAAGTATGAAAATTGGTCATAAGTTACTTTTTTCAGGGCCGGTGCATCTTTGAGCCATCACTAAATCAATGGTTGTAAGTCGAGGACTTTCTGTAATGGCAAGCTGGTTGCTTAGCAACTGAATTTCAATCCTGGGACCACAGGAGAACTGTGACAGCCACAAACCTGAGGACCGGTTGTAAGTTTCTCTTGTTCATTGTCACTGAATGAGTGATAGTAACCTGAAGACTACCTGTATACATCCCAAAGGTGCATTTTTCAAGACTGGACTGGACTTTCTGGTTTTTCTTTGAAGACGTTTCCCTTCTCATCCAAGAAGCTTCTTCAGCTCTGACCGGATGGTGGGGAATGGAAGGATTTATATTCCTTGCAGGCAGCTGGTCATTTGCATCCTTTTTAGAGAGTCGTTGAGGCCACTTGGAGGTTTGTCTGTGTCCTCGGGGTCACCTGAGTGGTGCAAATGGGTGTGGAGCCTTCTTGGAACTGCTGAAAGGACTGTGTTGTAGATTGGATATAGATGATGTCGTATCTCTCCCCCTCTGTTGAGAGAGGGGCTGTTCAGTTTGGACATAGATGGGTCAAAGAAGTTTGACCGCTCTTTCAAACCAGCGGTCCTTTCTGTCCAAAATGTGGACTTTGCTGTCTTCAAAAGAGTGGCCTTTGTCTTTGAAATGCAGATGGGCTGCTGAATCTGGTCCCGATGGGTTTGTTCTCCTATGTTGCGCCATGGGTTTGTGAAGCGGATGTTTTGTTTCCCCAATGTACAGATCTGCACATGGCTCACTGCATTGTACTGACCAGCTGTCTGCAAGGAGCCTTCCAAACTCCCAGAATTCCCCAGCCAGCATGTGGGCTTCAAATGTAGACTGGATAGATGAGGTTGTACCCCTCCCCCGCTGTTGAGAGAGGGCTGTTCAATTTGGACATAGATGGCCTCTTTGACCAGTCTTTCAAACCAGCGGTCCTCTCTGTCCAAAATGTGGATTGTGTTGTCTTCAAAAGAGTGGCCTTTGTCTTTTAAATGCAGATGGACTGCTAAATCTTGTCCTGATGGGTTTGTTCTCCTATGGTCAAAGAGGCCATCTATGTCCAAACTGAATAGCTCTGACATCATCTATCTCCAGTCCTTTCAGCAGTTCCAAGAAGGCTCCACACCCATTTGCACCACTCAGGTGACCCCGAGGACACAGACAAACCTCCAAGTGGCCTCAATGACTCTCTAAAAAGGATGCAAATGACCAGCTGTCTGCAAGGAATATAAATCCTTCCATTCCGCCAGAACTGAAGAAGCTTCTTGGATGAGAAGTGAAACGACTTCAAAGAAAAACCAGAAAGTCCAGTTGCCGCTTGAAAAAAAGCACCTTTGGGACAACCATGATCTGGATGATGGAGAATCTCCGTAGACATTTACCTGTATACATCCTACACCCCTCCATTGTGATCATCTCAGTCCCTAAATGTTCTTTAAAAAGCAGCTTTCTAGGAACTTTCTAAATATCTTGTGGTGATGGTTATCTCTAACACCTACAGAAGGACACGTCACAGGAGAGATTATCCTGCAGAAAATGTTCATTTGCCCATCTTCCTGTTGTGGTCCGCCAGCAGAGCTGGCAGCAGATTCAGACAGTGAGGAGGTTGGGGAGGAACATGGGCCAGTCCTGGAGTCTGGGGAAGACTCTGCCCAGAGAGGGGGCCAAGGCCGGAAGGCTCTGATGAGTGCTCTGCGTCGGAGGCAGAGATGGGGCCAGGGCAGTTTGACAGTTATCAGCTGCCTTTGGAGTCAGACATCAGTGAGGCAGACGAACAGCTGGAGCCTGTTCCCAGTGTGCGCATGCGCAGAGTTGCCAGATGAAGGGAACAGCTGCGGAACAAGGGTCGACTTGGGAGTAAGGCCACAGGTGGACGATGAATGGCCCCTCCCATAGGGAATAAAAGAGGAACGAGCAGGGAGGGGAGTTTGCAGGAGACAATTAGTTCTCTTAATTGGTTCGTGACTCTCAGAGACTTCTTGCCAAGTTTTGAAGATTTCAGCCTGGCAACTCTTCAAGACAGATAAGGTCTGTGACTGTAAATGCTCTCTTGAAAGACTTTGTTGGATGTGAATGAGAGAAATTCACAGTAACTTAATAAAAAGGGGTTTTTGTCGGCACAAGGAGTCTGCTTCGTGGTTTGGGAACGCCTAGGTTCCCAACACTTCCTAACCCCAACAGGCGATGACATTCATACAGGTGAGCCACTGCAGAAGGGCACCCCCAACTCCCAACCCTGGTCCAGGATACAAAAGTGACAAAGCTCATCTATGCACGGACTCGGTCTACTTCCTGGAGGGCAAGAAGATCAAAACTTTTATTTCAGTGTCTCTCAGCAATTTGAAGTTGTGCCGACCTCCATCCCCCGGAATTCCCTAGCCAGCATGCTCTAGTCCAGCCATCTTAAAAGCTTGCTGGCTTGGGAATTCTGGGAGTTGAAGTCCAACGTCTTGTCATCATTTGTAAAAGTAAAGTGAGAACGAGGATTAGAGTTCTACATAACATTAAAAAAAAATTTGATCTTTCCTGAGGTCAAGGAAAAGCTTTTCCTGGCTTTGGCAGGATAGGATAGGATAGGATAGGATAGGATAGGATAGGATAGGATAGGATAGGATAGGATAAGAATAGAGTAAAGTAGAGTAGTGCAGAATAGAATACTTTATTGAGAATAGAGTAGAGTAGAGTAGAGTAGAGTAGAGTAGAGTAAAGTAGAGTAGAACAGAACAGAACAGAACAGAACAGAACAGAACAGAACAGAACAGAACAGAACAGAACAGAATAGCGAGTGGAGTGGAGTGGAGTGGAATGGAATGGAATAGAATAATATAGAATAATATAGAATAGAATATAAAAAATAAAATATAGAATAGAATATATGGAATGGAATGGAATGGAATGGAATGGAATGGAATGGAATGGAATAGAATAGAATAGAATAGAATAGAATAGAATAGAATAGAATAGAATAGAATAGAACAGAACAGAACAGAATAGAATAACAGAGTTGGAAACAGAGTTGGAGGTCTTCTAGTCCAACCCCCTGCTTAGGCAGGAGACCCTATACTATTTCAGACAAATGGTTATCCACTCTCTTCTTTAAAAATTCCAGTGTTGGAGAATACACAACTTCTGGAGGCAAGTTATTCCATTGATTAATTGTTCTAACTGTCAGGAAATTTCTCCTTAGTTCTAGGTTGCCTCTTTAAAAGCATGCTGGCTGGGAATTCTGGGAGCTGAAGTCCATACCTCTTCAAGTTACCAACTCTGGAGACCTCTGTTCTATTGCAACATGCCTCTCTTATGCAACACATTTTTCTGCAGCTTTCTAGAGGTTTGGACCCCGGAAACAGCAAAGACTAGAGCTGAGCCCCAATTCTCCCAACTTTGAAGGGTGCGTCTTCCCCCCCAGAATTATCAGTTATACTGTTGCTGCTTCCGCAGGCCCTTGACTGACCGGGGCTAAGCGGGGTGCTGGTCTTAATTGGGGAATTAGAATTTCTGGGAGTTTTCACAGCTGATGTCTTCGACGAATCCTTGCAGATGATGCTAGATATTTCTTGAATATCTCCAAGGGATCTGACCAAAACAGAACAAAAAGGATGAGAAGACATCAATCATGGTTTCTCGTCTGTCCAGAAATGCTGGACTCCAGTAATCCTATTTTTTGAGCCTCTTCTTCCCAACAACTCAATCATCTCTCCAAACACTCATGAGGATATGGAGCCCTAACTAACCCCATTTTGCTATGAGACAATCTGGAAGGTCCTAGCTCAGAACTCTAGACCAAACCATATTGATGGTCTTTTCAAGTGGAGGACACCAACACGTTAAACCAAGGGATGAAAAGTCTTGAAACACCGATCAAAATATAACTCTCGAGATCTCGGTTAAAAGCAAAACTGGGATTGCATGATTGGGATTTAAAAATCTATATATCTATATATCTCTATCTCTATCTCTGTATCTATCTATATCTATATCTATATCTATATCTATATCTATATCTATCTCTATCTCTATATTTGGAAGTGGTTTAATTTAAAACTTTAGGATGGATTTGATTTAAGGCACCAGGCTGGAAACTAGGAGATGGTGAGTTCTAGTTCTGCCTTAGGCACGAAAGCTGGTTGGATGACTTTGGGCCAATCACCAGGAGATGGTGAGTACTAGTCCTGCCTTAGGCAAGAAAGCCAATTGGGTGACTTTTGGCCAATCACCAGGCGACTGTGAGTTCTAGTTCTGCCTTAGGCACAAAAGCTGGTTGGATGACTTTGGGCCAATCACCAGATGGTGAGTTCTAGTCTCACGTATGAAAACCAGGTGGGTCACCTCAGGCCAATCAGCAGGTGACTGTGAATTCTAGTCCTGGATGACTTTGGGCCAATCAACAGGCGACTGTGAGTTCTAGTCCCGCCTTAGGCAAGAAAGCCAGTTGGGTGACTTTTGGCCAATCACCAGGCGACTGTGAGTTCTAGTCCTGCCTTAGACACAAAAGCCAACTGGATGACTTTGGTCAATCAACAGGAGAAGGAGAGTTCTAGTTTCGCTTTAGGCATGAAAGCCAGGTCACTAACATTGGGCCAATCACCAGGAGCCTGTGAGTTCTAGTCCCGCCTTAGGCATGAAAGCCAGCTGGGTGACTTTGGGCCGGTCTGTCTCTTTCTCTCAGCCCAACCCACCTCACAGGGTTGTCGTTGTGGGGAAAACACGAGGAGGAAAGAGGATGAAGTAGATTAGCCAGCTCGAGTTAGCAATCAAAATAATAAAGGCGGACAATCAATCAAGCAATAAAATAAATTTGCAAAACTCCAGAGAACGATGGCATTCACTGGTGCAAAATTGGGTGAAAACCAGACTCCCCAGGCCGAATCCCCCTTGTCCTCAATGAGTGGCCTGTCACAACTGCACTTCCTGTGTCCCTCCCTCCCTCCCTCCCACCCACTGAAACCAGCTCAGCTCCGAAGCAGCAAAACAGTGCTTACGTGTCTTCTGCTACGAATTCTCTTGGAGGCTCAACGAGACTTCCGTGTTGTGCTGCCCCAGGGCTGCAGGGGAATAAATACAATAGAAGCACCTCTACAGGTAGCCTTTGACTTACGATCATAATGGAGCCCAGAATTACGGTTGTACGGCGGGCTGGTCGTTCAGTGGGTCAGCACTGACTGTGCCCAATGTTACGACCTTTTTTCACCGCGGTTGCAAAGTGAACACCGCCATCGTTTAGTTGCAGGGGTCTCCAACCTTGGCAACTTTACGACTTGTGGACTTCAACTCCCAGAATTCCTCAGCCAGCGCATGCACTGGCTGAGGAATTCTGGGAGTAAGTCCACAAGTCGTAAAGTTGCCAAGGTTGCAGACCTCTGGTTTAGTGGATCCCTTGTCCACAATGGCGGTTTTCGCTGGAAACCAAACAAGTTTCCAGCCAAAAAAAAAAAAAATGTTGTAAGTCACAGTCAGAAGGGTGAGACGGCGCACACGGACGTAAATGCAGATCAGTTGTCAGGTGCTGGAAATGCGATCACGTGACCACCAAGGGACCCCTCCCCTGTTCTGATCTAGGCTTCCTGATAAAGCATAAATCACAAACGTAGTCCCAAAAAACCTCTTTTTATTTCAACGGCTGTGAATTATGTTCATTCCCAGCCATAGTAAGTCCCAAACAGTTTTAATTAGTCTGACAGAAGTCTGCCAGTGTCTTCCGGGAGAAGGCTGATAAGCACCCACCTTTATCTCCCTTGACACGCTGCCAAAGACCTAATTGGCAAGTAGCTTTGCAAGGCCAAAACGGAGTACAGAGTCAAAACGGAGCTGCTGAGTTACACCGACCAGAAATGAACCAAGCTGCTTCCTGCAACGCTCACATCCGTTTGCTTCTCTTTTATGTCCTATGGGAGGGGCCAATCATCTCCCAGCCTTACTCCCGAGTAGCCCTTTTCTTCCTTAACTGTTCTTGCCTTCTGGCAGCTCTGTGCATGTGCGCATTGGGAACAGGCTCCCCCTGTTCCTCTGCCTCGCTCGTGTCAGCCTCTGGAGGCTCCGGAGTCAGCACAGAACTCCCAGATGGCCCGGGCCGGATCTCTGCCTCTGACACAGAGCCTTCTCCAGACTCCAGGACTGGCCCATGTTCCTCCCCAGCCTCCTCGTTGTCCGACTCAGCTGCAGACCACAATATCCCCCCCCACACACACCATCATCAGGACTTTGAATCAGGAGGTCTGACGTAAGTTCAAAGAGTTGATACGTGACTGGTCGTACGTCGAAGACTATTTTAAAGTAATTCCTGTAGAACATTAGAAAGATGTTGTCCCTGTGTTGGATCGGGCCCCTGGCTCAATCCACCTAAAAACCAGGGGTCAATATTCAACCCAGGTAGTTCTCAACTTGCAACCCTTTGTTTAGTGACCATTTGAAGTTACGAAAAAGTGACTTAGGACCGTTTTTCACACTTACGACCGTTGCAGCATCCTCATGCTCACGTGATCGAAATTCGGACGCTTGGCAACTGGCATGTGCTTATGACAGTTGCGGTGCCCCGGGGTCGCGTGATCCCCTGTTGCGACCTTCTATTAAGCAAAATCATTGGGGGAGGCGGGGGAAGCCAGGTTCGCTTAACAACTGCCGTGATTCGCTTAACAACGGTGGCAAAAATGGTCGTAAAACGGGCCACAGCTCATTGAACTATCTCGCTTAGCAATGAAAATTGGGGGCTCAATTGTGGTCATTTGAGGACTACCTGATTGTGAGACTTTTGTCAGTTATGCTTCTCCATATCTGGACTTCAACCAAATTTGAAGTGAACCAATCACTGAGAAGCTTATAAACAAGGCAGCCATGTTTTCATGTTCTAAAAAAGTTTAAAAAAAAAAAAGGTTTCATGTTTTCAAAAACAGGTTTTCCAGAAGAGACGAGGTAGCCATTTACACAGAATGGGAGAGGGTCTCCTGCTTAAGCAGGGGGTTGGACTAGAAGACCTCCGAGGTCCCTTCCAACTCTGTTACAGATATAGTCTTTGACTTATGACCATTGAGATCACAATTTCTATTGCTAAGGGAGAAATGGAGTTTTGCCTCATTTAACGACCTCACGTGCCACAGTGGTTAAATGAATCACTGCAGTCGTTAAGCTAGTAACACGGTTGTTAAGTGAATCTGGCTTCCCCGTTGACTTTGCTCGTCAGAAGGTCGCAAAAGGGGCTCACATGACCCCGGGACACTTGAAACGGTCATAAATATGAGTCAGTTGTCAAACATCCAAATGTAAATCACTTGACCATGGAGATGCTGCCACGGTCATAAGTGTGAAAAATGGTCATAAGTCACTTGTTTGTAACTTCGAATGGTCACTGAACGAATGGTTGTAAGTTGAGGGCTATTTCCCTTTTGGTTTTCGACAATATATCCTCCTTATGTGGGGAAGAAATAACTCAGAGGCATTGTTAGTAACACAGAGAGTGGTGCGGTGGCCTAGAGGTGGAGCTCTCGCCTCACAATCAGGAGGCTGTGGGTTCGATTCTAGGTATTTTTCTCTCTGGGCACAATGAGAATATATCTGCTGAAAAAAACTCCACACTGGCAACAGGAAGGGCATCTGGCCAGTAAACACTCAGCTCAACTCCATTCAGTTGCCCGGACTCTACCCCGATGCAAGGGATTACGGGGTCATTAAAAGAAGACATTGTTAGTAACAGTATGGAATTTCATTTATTTACTTATTGTTAGGAACAAATTGTTAGTAACACAGTGTGGAATTTCATCTATTTATTTATTGCTAGGAAGAATTTTATTATTAGGAACATTTATGCTCTGTCTTCATGAAAATGGTCTCAAAGCGGCTGTAAAATAATTCTACAACAAACAAGCTTTGGTAACCGAAGACAAACAGAAAAACTGAAGCAAATGAGGTAAAAAACAGAAGCAAAAGAAGCCATTAAAATAACGCCAGCCCGTGTTAAAAAGAGAGATTTCATCGGAAGGGCTGCCTAAACATTAAATAAAAATTCCTACCCGTTTGCAGAAGTAAACACGTCCCTCCTTGGCGGGTTGTCATGGATGTATTTCATACCTGTCCCACAGGAACACTCTCGTCCTATGGAATGTAAGTAGGAACATGCTCAGAGAACTTGAAATAAAGACACCTCCAAAAATGAAAACAATAACAATATGCATTTATTTTATTTTCTGTTATCGGCGTCTCCTGCTACGGGCCAGTTGCAAAGACTATGTTTTTAAAGAGGTCCCTCCGTCTTCTGCACAATCTTTTTAAAGAGGGTGGGTTCCCCCCCCTTAATAATTGCATTCGGAATCCCCCAGAGATGCTGAAATATTTACGAGCGCCAGTGAATATTAATGCAATGTTAGATGCCTGAGACTACCTTGTCTAATAAAGGAGAATATTTGTAGCTCAACTCAGGGTTGAAATCGGGGGTCCTTGGTGCTCTCTGAGCTTGGATGCTTTCTTGCAGACATTTCATGACCCAACTAGGTAACATCATCAGAGCTAGAAGGGAGAGGGGGTTGTGGAGAGAAGGAGGAGGAGAGGAAGAAGGCTGTGGGGTCCTTGGTGCTCTAAGAACCTAGTTGGTTTTTTGCAGATGTTTTATGACCCAGCTAGGTAACACTATCAGTTTTAGAAGAGAGTGGGGATTGCAGAGAGGAAGAGGAGGAGGGGGGAAGAGAAGGAAGGCTGCAGGGTCCTTGGTGCTCTCTGAGCTTGGTTGTTTTCTTGCAGACTTTTCATGAACAAACTAGGTAACATCATCAGTGCTAGATGGGAGAGGGAGGAGGCGGAGGACGACTGTGGGGTCCTTGGTGCTCTCTGAGCTGGGTTGTTTTCTTGCAGACGTTTCATGACCCAACTAGGTAACATCATCAGTTGTGATGGTGGGTTATGTGAGGAGGAAGGGAGTGGGGCATGTGAGGAGGAAGAGGAGGAAGATGTAGAGAAGGAGGAGAAGGAGGAGGACCCCACAGTCCTCCTCTTCCTCCTCCTCCTCTCAAACCTTTCTCCCTTCTAGCACTGATGATGTTACCTAGTTGGGTAATAAAGTGTCTGCAAGAAAACAACCAAGCTCAGAGCCCCAAATAGTCCTCCTTCTCCTCCTCCCTCTTGTAAATGCCACTTTTTAGCACTGATGATGTTAGCTATGAGTAATGAAACGTCTGCAAGAAAACCACCAAGCTCAGAGAGCACCAAGGACCCCACAGCCCTCCTCCTTCACCCCATCTCCTCCTCTTCCTCCTCTCCTCAAACCCCTCTCCCTTCTAGCACTGATGATATGACCTAGCTTGATAATGAAACGTCTGCAAGAAAGCAACCAAGCTCAGAGAACACCAAGGACTCCAAATTCCACTTTCCCCCCCTTTGGTCATCAATGCTACACCAGAAAAACCAAGCGATTCAACTTATTTTTGGAGAATCTTAGGTCAATTTTTTATTCCTCCATCGCTCGTGGAAATGACCTGAATTTTTCTAAGCGCGGGTAGCGCTCGACTTACGACCATAATTGAGCCCTTATTTCCATTGCTAAGCGAGACAATTGTTAAGTGAGTTCTGCCCCATTTTACGACCTTTCTGGCCACAGTTGTTAAGTGAATCACTGCAGTCGTTAAGTTAGTCACACGGTCGTTAAGCGAATCTGGCTTCCCCGTTGACTTTGCTGGTCAGGTCGCAAAAGGGGATCACATGACCCCGGGACACTGCAACCGTCATAAATGCGAGTCACGTGTCAAGCGGGCGAATTTTGATCACGTGACCGTGGGGATGCTACAAAGACCATATGTGTGAAAAATGGTCATGTCATTTTTTTCAGTGCTACTGTAATTTCAGTCACTAAACGAATGGTTGTAAATTGAGGACTACCTGTAATTAAGACGACAGGACGAGTTAATATTGCACGCACACGTACAAAAAAAAAAATCCTTACTCTGCCCTGAATTGATGGGACGTTCTTTCTGACCCCAGATTCCTTGAGGTTTTTTCAACTTTTCCTTCTGCCCAGAAATTTCCTCCGTTCTCCCTAGAATATCGTCTTCCTCCTCTTCCTCAGCCGTTGAATACTAAAAGGATAAATCAGAGTTTCTCAGCAGCGAAAGAATTGAGTTGTCTCAACTAAGCTTGGAACACAAGATGACTTATTGTTCGTAGATCTATTCTTATTTACTCAACATGAACTTCGTTATTTACTGTGTTGGCACAATCAGCTCTACGCAATATTAACACAAGCTATTTTGTCCTGGAAGGACAGGTCAGAGATGGATCGTCAGGGAGAAAAATCTAACTTATGTGTTGTTAGGAGTTGGGAATGACTTGATGGCACATAATCAATCAATCAATCAATCACCTCAACCTAGCATTCTCTGTTCGCCAGTTCATGAGTCCTCCAAATCAGGAGTTGAAAGAACCCAAACAGGCTTCAGGATACGTTGAACTACAGATTATAGCAGTGATGGCTAACCTTTTTCTCGTCGCGTGCCGAAAGCATGCATGCGCGCAACACCGTGCGCACGCCGGCACCCATAATGCAATGCGCATGTGACACCTCCCGTGCATGCGCGCCCCGTGCTTGCGCACTCGACCTCCTCACGCCCCCCTGGGCATGCACGCGCGATCCCCACGCCCCGTTTTGGGCCTAGCAGGCCTCCCTGCAGCCTCCTAGGACCCAAAACGGGCCGCGTGTGGGGGTGTCGCACCCCCCCACACCCCGTTTTGGGCCTAGCAGGCCTCCCTGCAGCCTCCTGGGACCAAAATCAGGCAGCGGAGGGACGCCGCCCCCCCGGCCCCGTGTGCGCGACTCCCCCACACCCGCCCGCACATGCACGCGCGTCTCCTGCATGCGCCCTGCCTCTGCGCATGCGCGGCAGATACCTGAAAATCAGCTGGCTGGCGGGAGGCGCGCACGCATGCGCGGTGGGGCTGAGCTGGGCGACGGCTCGCGTGCCCGCTGAGAGGGCTCTGCGTGCCACCTGTGGCACGCATGCCATCGGCTCGCCATCACCAGATTATAGCATCAAATAACTTAATACAAATGCCTGATAGAAATCTCAGCCCAACTCACCTTACAGGGTTGTCGTTGTAGAGAAAAAAGGGAGGAGGAAGGAGTATTGATTATGCTCACTGGCTTGAGATATTTGAGGAAGGAAGGAAGGAAGGAAGGAAGGAAGGAAGGAAGGAAGGAAGGAAGGAAGGAGAAA
The DNA here is from genome assembly GCA_003457575.1 of Thermophis baileyi. NCBI lineage: Eukaryota > Metazoa > Chordata > Lepidosauria > Squamata > Dipsadidae > Thermophis > Thermophis baileyi. The sequence goes on from QLTV01003259.1 coordinate 995,412, forward strand.
GAGAGAGGAGAAGGGAGGGAGGGAGGGAAAGAGGGAAAGAGGAAGGAAGGGAGGGAGGAAAAGATAGGGGAGGGAAGGGAGGGAGGGAGGAGGAGAGGAAGGAAGGACAGGGGAG
>QLTV01003259.1:1007056-1019979 GCA_003457575.1 Thermophis baileyi
TATCCATTCCATTCCATTCCTCTCTCTCTCTCTCTCTCTCTCTCTCTCTCTCTCTCTCTCTCTCTGTGTGTGTGTGTCTCTCTCTCTCTGTGTGTTTCTCTCTCTCTCTGTTTGTTTCTCTCTCTCTGTTGCTCTCTGTTTATCTCTCTCTGTGTCTCTGTGTCTCTGTGTCTTTCTCTCTCTGTGTGTGTCTCTCTCTCTCTGTCTCTGTGTCTTTCTCTCTGTGTGTGTCTCTCTCTCTCTGTCTCTGTCTCTTTCTCTCTCTCTCTCTCTCTCTCTCTCTCTCTCTCTGTGTGTGTCTCTCTCTCTCTCTGTCTCTTTCTCTCTCTCTTTCTGTCTTTCTCTCTTTGTCTCTCTCTCTCTCTAAGCCTCTAATGAAGGAAGCATCAAAAACTCTCCTACCAACACTGTCAGGGTTGGCAACTCACTTGTATATAAACATAGACCAAACCCCACTTCCTAGTAGCACTGATGATGTTACCTGGTTGGGTCATGAAACGTGTACAAGAAAACAACCAAGCTCAGAAAACACCAAGGACTCCACAATCCTCTTCCTCCCCACTCCCCCCTCTTCTCCACAAACCCCCCTCCCTTCTAACACTGATGATGTTACCTAGTTGGGTCCCGAAACGTCTGCAAGAAAACAGCCAAGCTCAGAGAGCACCAAGGACCCCAAATGCGAACCTTTGTTAGAAAGGTCTCCCCTCTCTAGCAAGATTTACTGACAACCTTTCGCTCAAACTCGTTGCTTTGATCCAAAGCACCAGTTGTGAAAAACGTTCACGTGTTTCCTAGCGGGATTGCATTAAAATATTATCCCCGGTCCATGTAGTTCTAGTCTTATTTTGCTCAATGATCTGGATCGGGATTGGCTGATTGGACCAAGAACGATTGATTCAGCGGCCGAAGGAGCAAAAAACCGTACCCGGCAAGAATCCTCCGAAGGGAGAGAAAGGCACACGGGCCTGCGTGGCGCTGCGCTGCTCTCGCAGGCTGGAACCGGACTGTCTCTTCCTAATAATAAATTAAGACAACATGAAATGCAACATCACCCGCCCCCCAGAGAAACGAGGAGGGGTGGGAGTCGGAATTAGCATGCAGAGAAAAAACTCGGTTTCTTGGACGACGGACAGGCTGGAAAAACAAATAATTGAGAAAACGCCAATACAGGCCGATTTGACGGGGATGATAATAGCAATTAAATAGCTAATCCAGAGCCACCCCCCCCCCCCAAATTATCCTTGAGGGAAGAGGAATAAAGCATCCTCGATAAATGAATTTTTAAAAACGATCTCTGAAAAAAAATATTCCATCCCTTTTGGTTCTCCTGGGAGCCAGACCAGCGAATCCGCTTGCTACCGATAGCGTTGAAACCGTCAGGAAAATGGAACGCACCCGGAACGCTAAAATTGCTACAGACAACCTCTCTCGTTGCACACCAATTATGTCAAAGTCGATTTGCGTTCCTGCTCCATTTTATTCTGGGGAAGGGTCTTTTTCCCAGGGGAGGGGTGGGCAATTCACAGCACAACATCTGCAATTTGCTGCTTCTTGTTTAATGGTACACGCAGGGTAGGGTTAAAAAAAAAAAGAAGAAGAATTAAGATGCGGTGGGTTGTTATTTAATTTTTTTTAACCCATCTTAATATTTTTGATGAATAACCCAAGGCGGTGAACAGAACTAATCTTCCTTCCTTCTCCTATTTTCCCCAACAACAACCCAGCTGGTTTTCTAATCCAACATACCTAAGGTGAAACTAGAACTCACAGTCTCCTGGTGATTGACCCAAAGTCACTCAACTGGCTTTCATGCCTAAGGCAGGACTAGAACTCACCATCTCCCAGTTTCGAGCCTGCTGCCTTAACCACTGGACCAAACCACCACGGCAAGATTGAAGCTTATCTGGATCACTGGGGCTGCTTAAATCTGGCAGTGAAATGTATGAATTTTGGCTACTTTCGCGGAGAGTATTTTTATGAGGAGACACACGGAAGTAAATGCCACTGAACCGAGCTGTGCTGCCTGGGGAATTCTGGGAGTTGTAGTGCACACATCTTCAAGTTGTTAAGGTTGAGAAACAGAGCTGTAACTCAAACCCTCCTTACCTTCTTTCTCCAGGCCTGGGATTCTTCCTAACATCCCGTCCGGATTTTTCTGTTTTTCGTCATCGCAAAGCACCTTGTGGTCGCCGATGGCCCTGCTGCGCTGCCCCCTTCCCGCCTCGCCGTTCTCCTGGTAGAATCGGACCCGCTCGCAGATGGTGGGGCTCGGGAAAACGGTCTGGACGTCCTGCGCCTCGCTTTGCAACATCCATCTGGTGGCAGGGTGCTGCGTCGGTAAATGAAGCTGCCCCGAGGCTGCCTGTTTGGCCATCTGCTTCACTTCGGCTGCAGCGAAACCGTGATAGAAGGACGAGTCGGTTGGAATTAATCAATCAATCAATCAATCAATCTTTGGACTGGTTTTAGTGGGACTTGACCGCTTCAGCTGCTACGGTAAGGGGATGTACATACGATTAAATACAGGTAGTCCTCAACTTATAACAGTTCGTTTAGTGACCGTTCGAAGTGACAATGGCCCTGAAAAAAGTGACTGATGACCCTTTTTCATACTTACAACCGTTGCAACATCCCCATGGTCATGCGGTTAAAGTTCAGACTTTTGGCAACTGACTCATAATTATGACGGTTGCAGTGTCCCAGTGTCACGTGATCCCCTTTTGCGACCTTCTGACAAGCAAAGTCAATGGGGGAGCCAGATTCGCTTAACAACCGTGTGACTAATTTAAAAACTGCAGTGATTCACTTAACAGCTGTGGCAAGAAAGGTCGTAAAATGGGGGGAAATTCATGTAACACTTTTTCATTTAGCAACGTAAATTTAGGGCTCAATTGTTGGTCGTAAGTCGAGGAATACCTCTACAGGTAGTCTTCGACTTACAGCCACAACTGAGCCCAAACTTTTTGACACTGAGTGAGATAGTTGTGAAGTCAGTTTTGCCCCATTTTACGACCTTTCTTGCCACCGTTGTTAAATGGATCACTGTGGCTGTTAAGTTAGAAACACGGTTATGCTTTCCCATTGACTTTGCTTGAAACAACGGATGGAAATTAATCAAGGAGAGAAGCAACCTAGAACTAAGGAGAAACTTCCTAACAGTGAGAACAATTAACCAGCGGAACTACTTGCCTCCAGAAGTTGTGGTTGGTGCAACACTGGAGGTTTTTAAGAAGAGATTGGACAACCATTAGTCTGATGTGGTGTAGGATTTCCTGCCTAAGCAGGGGGTTGGACTAGAAGACCTCCAAGGTCCCTTCCAACTCTGTTATTTTCTATTCTATTCTATTCTATTCTATTCTATTCTATTCTATTCTATTCTATTCTATTCTATTCTATTCTATTCTATTCTATTCTAATCACTAATCACGGAGACAAGCAACCTAGAACTAAGGAGAAACTTCCTAACAGTGAGAACAATTAACCAGTGGAACTACTTGCCACCAGAAGTTGTGGATGCTCCATCACTGGAGGTTTTGAAAAAGACATTGGACAACCAGAGGTGGTATTCAGCTGGTACGGACCGGTTCGGGCAAACCGGTAGCGGCGACTTGCAGGTGGGCCCGCCCCCCCCCCCGCCCCAGCACGATGTCGGTCTATTTAAGGCTCATTTTGAAGCCGCGCGCATGGTGTGCGCGTGAGCACAGCGCATGCGTGGAAGGACGTGTGCATACGTGGACGCGCGCACATTTGCGAACTGGTAGGGAAAGTAAGTGAATACCGTTGCAGCATCCCCATGGTCATGTGATCCAAATTCAGGCATTTGGCAACCGACTCGTATTTATGACGGTCGCAGGGTCCCGAGTTCCATTTGTCTGAAATAGTGTAGGGTTTCCTTACTGAGCAGGGGGGTTGGACTAGAACAGGGGTCTCCACCCTTTCCGGCTTGGTGGACCGGGGGGGGGGAGGCAGCAGGGGGAAAGAGGAGATGGTTTTGCACGTGTGTGTGTGTGTGTGTGTGCGCGCCACTTGCACAAATGCAGCTTTGTGCATGCACACACGTGTGCGTGCTCCCACAACCACCACTTCCATGGCCCGGTATTGAGATGCAGCTTGGGGATTCGGGATCTCTGGACTTCAGAGAAAAGCAACTAAGATGATCAAAGGCCTGGAGACTAAAACGTATCAAGAATGGCTGCAGGATTTGGGTTTGGCCAGTCTAGAGAAAAGAAGAATTGGGGGGGGGGACATGATAGCAGTATTCCAGTATCTCAGGGGTTGCCACAAGGAGGAGGGGGGTCTACCTATTCTCCAAAGCACCTGGAGGCAGGACAAGACGCAACGGATGGAAACTAATGAAGGAGAGAAGCAACCTGGAATTAAGGAGAAACTTCCTAAACGTCAGAACAATTAACCAGTGGAACAGCTTGCCACCAGAAGTTGTGGGCGCTCCATCACTGGAGGTTTTTAAGAAGAGACTGGACAGCCACTTATCTTAAACGGTATAGGTTCTCCTGCTTGAGCAGGGGGCTGGACTAGAAGACCTCCAAGGTCCCTTCCAGCTCTATTCTATGTTCTTCTATTCTTCCCTTGCAACTCCGTTATTCTCGTTCTGACTTTGCTTGTCAGGAGGTCTCAAAAGGTGAGCACATGACCCCAAGATATTGCAACCGTCATAGATGCATGCCACCTGCGCTCTGAATTTTGACTGGGTGACCACAGGGATGCTTGCAGCCGTCGTTCAGTGTGCAAAATGGTCACACGTTACTTTTATCAGTGGCGTTGCAACTTCAAATGGTCACTAAATGAATGGCTGTAAGTCAAGGATTACCTGTAATAGGATGAAAGCGAGCACACCAAAGGGCTGTTGTATAAGTGCTGTGTTACTCTCTGAATGGAAAAACAACAACAACAACAGCAACAACAAAAAGTTCTGGCTTTTTCCAAATAATACATTTTTATTTGATAGGCTTTTAAACAAAATAAACGAGGCGGGAAAAATTCCCAACAGATTCCCACAGTTCATTAAAGTTTATGCCTTTTTATTGGAAGGAGGGGGGGGTAGGCCAAAGGCAGATGGATAATCACTTTATACTTTTTTGTATATTTTAAATGGGCTGGCAATTCTCGAACCATCAACGCTGCATTTAAAGGGAATTATAGTACCTTTATTCGTGAGAAATTATGGTCATTTGGCCATTTCACAATTCAAACGATGCAATTTTTGTAAATTGGTTTAAACGTGCCATAGATGTGACAATGATGGTATATAAATAAACCAGCTGCCAAATATAGTGTATAAATAAACTTGCTGGGATTTGAAATCTCCAGGCCTATCTAGTCCTTGACTTATAACTTTTCGTTTAGTGACCGTTAAAAGTTACAATACACAAAAAAGTGACTTACGACCGTTTTTCACACTTACGACCGTTGCAGCATATTTGACTCATATTTATGACGGTCGCAGTGTCCCGGGGTCACGAGATCCCCTTTTTGCAACCTTCTGACAAGCAAGGTCAATGGGGAAGCCGGATTCCCTTAACAACCGTGCGACTCACTTAACAACTGCAGTGATTCACTTAACAACTCTGGCAAGAAAGGTAGTAAAACGGGGCGCAAAGTTCAGTTAACAACTGTGTTGCCTAGCAACCAAAATGTTGGCCTCCACTGTGGACGTAAATCAAGGACCACCTGTAAAAGTAGACCTTGACTTACCTCCACAAGTGGAACTGGAACATCTGTTCCTAAGCAGTGCAGTCATTAAGTGAATAAATTCCCAGTTGTATGACCGTTTTGGCTGCGGTTGTTAACCAAATCATAAAACAAATCCCGCTTCCCCCACAACTGACTTTGTTGGAAGCCCCCAGAAGGGTGCCAATGATGATCTCATGACCCCAGGATGCTGTAACCATGGTAAATGCAAGCGCCCAAATTCTGGGATGCTGTGTCGGTCATAAATGCGAGGATCAGTTGTAATATTTTTTTCAGTGCTGTCATAATCAGTCCTTAAATAAATGACCTTTTATTGCCTTTTCATCATATTGTAAGCTTCCCAAAGTTGCTGCATCAGTCAGATGGGCAGCATAATAATTTAATAAATCAATATAAATCAATAAAACATCCACAAAGTGGATATTTTCAAGGAGAGATTAAAAAAAACCCCCACAATTTCCTTTTCTTTGGCCTCTACTGCCATCTAGCGGGCAGAAAGGAAACAACAGAGCTACTTTTCCACAGCAGAGTTTGTGTCCATGCCACCGTATTCTACTCCCCAATGGCCAGTTCGGTGCAGCGGGCAAGGTGATGGGGAGTAGAAACTGGGAAACTGTGAGTTCTAGTCCTCTCCTAGAGTCTCCCTCGAGACACAGGTTCGGATTATCCCTACTTCAGCTATACTATCCAAAAAACAATGCTTTTTAACCTTTGGCAACTTTACAGAATAACAGAGTTGGAAGGGACCTTGGAGGTCTTCTAGTCCAACCCCCTGCTCAAGCAGGAGACTCTACAACATTCTGGACAAATGGCTGTCCAATCTCTTGAAAACCTCCAGTGATGGAGCACCCACAACTTCTGGAGGCAAGTCATTCCACTGGTTAATTGTTCTCACTGTCAGGAAATTTCTCCTTAGTTCTAAGTTGCTTCTCTCCTTGATTGGTTTCCATCCGTTGCTTCTTGTCCTGCCTTCTGATGCTTTGGAGAATAGTTTGACTCCCTCTTCTCAGGCAACCCCTGAGATATTGGAAGACTGCTATCATGTCTCCCCTAGTCCTTCTTTTCATTAAACTAGACATACCCAGTTCCTGCAACCGTTCTTTGTATGTTTTAGCCTCCAGTCCCCTAATCATCTTCGTTGCTCTTCCCTGCACTCTTTCTAGAGTCTCAACATCTTTTTTACATCGTGGTGTTCAAAACTGGATAAAGTATTCTAAGTGTGGCCTTACCAAGGCCTTATAAAGTGGCATTAGCACTTCACATGATCTTGATTCTATCCCTCTGTTAATGCATTGGCTTTAAGATGTCTGGATTTCAACTCCCAGAATTCCCCAGCCAGCACAAAGAATTCTTGATGAGGGAACCAGCCCAAAGCCTATTACTAATCTATGTAACTCGCTGCCCCAAACTTTAGATGGCCGTAAAAAGGGGCCTGGATAAATTCCTGCAAGAAGGTCTATCAAGGGTTACCCATCTAGATGACCTTATGATGCCTCCAAGCTGAGGGCACCATGGCTAAATCCTAATTTTGGGGGGAAAGGGGGAGGGAGAAGGATGTGTCTCCATCTGTTGAGCCCCCAAAGAACATCTAGCTGATCCCAAATGCTAGATTAGCATCTTCGCCTAACCCAACAGGGTCGATCTTCTAACTGTAGGGCTGAGAATGCTGGGTATTGTAGTCCCAGCTCACTTGAATGCCCCTCCCCATTTCTGTGGACTGGAAAACCCCAAAACTCACTCGTCCATTCAGACTGAGCCATTCTCCTCTCCTCGCTTCTCAAATTCGCTTCGTAGATTTCAGGAGCTGTTTTTTTGAAGGACCTGCAAAAACAGGTTAATGGCATCATTTTTACTGACCACAGATAGGATGCGCTTACAGTTAGACTCCACTTTATCTAGGTTTCCTCTAAACATCCTAGATCATTTCTGCCTTTTCCTCCCTCTTAATTTAAATAACAGAATTAGGGAGTAACAGAGTTGGAGGGGACCTTGGAGGTCTTCTAGTCCAACCCCCTGCTTAGGCAGGAAACCCTACACCACTTCAGACAAATGGTTATCCAACATCTTCTTAAAAACTTTCAGTGTTGGAGCATTCACAACTTCTGGAGGCAAGCTGTTTCACTGATTAATTGTTCTCACAGTCAGGAATTTTCTCCTTAGTTCTAGGTTGCTTCTCTCCTTGATTAGTTTCCATCTGTAGCTTCTTGTCCTGCCCTCAGGTGCTTTGGAGAATAGTTTGACTCCCTCTTCTTTGTGGCAGCCCCTGAGATATTGTTACACTGCTATCATGTCTCCCCTGGTCCTTCTCTTCACTAGACTAGCCATGCCCAGTTCTTGTAACCGCTCTTCGTATGTTTTAGTTTCCAGCCCCCTAATCATCCTGGTTGCTCTCCTGATCTTGATTCTATCCCTCTGTTTATGCAGCCTAGAACTGTGTTGGCTTTTTTGGCAGCTGCTGCACACGGCTGGCTCATATTTAAATGGTTGTCCACTAGGACTCCAAGATCCCTCTCACAGTTACTACTGTTGAGCCAGGTACCTTACTTTTGAGCCAGGTACCTTACTTTTTTCACCACTGAAGTTCATTTTGTTAGATAGCGCCCAATGTTCAAGTCTGTCAAGATCCTTGTAGTCATAAATGAAGGACTGCTTTACTGTTTTTCTATTGATGGAGAATTCAGACTGTCTGTCAAGGTGATAATTTAAGAGCTGACCAGCTGAAGCAATGATGGGAATGGTTAGCAGGATCTTTGGCTGTTATCCCTTTAAGAGCCTGTGTAATAAGAGGAGGCCCTGCTAGAGTGTTTGTGGTTCATTGAGTTTCTTCCCTGCTGTAATTGCTGTTTGTTTAGATACTGCTTGTTAGCACAGGTATTTATAGTATTCCTATATTCCTACGGTAGATAAAAACAGATAAAAACTCTGACACTCCCACAGATTTCTTTTTAGGTATAACGTACACCCAACGCTGCGTTTTTCCTCTGCCCTCCACACGCCTATTTCTCTTGTGCTACAACCGGGAATTGAGGAAACAGCACTCACCCATCTGCTGCTTTGATCCCGTCCAACATGGAGCTGCCTCGACGTAGTTGGCAGCTCTTCTTCCTCCTGAAGGTCACACCTGGGGACAAGAGCTAAAAAACACACGGATAAGGAGGCGATCTGGGGCCCGGGGGTGGGTGGGGAACGGGACAGGACACGACTATTTCTGTGCAGGTAGTCCTTGACTTACAACCGTTTGTTTAATGACTTGTTCGAAGCGACCAAGGCACGGAAAACAGTGACTCACGACCGTTTTTTGTATTTATTTAGCGTTGCAGCATCTCTATGGTCGCGTGGTCAAAATTCCGATGCTTGGCAACCGACTCATATTTATGACGGGTCGTGGTGTCCCGGGGTCAGGTGACCCCCCTTTTGCGAACTTCCAATGAGCAAAGTCAACGGGGAAGCCGGATTCGCTTAACGACCGCGTTGTTAGTTTAACAAGTGCAGGGGTTCACTTAACCGCCAGGGCGAGAAAGGTCGTAAAATGGGGCAAAGCTCACTTAACGACTGTCTCACAGCGATGGAAAATTGGGGGCTCCGTTGTGGTCGTAAGTCGAGAACTACCTGGAACTGGGAGGGGAGTTCGAATTAACCCTCTGCAGCTTTGGAATACAATCTCTATTGAATGCACAAATATATTCCACCCTGTCAATGCAACCTCTGGAGAACAAGAAAGATTTCTGCAAATGAATTACAGGTAGTCCTCGTTTTACGACCAGAATCGAGACCAGGACTTCTGCTGTTAAGAAAGGTGGTTATCAAGCGAGTCGCCTCCAATTTTACAACATGTAAAATTGCCACGGTCGTTAAGCGAATCACTGCAGTTGTTAAGTGAGTCATGCGGCCGTTAAGCAAATCCACCTTCCAACATTGGTCTTTGCTGATCAAAAAGCCTGTTGGGAAGTTCGCAAATGGCGATCACGTGACCTCGGGATGCTGCAATGAGAGGTGGTCCTCGACTTATTACCTCAATCGAGCCCAAAATTTATGTTGTTAAGTGAGACATTTGTTAACTGAGCTTTGCCCTGTTTTACGACTTTTCTTGCCACAGTTAAGTGATTCACGGCAAGTTGTTAAATTAACAGCACGGTTGTTAAGTGAATCTGGCTTCCCCACTGACTTTGCTTGTCAGAAGGTGGCAAAAGGGAATCACGTGATCCTGGGACACTGCGACCGTCAGAAGTATGAAGCAGTTGCCAAGCATCGGAATTTTGATCACGTGACCAGGGGGAATGCTGCCAGGACTGTAAATGTGAAAAACAATTGTAAGTCACTTTTTTCAATGCCGTTGTAACTTCGAACGGTCACTAAACGAATGGTTGTAAGTGAAGAACTCCCCGTAATTGTTCTCACTTTCAGGAAATTTCTCCTTGGTTCTAGGCTGGATCCCTCTTTCATGATCTTAAAAACCTTCCCCGTGAAAAGCAGCCATCAAGCAACGTTATTGCTGCCAGCCAACCCTGCTCAGGGTGCTAAAGAGCCTCCCCTCTTTGTCCCACTTTACCTGATAGTTTGGCTCCGTTCCTTTTGGACTGACAGGACTTCTGGCTGTTTCCGATCCAAAATCGCTCCAGTAGGTGGTATCCTGGCTTTGGTTGGCACTCTTGGGCCTGTTTTCGGCCGCTTGGTAAGACGGGATCACCAGGGATCTGTACGTCCCCGGAACCCGGAACGGCGGTGGCACGTAGCCCTCCGTCGGAGGAGACACTGTCTTCCACTGCAAGGCGCGGTCGCCGTTTAAGGGAGGTTTAATATTTCTCAAGATGCTCTCCACCTTCTCGTGGCAACCCCGGGCAGGAATCCCGACGGGGAGTTGCTCTTTTGTCTGGGTCCCCCAAAAGAATTGCCGAGGTTTGTCGAAACTCTCCAGCGCGCCCATTTTGGTTTCGGTGCGGTAGAGGGAATTCGTAGCTTGCTGGAGCAAAGTTTGGCAGATCTTGAGATCTAGAACGCATTTGCCAAATTTGTGCTCGAACTGGGACTGGACGTTCCCGTTTTTGCCGCGGGCGCTCCTGAGCACCTCGTTCATCACTGAGACGCCGTTCAGGTCCTCGTGACTGTATTCTGTTTCGGTGTCCGAGGACAGGCTTGCCTTGCGGTCCCGGATCTCAACAAGTCGAGGGGAAGAGAGGTCGGCCGTATCGCCGGGAGAGCTCGGCGATCCTCGTCGGGAATCGGGGTCCTGCTCGGTTCTCGACGTCTCTTCGTCCCCCTCCGTCTCTTCGCCCAGCTCTGGATAACAAGTGTATATCTCGTTGATTTGCACACTGGACAAGCTTAGATTGGCGTTGCTGTCCTCTTCCGTGTCTTTCAAATGTCCCTCGAAGAAAGGTCTGGATTGCGCCGTGCGGACAACCGGCTCGGAGACCTGGACGACATCATTCAAATGTCTCTCAAAGAAGGGGCTCGATTGCGCCGTGCGGAGAACCGGCTCGGACACTTGGACGACGACGGGTTTGATCTCTGGCGAGGAAATGGCGCATCTGGTCACGGTGAAACTCCTGGCTGAGGAACGAAGCGAGAATGGCGATGGAAGTGTGTTAAGGGAGATTCAATCGAATTTCTCACCTGCTAACAATTTATCTTTTAATTTTATTCGTTTATATCCTGCCTTTATTATTTTTATAAATAGCTCACGGCGGTGAACATATCCGACATGCATTCCTCCTCCTATTTTCCCCACAACAACAACCTTGTGAGGTGGGTTGGGCTGAGAGAGAGGGATTGGCTCCAAGTCCCAGAGTCCTTCGGGAGTTGGGCGGCATATAAATTTTATAAAATAAATAAATAAATAAGACACCAAACTGGTTTTCGTAGCTAAGGTGGAACTGGAACTCACTGTATCCTGGTGATTGGCCCAACATCACCCAGTTGACTTACATGGCTAAGGCGGGACTAGAACTCACAGTCTCCTGGTGATTGGCCCAAAGTCACCCAGCCAGCTCTCATGCCTAGGGCTGGACTACAATTCACAATCTCCTGGTGATTGGCCCAAAGTCACCCAGCCGGCTTTCATGGCTAAGGCGGGACTAGAACTCACTGTCTCCTAGTGATTGGCCCAAAGTCACCCAGCCGGCTTTCATGGCTAAGGCAGGACTAGAACTCATCGTCTCCTGGTGATTGGCCCAAAGTCATGCAGCTGGTTTTCATGGCTAAGGAGACTAGAACTCCCAGTCTCCTAGTGAGTGGCCTAAAGTCAGCTAGCTGGCTTTCGTAGCTAAGGCGGAACCAGAACTCAGAGTCTCCTGGTGATTGGCCCAAAGTCCCCCAGCTGGGTTTCATGCCCAAGGCAGGACTAGACTTCACAGTCTCCCATTTTCTGGTACCTTAACCTTAACTATTACATCTACACTTCCAGTGTTGGAGCACCCACAACTTCTGGAGGCAAGTTGTTCCACTGATTAATTGTTCTAACGGTCAGGAAATTCCTCCTTACTTCTAGGTTGCTTCTAGTCCCTTCTATCGGTTTCGTACAAGAACTTGGTGCGGTCATTATCAACTCCACTGTACACACAGACACACATAAACACAGACACCACAGCTGCCTTCACGTGGATGCAACAGCCAAAGAAATTAACAAGCTACTTGATTCAGCTGACATATAATAATATTTGAGTTGCCTAAAGCTGCCGGACTTCGCAATCTACGCCAATTTCCGTCTCAAAATAGCCTACTGCACTTACTAACCTCTGCTCTCCCTCCCCCCCAAATTTACCCCTCTATTTCAGAATTCCTGAGCAGTGGGGAAACCTCACCAAGCAGAGATCTTCTCCCCTCCCCCCCACCGCCTTCCAGGCTCTCGTTACGCCCAGCCTCTCAGCCCCAAAGAGGACACGAACCTACGTGAGCCTTTTCGTCTTGCAATCTTGGCTTCTTAACCTCGAAAGCCGAGGCGGAAGGCAAACAGATATTGATATTGGGTTGAATTTCAGGCTTGGGGGATTCCAGATGTTCCCCGGGACGGTGCTTGCGAGATTCTAGTAAATCCTGTAAAAAAAAAAAAAGGAAAACGAAAAACCGGTTAGCAGAACCCTTTGTCCACATAGTGGTCCATTAATTGTTTCTTATGTTTAAATTTGATGGACATAGGTTTTTCTGTGAAGAGGAGAGGAGAGGAGAGGAGAGGAGAGGAGAGGAGAGGAGAGGAGAGGAGAGGAGAGGAGAGGAGA
>QLTV01003259.1:1040067-1054347 GCA_003457575.1 Thermophis baileyi
GCCACCGCCACCCCCCAGAGGCGCCGAGCCAGTCTCGTGGGGTGTGCGTGCACCCGCCTCTCGCTTGCTCTCGCTCTCCCGGCCAAAAAAGTGCCCGCCGCAAAAAGAGCGCCTCCTGGCATGCCCCCCCCTTTCCCCCGGAAAGTAATGGGGGGGCTTATTTTCGGGGGGGGGGCTTATTTCAACGCATGTCCCGAAAAGCCCTGTTGGGCTTATTATCGGGACATGTCTTATTTTCGGGGAAACACGGTAGAAGTAGAAGTAGTAGAATAGAAGTAAAAGTAGTAGAAGTAGAAGTTGAAGAAGTAGAATAGAATAGAATAGAATAGAATTCTTTATTGGCCAAGTGTGATTGGACACACAAGGAATTTGTCTTTGGTGCATATGCTCTGTGTACATAAGAATAAAATACATTCATCAAGAATAAAAAAATACAACACTTAGTGATAGTCAAGGTTACTAATAAGCTATCAAATCGTACTAGGAAACAAGTAAAAACAATATAAATTGAAAGACACAAGCAACATGGTTATAGTCATAAGTGGGAAGAGATAGATACTAGTAAGGGAGAGAAGAAGAATAGTAATACAGTCTTAGTAAATTATTTGACAGTGTTGAGGGAATTATTTGTTTAGCAGAGTGATGGCGTTCGGGGGAAAACTGTTCCTGTGTCTAGTTGTCTTGGTGTGCAGTGCCCTATAGCGTCTTTGTGAGGGTAGTAGTTGAAACAATTTGTGTCCAGGATGCGAGGGGTCAGTGAATATTTTCATGGCCTTCTTTTTGACTCGTGCAGTATACAGGTCCTCAATGGAAGGCAGGTTGGCAGTAATTTTTCTGCAGTTCTGATTATCCTCTGAAGTCTGTGTCTGTCTTGTTGGGTTGCAGAACCAAACTGGACAGTTATGGAGGTGCAGATGACAGACTCAATAATTCCTCTGTAGAACTGTATCAGCAGCTCCTTGGGCAGTTTGAGCTTCCTGAGTTGGCGCAGAAAGAACATTCTTTGTTGTGCTTTTTTGTAGAAGTTGAAGTAGTAGTAGTAGAAGTAAAAGTAGTAGTAGAAGTAGTAACAGAAATAGAAGTAAAAGTAGTAGTAGAAGTAAAAAAAACAAAACCTGGAAGAATCTTCAGGAGGAAGTTAAAGTTTAAGAATGGGGTAGGGTTTTTTTTATTATGCGGTGGATTTTTAAATGATGTAAGCCACACACAGTCGATCATGTGGGCAGCCTTATAAATGTGTTAAGTAAAGCATAATAAACAATATCATTAATTTATTTTTAAAAATCTAGATGGGGTCGCAGCGCCTGCTACTAGGGCAGGCTCCGATCCTGCAGGCGGGAGGGACCCCCATTCTTGACTTTTCTGACCCCCGTTGGGATACTGCAAATTCTCCTTTTGGGGATGGCCCGCCCTCTGGTTCACAGGAGCCCCGACGGAGGAGCATAGAGTAGGTTTTCCTCATACTTTCCTCAGAACCACAAAATAATTTTGTTCAAAAAAAAAAAAAAAAAAAAAAAAAAGACAAAAAAATTTTTTTTTTAAAAAAAAAAAAAATAAACCCTAATTTTACCTGAATCCCGCTTCTCACCCATTTATGTCTCGTACTTACTGGTTTGGGTCCGACCCATAATCCAACAGGATATCTACCAGTTTCCCCAGTCCGAGCAAGGCGGCGGTGAAGAGCGGAGTTTGTCCTAAGGAGTTGACCGACTGGGTGGAGATTCCTACAGAAGGAGAGGAGAAAAACTTCAACTTAATTTTATTTATTCATTAAATTTTATGCTGCCCATCTTCCCTACAAACTGAGAACTTGGCGTCTGAGTCTTGCTAGGGAAATACAGAATACACTAACAGAGCTGGAAGGGAGGTCTTGGGAGGTCTTCTAGTCCAACCCCCTGCTCAAGCAGGAAAACCTGTATCATTTCATCAAGATTTTGTAAAGCTTTGGACTTCGGCTCCCATAATCCACTAGCCACCCAGCCATTCGTCTCTCTCCTGGAATACCGAGTGAACTATACAGGTTAGTCCTTGATTTACAACTTCGTAACCGGGAGGAACCCACCCCTGAACTGGCCCCAAAGTGACCCAGCTGGCTTTCATGCCTAAAGAGGGACTAGAACTCACTGTCTCCTGGTGATTGGCCCAAAAATATATACAGCTGGCTTTCATGTCTAAGGAGGGACTAGAACTCACAGGCTCCTAGTGATTGGCCCAGAGTTAACCAGCTGGCCTTAAGGCGGGATTAGAAATCAACCTGCTGGTGATTGGCTCAAAATCATCTATTAGCTTTCATGGCTAAGGTGGGACTAGAACTCTTTTATCTGCCGGTGATTGGTCCAAAAACACCAAATCAGCTTACATGGTTAAACCGGGACTAAAACTCCTGGTAGGTTTCCCGTTACTTACAAAATAAACGTCAAGTTTAAAAAATTTTCTATTATTTAACTGATTTAAAAAGGGGTGTGGAAGCAAGCAAACCACTCAGACTGTGTCCTCTCCCTCCAACCTCTCCACAAGGAAGAGGCGGAACGGTCATCAATAGCAGGCGGCGGCCACACGAAGTAGCACCGCCCGCTGGCTTCGCGCTCAGGAGAGAACACTACGACTCCTCCTCGTGGCCTGCTTGGCTGATCACTTTCGAGTGCATTTCTCTAGTTGGATACTATAGAAATGATCCCTGAAAGTATAGTCTTAACGGATCGTACCGCGCTTCCACGGCCTCACCCGCACCCACCGCTCTTCAAGTCACAGCGACCGCCTCCCGAATCACAAACACGGCTTCGCGGCCTTCGTTCCCTCCGCAGCCAGGAATAAACTCCGAACAATCACGATTAATTTATTTACGAAAACACTTTTTCCAGAGCGTATATTTTTAGCAAAACGGGCGAACCCATAAGCCCCCTGGTTTTAGATTTGCATCGGGGAACGGGACAACCAATCACGCTTCACTTTGAGGCGGTTGTTGTTGTTTTTTACTCGAGGGCTTAATACAGGGACCGGAAGAGGCGGGTCCTGCAAGCGTCAATCTCTTGAACTAGCACTCTGTTAACCATTTCACTGCCAAAGGGCTGCAGGTAACAAGAGAATTTTACAGATGATAGAACAAGCTACTATCCCTTTCAGTTGCTAAATGTTCGTCCTATTCACGTGTTTATTGGACTAAACGCTCCTTATCTTGTGACACAGGGTTGCAAAGCCTTCAAACTGCTGGAAGGTGGGAGAATGTAGTGCAATTACTATCTAAGTCATGTTAATGTTTAGATATTTATGATTTATTTTTATATTTGTAAACTGCCCAGTCACTTTCAATAGTGAGATGTATGGCATATAAGTTTAATAAATAAACATTATCCTAAGCCAATTGGGGTTTTTTTTTTTTTTTTGCAAACATACCAGATCTTAATTCCCAAAACCCTTAAAACCTTCATTGGGATTAATATTCATTTAGCATTATGGCTTGCAAACACGGTGTGTACCTTAATGCAACAAGTGGATCTGGCAAATTGTGGCTTCTTCAAACAGAAAGATGCTTTGAGGTTTTCTTAAGGACATCAAAGTACTTCCATAACACTACCACAGCTAGCCCATTGTAGAAAGTCACTCGCCTCCAGCCCACAGAAGAATGAAATATTTTGGGAAATATTAAAAAGGCAGACTATTATATTTCCCTAATGGAGAAACAGGTTATTTTTTTTTAAAGGCAGAAAGCACACTCAGTCTCTTAATAGCCCCCAGCAGATATTTTGTGCCCATTCAGAAAGACTGGGTCAAGACAGAAACTCAGATAAGCAAACAAACAAAAGGTTGACAAAATTAGCTCAGACAAACACCTAGGATTTGCATTTCCTCTTTTGCCTATAGAGCTATGACCCCTACATGACTCCATAGGGATCTGACAACAGCCAATAGAATACACCCGTGATGGCGAACCTATGGCACGTGTGCCACAGGTGGCACGCGGAGCCATATCTGCCGGCACGCGAGCCGTTGCCCTCGCTCAGCTCCAACATGCATGTGCGCACTGGCCAGCTGATTTTCGGCTCGCGCGAAGGCTCTGGGAGGGCGTTTTCGGCCTCCAGAGGGCCTCTGGGGGGGGGAGGCCGTTTTCGCCCTCCCCAGTGTCGAGCCCGATCCTGGGCTCGCCATTTCCCTGACGTCATACAGCCACGACAAGCCAAAAAATTACGTCCAGCATCTAGATTCCCGCTGGCATAGGGGGAAGCTCCAATATCTGGTGAGATGGAAAGGGTTCCCAGAAAATGAGGCTTCCTGGGTGTTAGCTAGGGACGTTAATGCGAATAGGCTCAGGGGGGGTCGTGCATGCATGCGCAGGGGGATGGGGTGTGTGGGGGGCATTGAATTATGGGTGTGGGCACACGCACATGCGTGATAGCGCGCGCGCACGCTTTTGGCACCCAAGGAAAAAAAGGTTCGCCATCACTGGAATACACGCTCTTGCACAGGAACAGGAAGCTCAAATACAAAGCCCAGAGAAGGTATAAATCCCCACTACAACTCCATTTGGTCAGCTGCCCAGAACCACAAACCCAAGTGTTTCTGCTTCATCATTCAACCATCTTTCCAATCAGCCTCCATGTTTCCAGTGTCTTTCTCCCAGCTTGGAACTCAAGCAGGTGGATATTTCTTCCCACACCACTAGCAGAGTTTCTCAAACTTGGGAACTTTAAGATGTGTAGAAAGTTAGCACCCACCCTTCTCCCAGAAGAATGAAACATTCTAGGAAATATTAAAAAGGCAGAATATTTCCCCTAAAAGAGAAATAAAAATCTTAAAGGAAACAGAAACAAAAGACCCCAGCTCCCTGCCCCCAGCAGATATTTGGGTGTCAACCTACAGTATCTACAAGACAAAAGTCTGGGCCAGCTTATCTACAAAACAAAAGATCTTCACCCTCAGGACATAATAGAATTAGCCCTCTACCCATCTAGCAACAGAACTCACCACATGGCACCTGTGGAGACTGCATCACCCAGCAAGGTTTAACACAGTGGTTCTCAACCTTTCTAATGCCGCCACCCCCCGCGACCCCCGCCCCGCTGCCGTGACCTCCGCCCTGCCCTCCGCGCGATGTAACAAAGGGGGCGTGGCACCAGGGGTGAAATGCTCCCAGTTCGGCCGTGCCTGCGGGTCGCCGGACAGCCAATAGCCACGGAAGCGGGAGACTTCGCCCGGACGCCGCCATTTGAGTTCTTTTACCCTCTGCGCATGCGCAAAGCGTTCTGCGCATGCGCAGAGGGTAAAAGAACCCAAATGGCGGCGCCCGGGCGGGTGGGCGAAGTCTCCCGCTTCCGTGGTTACCGGCTGTCCGGCGACCCGCAGGCACGGCCAAACTGGGAGCATTTCCAAGATGGCGGGCTAGCGCGCGCGGCGACCCCTGTGAAAAGGTAGTTCGACCCCCAAAGGGGTCGCGACCCACAGGTTGAGAACCGCTGGTTTAACCAAACCTGGGACTCAAGGCAGCCTACAGTTACCCCTGCATAGCCCCCTGGGAGTCTGACAACCGATCGAATACATTTCTTGCCACAGGAACAGGAAGCTTTAGGGCAAGGCCCAAGAGAGGGTATAAATATATTTCACTCTCCACTCCATGTGTTCAGCTGCACCAGGACCATGTGCTTAATGGTCCTGTCCACCATTAAACCCTCTTTCCAAGCAGCCTCCATGTTTCCAGTGTCTTTCTCCCCACTTGGAACTGAACCCCAAGGGACATTTCTTCCAACAGACGTATGAACTTCAATTCCCAGAATTCCCCAGCCACGGGAATTGTGGCGGTTGAAAAACGGTGCCTGAAGCTACCCTGTGGAATTGGACTCCTGCTGAATTTAATGCATAGGTCTGTGCGGGTTTCTTGCAGCAAAAAATCGAGACCCTTGTTGTAGCACTTTCTCCAGCTAACAAATACTGTACTACAAGTAGTCCTTGACTTACAACCATTGGTGTAAATGTCTATGGAGAGTCTCAAGTCATCAGGAATACGAACGGATTTCCAGAAAAATTGCAGACTACAGGAACCATTTGCGCTTCAGTTTAAAACAGGGGTCTTCAAACTTGGCAACTTTAAGACTTGTGGACTTCAACTCCCAGAATTCAGCTATGCTGGCTGGAGAATTCTGGGAGTTGAAGTCCACAAGTCTTAAAGTTGCCAAGTTTGGGGACCCCTGGTTTAAAAGGATGCAAATGACCAGCTGCCTGCAAGGAGTAGAAATCCTTCCATTCCCCACCATCCAGTCAGAGCTGAAGAAGCTTCTTGGATGAGAAGCGAAACGTCTTCAAAGACAAAACCAGAAAGTCCAGTTGCCTGTTGAAAAAAAAGCACCTTTGGGGCAACCATTTGTGTAGTGACCATTTGAAATCACATCAGCGCTGAAAAATGTGAGTTGGGACCATTTTTCACACCTGTTGCAGCCTCCCTGTGATCAAAATTTAGATGCTTGGCAACTGACTTGTATTTATGACGGCTGCAGTGTCACATGACCCCACTTTGTGACCTTCTGACAGGCAAAGTCAACGGGGAAGCCAGATTCATTTAACAACCATGTGACTCACTTAACAATGGCAGTGATTCACTTAACAACTGTGGCAAGGAAGGTCGTAAAATGGGACAAAACTCACTGAACAACTGTCTTGCTTAGCGGCAGAAATTTTGGGCTGAATTGTGGTCGTACGTCGAGCACTACCAAAATAAAAAATTAGACCCTTTCTGTTGGATTAAACCAGCTGCTAGATAGTAAATAAAAACAAGGGTTTACTAAAGAAAAAAAGAAGTGGTTGTGTGAACACATTTGTGTGAACACAACCACTAAAACTAAATCCTTCCCTGGTACAACCAACCACAAAGGAGGACAAAAAATAAAAGACACTCTCTCTTTTACAGGTGGTCCTCGACTTATGACCTTAATTGAGCCCAAAAATTCTGTTGCTAGGTGAAACATATGTTAAGTGAGATTTGCCCCATTTTACGACCTTCTTTGCCACAGTTGTTAAGTGAGTCACTGCAGTTGTTAAGTTCGTAACATGCTTATTAAGTGAACCTGGCTTCCCCATTGACTTTGCTTTTCGGAAGATCACAAACAGGGATCACACGACCCCCGGGGCACTGCAACCATCATAAATATGAGTCAGTTGCCAAGCATCTGAATTTTGATCACGTGACCCTGGGGACGCTGCAACAGTCGTACGTGTGAAAAACGGTCATAAGTCGCTTTTTTCAGTGCCGTTGTAACTTTGAATGGCCACTAAACGAACTGTTGTAAGTCGAGAACTACAATTGAGCCCAACATTTCTGTTGCCAAGTGAAACATTTGTTAAGTGAGCTTTGCCCCATTTTACGACCTTTCTTACCACGGCTGTTAAGTGAATCACTGCCGTTGATAAGTTAGTAACTCGGTTGTTAAGTGGAATCTGGCTCCTGTATTGACTTTGCTTGTCAGAAAGTCGCAAAAGGGGATCGCGTGATCCTCGGGAGACCTCAACGGTCATATGTCTGAACCAGAGGTGGGTTTCAGCAGGTTCTGACCAGTTCTGGAGAACCGGTAGCGGAAATTTTGAGTAGTTCGGAGAACCGGTAAATACCACCTCTGGCTGGCCCTGCCCCCATCTATTCTCTGCCTCCCAGCTGATCGGTAGGAAATGGGGATTTTGCAGCAATCTTCCCCTGGAGTGGGGTAGGAATGGAGATTTTACCCATTTTAGTAAAAAAAAATTGAATCCAACCACTAGTCTGAACCATCTGGATTTTGATCACATGATCATGGGGATGCTAAGTGTGGAAAACGGTCATAAGTCACATTTTTCAGTGCCATTGTAACTTTGAATGGTCACTAAGTGAACTGTTGTAAGTGGAGGACTACCTGTATCTATATTTCACTATGATTAAAAAAAAAAGGCTTGAAGCAATCATGCGCAAGAATACTACAGAACTACAGTTTCTCTTTCATTTCACTCAGTAAAATAAAATAAAAAAAAGGGGTGGGGAAGCGAGCAAACCACTCAGACTACATCCTCTCCCTCCAACCTCTCCACAAGGAAGAGGCGGAACGGTCATCAATAGCAGGCGGCAGCCACACTTCACGCTCAGGAGAGAACACTACGACTCCTCCTCGTGGCTTGCTTGGCTGATCACTTTCGAGTGCATTTCTCTAGTTGGATACTATAGAAATGATCCCTGAAAGTATAGTCTTAACGGATCGTACCGCGCTTCCAGGGCCTCACCCGCACCCACCGCTCTTCAAGTCACAGCGACCGCCTCCCGAATCACAAACACGGCTTCACGACCTTTGTTTCCTCCACAGCCAGTAGTAAATTTCGGAAATCCCGGAGAATTTATGTAGGAAAATACTGTTCCGGAACATATATGGTTAGCAATCCACACAATACCCATAATCCTCCTGGTTTTCAATTTGCATCAGGGAACAGGGCAGCTGCTTGCAAACATGAGGTGTACCTTTAATGCAACAAGGGGATGTGATTAATGGTGACTTAACCATATACGCTCAGAGTCCTTCGGGAGTTGGGTGGCATACAAATTTATTAAATAAATAAATAAACTTCGCCGAACATTAATACAGGCAGCCCTCGACTTACAACAGTTCATTTAATGACCGTTCAAAGTTACAACGGCACTGAAAAAAAGTGACTTACGACCATTTTTCACACTTTGCAACCATTGCAGCATCCCCCCCATGTGTCACGTGAACAAAATTCAGACGCTTGGCAACTGACTCATATTTATGACGGTCGCAGTGTCCCGGGGTCCTGTGATCCCCTTTCTTGACCTGATGAGAAAAGTCAATAGGGAAGCCAGATTCACTTAACGACACTGTTCCTGACTGAACAGATGCAATGTTTCACTTAACTGTGGCAAGAAAAGTCGTAAAAGGGGGCGAACTCACTTCACAAATGTTTCTCACTTAACAATATACATTTTGGGCTCAATTGTGGTCGTTAACTGCAGGACTGCCTAGCTGTATGACCCCAGGGCCCCGCAACCGTCATAAATATGAGTCACTGGCCAAGCTTCTGAATTCTGATGCTGGAATGGTTCGAAGTATGAAACATAGTTGTAAGTCACTTTTTTCAGTGCCGTTGTAACTTTGAACGGTCACAAAATGAACTGTTATAAGTCGAGGACTACCTGTCTTCCAAAGAACTGGTTGTGCCTAGAAGGTAATTGTGAGTCTCTGCTGACCTGGATTGTGAATGTGTGAATGAGGGACCCATCAGCAGAGCCTGGGAGCATATGTAACAATTTCTCAACCTCATAAACATGTGTGGACTTCAACTCCCAGAATCCCCAAGTCAGCATCCTGGGCCGAGGAATTCTGGGAGTGGAAGTCCCAATATCTTAAAAGTTGGGATCCATTAGCAGAACCTGGAAGCACATGTTAAGAGTTTCTCGGACTTCAGAACTTTTAACACGTGTGGACTTCAACTCCCAGAATCCTCTAAGTCAGCATACCGGATGCGGAAGTCCAAGCATCTTAAAAATTGCAAAGGTTAAAAATACCCTGTTGAAAAAGTGGGTTTCTCCTGAACGATTGCACAGGTCGGTGCAGGTTGAATACAATAAAATGATGGAATTACTTAAAAAAAAAAAAAAAAAAAAGGTAATCCACACAGAAAATGTAAGGACATTATCGTTTCAAGGAATGTCTTTGGTGTATATGCTCTGTTTATTCTCCTTATGTACACTGAGAGCATATACACCAAAGACAAATTCCTTGTGTGTCCAATCACACTTGACCAATAAAGAATTCTATCTATTCAAAGTAAGGAAATTCAAAGAGAATACTACAAAACAACATTTTTCTTTCATTTCACTGTTACAAAAAAAAAAAAGGGTGGGGAAGCGAGCAAACCACTCAGACTGTGTCCTCTCCCTCCAACCTCTCCACAAGGAAGAGGCGGAACGGTCATCAATAGCAGGCGGCGGCCACACGAAGTAGCACCGCCCGCTGGCTTCGCGCTCAGGAGAGAACATTACGACTCCTCCTCGTGGCTTGCTTGGCTGATCACTTTCGAGTGCATTTCTCTAGTTGGATACTATAGAAATGATCCCTGAAAGTATAGTCTTAACGGATCATACCGCGCTTCCACGGCCTCACCCGCACCCACCGCTCTTCAAGTCACAGCGACCGCCTCCCGAATCACAAACACGGCTTCGCGGCCTTCGTTTCCTCCACAGCCAGTAGTAAATTTCGGAAATCCCGGAGAATTTATGTAGGAAAATACTGTTCCGGAGTTTATATTGTTCGGAAAACGAGCAAGACCATAAGCCCCCTAGTTTTAGATTTGCATCGGGGAACGGGACAACCAATCACGTTTCACCTAGGGGTGGAGCTTCATGAACTCGCTTCAGTTCCGCCCATGCGCGCGTCTATTGCAACGAACGTCTTCAAATTGTATAGTATTTGCAAAGTTTCGCAACCAAAGAGCCCGAATTTGGTGCAATTCGGATTTGCATTGGAGATCAGGAAAGCCAACCCTTATTAACACCTTTTACTGCACCTGGATTCATAGAAAATTCATACTTCTGATCTCAGTTGGGTCCCCAAAGTAAGACACATTAAAAAGGGGGGGAAATTATAGCGTCACAATTATAGTTGAATAATGGACACTATCAACATATCGCCTCCTCCGTTCACACGACGTTTGATCGCCCATGGGGTGCATCCTAGATGAATCGATGACCGGTGTAAATCTCGGCCCAGGACGGTGCCCGCTCCGCCGAAATCCACCTTGCAATTTTTGCGGAGCAAAAAAAAACCCGTGCAAGCCCCTCTCCGCTTCCACGAGCTCAGGGGAAAAACAACAACAACAACGCGGCACCCGTGTCTTAAGTGCATTTCACGCATCTTTGCTAGACGCCTTTGGAAGAAACAGACCTGTAAGTTTGCAACACGAAAGCAAAGAAGCAGCAACGCAAAACACACCCTTTGCGCACCCCTCCTGCTTCACGCCCACCCTCAAATTACCTTTCTTCAGCAGCTTCTTCACTTTGACGTAGTTGCCTTGCTTGACGTAGTCGTGCAGACGAGCTTCGGGGCTCTCGAGTTTCACCGTCCCGAGTTTCACCGGGCAGGGA
The DNA here is from genome assembly GCA_003457575.1 of Thermophis baileyi. Lineage (NCBI taxonomy): Eukaryota > Metazoa > Chordata > Lepidosauria > Squamata > Dipsadidae > Thermophis > Thermophis baileyi. Next base: position 1,051,172 of record QLTV01003259.1, read on the forward strand.
ACGGGAAGGGTATGGGCCATGCTCCCTGCGGGGAAAGAGACGATTAAGAAGGGGTTTTCCCCTAGCCCCCTCCACCCTTCCCTGCGGGGAGGCGAGACCATCCCCTTTGCAAGCTTCCACTGTGCCACGGACTTTTTTTTTAGGTCGTGTGAACCCATCTAACCCGTGTCTGCGCGCGCGCGCCCCCCCCCCCAATCAGATCCTTGAGGGGGAGCGAGAACGGGGGGAAGTTTCCAGCGTCGGGGTCTCTCGTGTCGTTTGGATGCACCCGTTTTTCCTCGGGAGGGGTTTAGAATACACGTGTAGACGTGTAAAGGAAAAAGGGCCCCGGGGGGGGGGGAATTCAAACTATCCTTCTGAAAGACCGAGAAAATAAATGAGCAGAAATCATGAAAAGAATTACTGTCGCGTGCACAAAAAGCAGGCTAGAATCAGGGTCTTGATGCAATCGCTAGACTAGGAACGAGATTATATCCCAGTACATCCTTATAAAATATCCAGCTTTCCTGATGTTATGCCTTTTAATAACATCATGAAATTTAATTTAATAAATTAGGAAAGTTTAGCCTAAAAGGGATTGGTATATTATATCTATATCTATCTCCAATCATTCATACATCTATCGCAGAGGTCAGTTTGGGGACCCCTGATCTATCTCATCTCTCTATTCATCCATCCATCCATCCACATCTCTCTCACTACAAATCTGTTTATCTATCATCTATCTATCAATCCATCCACATCTCTCTATCCCTCCATATCTATCTATCTATTTATCTATCTATCTATCTACCTATCTACCATCTATATCTATCTATCTATATCTATCATCTATCTATCCATCCATCCACATTTCTCTACCACTTCATAACTGTTTATATAGCAATAGCACTTAGTCTTATATACCACTTCATAGTGCTTTACAGCCCTCTCTAAGCGGTTCACAGAGTCAGTCTTTTGCCCCCAACAATCTGGGTCCTCATTTTACCCACCTCGGAAGGATGGAAGGCTGAGTCAACCTTGAGATTTGAACTGCAGCTAGCAGTCAACTGAAGTAGCCTGCAGTGCTGCACTCTAACCACTGCTCCACCTCATCTATCTGTCTATCCATCTATCCAGATCTCTCTATCCATCTCTCCATCCCCATCTATCTATCTAGATCTAACCATCCGTCACTCTATCCATCTATGTCTATCCATTTCTCCATATCTCTTATCTACCCATCCATCTTTCTATCTATCCACATATCTCTATCCATCTCTCCTTATCTATCTATCCATCCACATCTGTCTCTCTCATCTATCTATCTATCTATCTATCTATCTATCTATCTATCTATCATCTATCTATCTATCCATCCATCCATCCACATTTCTCTACCACTTCATAACTGTTTATATATCATCTATCTCTCTCTCCATCTATCCATATCAATCTATCCAGATCTCTCTATCCATCTCTCCATCCCCATCTATCTAGATCTAACCATCCGTCACTCTATCCATCTCTCCTTATCTATCTATCCATCCACATCTGTCTCTCTCATCTATCTTATCTTATCTATCAATCTTCTATCTATCTATCTATCTATCTATTCCCCCCTCTCAATCAATCAATCAAATCACATTTATACCCGCCCATCTCACTATCCAAAACGACTCTAGGCTCAGTTATCGCGCCGATAAGGAGAAAGTTAAAAATTTATATTTAGTTCCTAAATCTTAGGAAGCTTATTACGGATTGGCGCCCCCTCCCCATCTTCATAATTTCGGATTTTTCTTCTCTAGGGCTGTTCACTTCTCTGGCTTTGGTTAAAAGCTTGGGGGGGCTGAAAGTCACCCCCCCTTTCTCTCCTTCCCCCCCCCCAACAGACCTCCCTAGATCTCAGATCTCTCTCTGCGCCCCCCGCCCCGCTGCTCCGCTTCGTACCCCCGCTCCGCGCCACCCTTTCCCGCAAAAAGAAACCTCCATTCGCCGCGCTCCTCCCTTCTCCAGGTCGCCCGACGCACCTCGGCGGCTGACTTTTGCTTTTTCAACTGCCGAGGAATTCAGTTGAGGCCGGCGGATGCCGTCACCGCGTTCTCTCCCCACTGCGTAACTTACAGCGGTGGGGGGGGGAGGCGGGAAGGAGGAAGGAGCAGCGCAAAATCGGGGGCGCGATTCCACACGCACCCCCCCCCGCCACCCCCCTCCGTAGGGTGTGTGCAAAGACTTGCATCCCTGGGACACGCCCGGGTTGCGTTTGCACGGGGAAGGCGTTCGGAATGGGGTTGCACGAAAATGTGCAAGGCGAAGCGGGGCTTTTTTGCAAAACCGTCTCTGCGATTTTTGCAACTGGCCGTTGCATTAGAAAGCCATGCCTGTTTCCACGATTTGGGGTTTTTTTTTAAAAAAAATTTTTTTTAATTAATTCATTAATTGTTAAATTTATTCGCCGCCTGTCTCGCCCTCTAGGCGGCTGACAACCATTAAAAAAGAAGGAAAATGAGAGTAAACAGAACGGAAGTTCTGCTTTTTTTCAAGAGACAACTGGACTGACTTTTGGTTTTTCTTTGAAGAGTTTGCGCTTCTCATCCGAGAAGCTTCTTCAGCTCTAGCTGGATGGTGGGGAATCTAGTCAGAGCTGAAGAAGCTTCTCGGATGAGAAGCGAAACGTCTTCAAAGAAAAAACAAAGAAAGCCCAGTTTGCCTCTTGAACAAAAGCATCTTTGGGACAACCATGACTTGGATGACTGAGAATCTCCAGAGACAAACAGAATGGAAGTAAAAATAATAGAAACAACACTAGACATGAAAAACATGAAAAAGAAAAAAAATGTGATTTTCCCCCAAAATCACAAAATGTGATTTTGTGTTTTAATTTTTTGAATAGAAAAAAGAGGTGAAATCATGGAACAATAAAATAATGAAAAAGAACACGATGAGAATCGGTCAATAATAATACATCAATTATGACATTTTTATTTAAATCTATACCCTAATCTTGCTAGCCAACGTCTTGGGCGGTTTATTCAGGATCCTACCAAGGATTTGGAGGCTCAGAACTGGATAAATTGTTGAATTATGTTGATGGGGATGGCAAGGTGGGTTGGTGTTTTAATTTAGTGAGCCTCGGGGGTCAGGAGCAGTATATATTTTATTTTATTTTATTTTATTTTATTTTATTTTATTTTATT
>QLTV01003259.1:1054430-1097015 GCA_003457575.1 Thermophis baileyi
ATTTTAACATGGTTTTGTTACTTAATCTTAACACACTATTTATTATTTTATTTGTTTGTCAAACATGTACAAGATAACAAGTATAGGTATGAACATAAACATGAACAAAGGAAGTAAATACAGGTAAATGGGGACAGTAGGACAGGGACGGTAGGCACGCTGGTGCGCTTATGCACGCCCCCTTTACGGACCTCTTAGGAATGGGGTGAGGTCCACGGTAGACAGTTTGAGGTTGAAGCTATGGGGGTTTGAGGATGTAACAACGGAGTCGGAGTCGGATAGAGCATTCCAGGCGTTGACCACTCTGTTGCTGAAGTCGTATTTTCTGCAATCGAGTTTGGAGCGGTTTACCTTGAGTATCTATATCCCCTGGGATAGAGAATTCCCTAAAGAAGCAATTGGTAGTATGGGATTAGACCAGTAGTGTGTTATAAAACCCGTTGCTACTGGTTTGTGTGCACGCTTGCGCGCGCGCGCGCGTGTGATGTTTCTGCACATGCGCAGAAGCATCCCGGGCGGGGTAGGCGGAGCCTCCCGCCGCCGCCGCTACCGGTTCTAAGAACCGGGCCGAACCGGGAGCAACCCACCGCTGGATTAGATGTGTGTGTGTGTGTGTGTGTGTGTGTGTGTGTGAGAGAGAGAGAGAGAGAGAGAGAGAGAGAGAGAGAGAGAGAGACTGAGAGATGATAGATAGATAGATAGATAGATAGATAGATAGATAGATAGATAGATAGATAGATAGATAGATAGATAGATAAGAGAGACTTAAGTAGAACTTCCATATTCAGGCCAGCTCTATCTTTAAATGCCAGGTTTGGGCCAGGCAAGAATTTTGGGGAGAATTTTGTGCTTTAAAAACATGGGTTATCAAGTCCTGTTGAATAAGAGAAATTGGAAAGGACTCAAAACCTTGCATTTTTTATTTTATTTTTTATTTTTTTGCACAAATGGAAGAAGCTTGTGGGTGCCACGCTTCGTTCTGTCGGATTTGAAACCTTGCATATTTTATTTGCATTTTGCTTTGTCTGGGTCTGTTCCTTCTCCAGGTGCCAATCCAATTTTGCCTCATTTTGCAACCTTTGTTGCCACAGTTGTTAAGTGAATCCTTGCAATTGTTAAGTTGGTAACACGGTCGTTAAGTGAAGCTGGCTTCTCCGTTGACTTTTACTTTTCGGAACCCTGCAAAAAGTGATCACGTGACCTCTGCAACATCATAAATACCTGCCAGTTGGAAAGCATCTGAATTTTTGGGTCTGCTGCACCAGTCATAAGTATGAAAAACAGTCACTTTTTTCAGTGCCATTGTAACTTCGGTCAGTAAGCAAGTGGTGAGCCTGCCCGTAGCTTGACTTCAACTCCCAGAATCCTCTTCAGGATGCGCGCGCACTGTCTTCTCCGCAAGTGTCTGGACTTCAACTCCCAGAATCCTCTCCAGCGGTCGCCTGCTCGAGCGAGCATGTCGAGAAGCTATTTCCATCCGCAAGGGATTGGAACTTCAACTCCCAGAATCCTCCCCAGCCGGCGCATGCTCATTCCAGCGGACCCGAAGCTTGAAAGCCCTCCGCCGCCGCGAGTGGTTGGATTGCAACCCCGCCCCCTGAGTTATTTCTTTGGCGCAGGCGCTCTATCCGGGAGGCTTCTGGGAGTTGAAGTCCAGCGCCTCAGGAAGGCGGCGAAGTATGGACGATGCCCGTTCTTTTCCCTCATGGAGCTCAGGGATTTGGGCACCTTCCCCTTACCGCCGGCTTGGCGGGCGAAGCTAACGGCCGCCGGTTTCCAGACGGCCCAAGAGGTGCTGGAGGTCGGGCCTTGCCAGCTGAGCAAAGGTATCGCGGCGGGCTGAGGGAAAACCGGTTTTCCCGCCAAAAGAAAATTCGCCAATTTGGGTCAAACTGAGCTTTGTTCTTCGGATCTTTCCTCACGACCACCTTAATTTCCACAGGGGGTTGTCGTCTTTTTATCCTCCGTCGTTTGGAGCGCTTGATGTCTTTTTCGGGGAAAAGTTTTTGAACTCGGATGGGTTCCTGGGCCTCGATAAACCAAACACCTTTTTCGTGAGAGGATTTAACCATCCCATTCCTTGTCGGCCAGAGTTTTGTGTGGTGGAGGGGGAGATATATTTTTTTTGGAGCCCCCTAAAATTATGTGTTTGTGTGTGTGTGTGTGTGTCCGGGGGTGTGTGTCAGACTCAAACTAGTGCTCCATCTATTTACTTTATTTATTAAATTTCTGTGCTACCCATCTCCCCTTCAAAGTGGCTCGCTAAAATATATATCCCGGGTGATATTAAAAATAATAACTACACTTTGACGTGCATAACTTTATATAACATTCTCTCTCCCTAAAATTCTCTTAGCTATATTCCATAGAATAGAATAGAATAGAATAGAATAGAATAGAATAGAATAGAATAGAATAGAATAGACTAGAATAGAATAGAATAGAATAGAATAGAATAGAATAGAATAGAATAGAATTCTTTATTGGCCAAGTGTGATTGGACACACAAGGAATTTGTCTTGATGCATATGCTGTTAGTGTACATAAAAGAAAAGATACATTTGTCAAGAATCATAAGGTACAACACTTAATGATAGTCATATGGTACAAATAAGCAATCAAATCACATTAGGAAACAGTCAATCATATGTTATAAGTTATACCAAAAAGGAAATACATTATATAGATAGAGAAAATCCTGTTTGGATCAGTAGAATTAGTATCACAAGATATTGTTTCAGTTCTTTGGATAATGTATATAGCTCCATAGACACACATACACACACACACACACACACATACACACACACACATATGGTACAGCATGTTTACTATCACATGCATTCGCCTGTGCCAGAGACCAGAGATTTAATCTTCCATATAAATATATGAAAATATATTGTGTACACAACACACACACACACACTCTCTGGGACAGGCGAATGAATGTAGTAAACATGTACCATATGTTTGTGTATGTGTGCGCACGCACACACACATTTATATGGAAGAGTAAATCTCTGGTCTCGATTGGATCCTAGTTCACTCTAGGCGAATGAATGTAGTAGTAAACGTCTTGTACCAGGAATGGGGGCACCCATCGATTTTTATCATGATTTTTTGTTTCATTTTTATTATTTCTTATATTATTGTGAGCCACCCAGAGTCATAGAGGTATAGAAGTTTAATAAATTGGTAGTATTAGCAGTAAAAGATTAGTAAAGGTCAGTCTTTCTCCAATCAAGTGCAGGTCCTGCTGGCCTATAGGAATATCTAGCTGGGCATAAGAAATAAGATCAATATTGCTTATTTGCTACTTGTTACCATATAGTCCAAAGAGTTGAATTCTGATGGATGAAACAGTCATACTATAATATATGCAATATAAACTCCACACATTAGATATATATAGTATACTAGAATAGAATAGAATAACAAAGTTGGAAGGGACCTTGGAGATCTTCTAGTCCAACCCCCTGCTTAGGCAGGAAACCTTACACCACTTTCAGACAAATGGTTATCCAACATCTTCTTAAAAACTTCCAGTGTTGGAGCACCCACAACTTCTGGAGGCAAGTCGTTCCACTGATTAATTATTCTAACTGTCAGGAAATATCTCCTTAGTTCTAGGTTGCTTCTCTCCTTGATTAGTTTCCACCCGTTGCTTCTTGTCCTGCCCTCAGGTGCTTTGGAGAATAGCTTGACTCCCTCTTCTTTGTGGCAGCCCCTCAAATATTGGAACACTGCTATCATGTCTCCTCTAGTCCTTCTTTTCATTAAACTAGACATACCCAGTTCCTGCAACCGTTCTTCATATGTTTTAGCCTCCAGTCCCCTCATCATCATAAATAGAATTTAATACTATATATATAATATGTGTGTGTGTGTGCGTGCCTGAGCCAGCGAGCGCACTTCAAATACTCCCACCGTGGATCTGGCCATCTGTTAAAACAGACTTTTTTTTTTCCTGGGTTCTACAGGAATCTGAAGCAAAATGCCTCTGTTGAAGGAGTTGATTCCTAACATGAGTTCAAAGAATCTTTTGTCACTTTCTGCATTTTTATGGCATTTTATAAACTAATGTAAGATACATTCATGTCTAAGGTGACAAAATAAATTGGAGAATAAACCCGGTGGGTTTTGCTTTTTAGCGAACAACGGTAGGAATGCACTGTTATCTTTGTCAACCACAAGGTGATGCTATCATGCCATGCTTTAATTTTCATTAAAAAAAACAAACAGGTGGGTTTAAAGAAGCATAAATAAAATGAGGAATTTTTAGATATATCAAAACCCTAAGGAAATATATGGCAATTAACTTTATGAAAGCTTCATATTTTTTCCTTCATACTGGTTGTTTATTCATGCTCTGCCCTTCTCTTCTATAATTTGTTTATCAATATATAAAAAGCACAGTTATAACAAACAGGTTGAAACATTTCTAGCAATTAAAAAGCAAGTGCCCAGCAGCAGCAGTTAAAAAAAAATCTTGTTAAAAGTTTCAACTACTAGAACATTTCTTTTAGGTATTCCCCGAAGAAGGATACCTTTTTAAGTGGCTATTAGTTAACTAGTTGTGTCTCTTTTTAATTAATATATTCTGTGTTTTGATTTTTCAGAGATTGGCATTCCTAAAGAGGATGCCCTAGAAATTTTAAAGGTGATCAAACGGGAACAGCAAAATGATGGAGCAAAGCCTTCTGAGGAAGCAGAAACCGTTAAGAAGAGTACAGCCCTGGAACTGTTGGAAAAAGAGCAGACTCAAGGATTCATCGTCACTTTTTGCTCTGCATTGGATGACATCCTTGGTGGGGGTTTGCAGCTCACCAAAATTACAGAGATCTGCGGAGTGCCAGGTGTCGGGAAAACACAATTGTGGTAAAACACAACACTAAAGTTCACATTTCTGTAACTTCACCGTGTTTATCATTCTCTTTGAAAAATCTTGGTGACTTTATTAACTGTTAGCAATAGCACTTAGGCTTACCGTATTTTTCGGATTATAAGACACACTCCCCCCCCCAAAAAAAAAAGTGGGTGAAAGACTTTCATTATAGACAGAATACGGGCCTGTTTTTGGGCTCCCGAACCCTCTGCGCGTCGCGTTTTCGCCCTCCCCAGCCCCCAGAAGCACTCTGCAGGCCAAAAATGGGCACATTTTTGGCGAAAACAGGCCCGGTTTTGGCAAAAATGGGACGTGTGGAGCACTGCAGAGTGCTTCTGGGGGCCGGGGAGGGCAAAAACGCAACGTGTGGAGGCCAAAAACTATTTTTTTTCCTCCTGTAAATCTAGGTGCGTCTTATAGTCCGAAAAATATGGTATATACCGCTTCATAGTGCTTCACAGCACTCTCTGGGCGGTTTACAGAGTCAGCCTATTGCCCCCAAAAGCCTGGGTCCTCATTTTATCAACCTCAGAAGGATGGAAGGCTGAGTCAGCCTTGAGCCGGTGAGATTTGAACTCCTGGCAATGGACAGAGCTAGCCTGCAATACTGCATTCTAAGCATTGTGTCACCCTAGCTCTTCAAGTTGATACCATCAAATCTTGATGAATTGAAATCACAACTCCCATGTTTAGTCTCATTTCCAAGTGTTTGGCATCCAGGAGGCCATTCCCAATACAGGTTCAATAGATCAAGCGGCTGGTGAAAGAAACTTCCCTCTGAGGTTGGTCTAGTGCATAAGGTCTCTAAATTTGGCAACATTAAGACTTACAGATTTCAAATTCCAGAATTCCCCAGCTAGCATGGCTGGCTAAGAAATTCTGGGAGTTGAAGTCCACGTCTTGAAATTGCCAAGTTTGGAGATCTCTGCTCTAGTGATTAAGGCAACAGGCTAGAAACCAGAAGACTCTGAATTCTACTCCTGTCTTAGATAAGAAAAACTGGCCGGGTGAATTTGAGCCAGACACCAGGAGTGAGTGAGTTCTAGTCCTGCCTTAAGGTATGAAAGCCAGCTGGGTGACTTTGGGCCAGTCTCCCTCTCTCAGCCCAACCCACCTCACGGGGTTGTTTTTGTGGGGAAAATAGGAGGAAGGAATATTATGTATGTTTGCCGCCTTGAGTTATTTATAAAGATAATAAAGGTGGGATGAAAATCTAATAAAGAAGATGGATAGCTATTACCAGCCAGAACAAATAACTGGGAAAGAGTAATAACTGGCTAGATAGCAACAGCCTGACCTTAAAAGACAGCTGCTTAACACTCATAGCATATGTACTACTAGCATTTCTGTCAGTGAGCTCCTACAGTCTAAAAAAATCTCTTGATCAGCTTTTGATCCTGATTTACTGGCTGACTTTCAGCAAATTCATTTCAGCCAGAGTGCTGCTTTAATGTAGATTATAATACTGGCATCTATCTTAAAAAGAAGCAAGAATTCCTATTACGGATATAATGGCTGGATTTCCACACTTGATTGAACCCGTGTTTTGTTTGGCTTTGGCTTAGCTTAACCAAACCGTCATATTTAAAGTACTTGAATACCGTACATAGAGCCTTTTGCCACCAGGATAGTATAATACCTAGGAAACCACAGCAAGAGCTCATCTTCCCCAGGCAAAGGTTTTCCTTCCTGTTCATAAAATTAAATATAGCATAATGATCAGCTAAGGATTTTTTTCCATTCCGAGAGAAGCCAGATACAAAATCAGGAGCTTTGGAGCTCTGCCTTCTCACCATTACAGGCAGTCCTCACTTAGAAACCAGAATTTAAGCCCAACATTTCTGTTGCTAAGCAAGACAGTTGTTAGGTGAGTTTGCTCCATTTTATGGCCATTCCTGCCATAGTTGTTAAGCGAATTATTGCAGTTGTTAAGTTAGTAACATAGTTAATTGAATCTCGCTTCCCCATTGACTTTATTTGTCAGAAGGTTGCAAAAGATGATCTCATGACCTCAGGACACAGCATAATGCATGCTAGTTGCCAAGCACCCGAATTTTGATCACATGACCACAAGGATGGTCATAAGTGTGGAAAACAGTCATAAGTCACTTTTTAAGTGCCACTGTAACTTTGAACGGTCACTAAACAAAAGGTTGTAAGTCGAGGACTACTTGTACTGCATTGCCACTTTGTCCTTTCAGAAGACGTACATTCTCTTTACTTTTCCTCTAGTTCTGTCACGTCCATCATCATTTGTGGTATGTTTTGAAAGGCTCACCTCACTCCGAGTTCTTCCTTTTCTGACAGATCCTACAATTTCTGGAGGTAACTTTCTATTCATTTTTTATATTCCCCTCCTTTCATTTCCTATATACGATTCTTTTACTCTCCAGCATTTTAGAGAATTCTGCACATATCCACATTGGCCTCTTTCGGTTTCTCTTTTTTCTTTCTTGTGGGGATTGTTGGTGGTTGCACTTTCAGTACGTCATTTTGCAGGATTTCCTACCCTTCCTGTACAATTTTCTTTGTTGGGATTTCAGGGCCATGGGAACCGACCTTTCCTTCCTCAAAAGTCCATCAAAATCTGCGCTCCTTCTCGTTTCTCTTTCTCCAGACACTATTAATTCAAGGCTAACAATGTTCACTTTCCCCCAAGGTACCTTGTCATTTTCACTTCTTTAAACAATTAATCTCTGATGGTGAGAATTAGGTCCAGGGTGGCAGATCCCCTTGTTCTTTTTATATATATACCTTCCGAGAAATGAAGTCGGCAAGAGAGAACGAGAATTTGTTCGACCTTTGACTCTTGGCAGATTCCCAGCAGATGTCAGGATAATTGAAATTTTCCATTATCAATATTGCATGCCTCTTTGAAAGACTGGTCAACTAATGCAAATAGATCAATGGCTATTAACCTTGGTGGCCGTGTGACAGCCACTGAAGGCCATCTGCTGGGAGGCTAGTAAGCTTCCTTGTATGCTTGGTTGGCCACTGTGAGAACAGACCACTGGACTAAATGGGCCCTAATTATGTTCTTATGACCTCATGACCCCGCCTTTATCTTCTGCCTGTCCAAATGGTCAGTAATAAACTCTCATAATCCTATCCGGTTTTTGTTTCTCTCTGCATTCTTAGAGATAATATTCTTTAACAATGTAAGCCACCCAGAGTCACCTTGTGGTGAGGTAGGTGGTAAATAAATTTAATAAATAAACAAACAAACAAATAAATAAAAATATTCTTAGTCGCATATTTCATGCAGGATTTCCATGCTCCGATTCCTGAATTTCTGAACAAGCATATTTGTTCTTTACATTTAATTCAACACTCCCACACACACACACCCTTTCTGTTGAGTTTGTTCCAATAAATTGCTACTTTGCACTGTTATATATGCCAGTGTTAAGTAACATCCCGCCAACTTTCAGCAATGTACCAATAGAAGAGAATATTTGCAGCCCAGGATTGAACTGTGGGGTCCTTGGTGCTCTCTGAGCTGGGCTGTCTTTTTGCAGACTTTTTAGGAATGTCCATCTAAACGTATTTGTCTTCTTGATTTAGAATTTCCCTGTTTCTTTTCTATACTCTGTGCATTGGTGTAAAGACTTCAGAAGTTTCGAACTCTACCTACTGATCTCTCTGTTATAGTGTCCTGCAAAACCCCTCATCCTGGTTCCTGCTGCTCCACTGTGTTCAGTTTTCTTGGCCCCAATCTTTGGCTGCATAATTAGGGAGAGTCCCATTTCTTTCCAGGAGTCATCCATGAGAGTAGGATAGGTTACTGTCATAAAATTATTCTGATGTAAACAGATTCTTAAAATAAGAACAACAGGATTGGAAGGGACCTTGGAGGTCTCCCAGTCCAACCCTTTGCTCAAGCAGGAGACCATGTACCATTTCAGACAAATGACTGTCCAAGCTCTTCTTAAGAACCTCCAGTGATGGAGTATCCCCAACTTCTATTCCGCTGATTAATTGTTCTCGCTGTCAGGAAATTTCTCCTTATTTTTAGGTGAATCTCTTCTTGATTAGTTTCCATCCATTGCTTCTTGTCCTGCCTTCAGGTGCTTTGGAGAATAGGTTGACCCCCCTCTTCTTTGTAGAAATTGGAATGCAGCTATCATGTCACCCCTGGTCCTTCCCTCGGTTAGACTAGACATACCCAATTCCTGCAACCGTTCTTCATATGTTTTAACCTCCAGTCCCTTAATCGTCTTTGTTGCTCTTCTCTGCACTCTTTCTGAAGTCTCAACATCAAATGTAAAGCTGAGATTGTAGAACAGCTTCCCAAAGAAAGTGTCTGTTCTAATTCTGTAACAATGCTTTTGTAAAAATCCTGTTCCCTTTTTCCCCGTTACATAATTACTTTGTGAGCCCCAAGTCCATGAGATTGAAATGGTTGCAATAAACAGTATAAATGTTTGTAATAAACAGTACACAACATCCCCTCTACTGGCTTTTTCTAGCTTTGTTGCTAAATGTTTTTAACAACTATGCTGAGGTCTTCCAGATGATGCTATTGCTTGTCCCAGTAAAATATGTCAAAAACACACTCCCATTTTCCTCATCCGTGCAGCAGCAGCAGCAGGGGAATTTGCAAGCCCCCGTTTTCATTTTTACAGAACCTGGCATAGTACAGTTATTCTTAACCAGGGTTTGTGTCACGTTTCGTATTACTGTCTTGTTTCATGAAATTGTAGTTTAGGATCACTCTCCGTTTAAGATTCAGATGTAAGACTAAATTGCTTAATTGAAACAGAAGGAAAGGCTTCTGTTCTTATAGCTGGGCCAGAATGAGAGAGGGAGGTGTTGAAATCTGGAATGAGGCTTGTTCCCATCACAATAAAATTATGTATCTGAGCCCTGCTATTATAAATATATTGGATTGCATAAAATGCTGAATAATAAGGTGCTGCGAGGCTTTGGAAATAATTTTACAGAAAAGGTAGCACCTTTCTGCAATTCCTTAAAGCAAGGGGCAACGGCAGACTCTCAGGGAAACCACTCCTACACACTCTGGAACACCTTTTCTGAATTATTTCCAAAGCTCTGCACAATCCCACTGAGTACCGTAGGAGTATTTTGTGTGATGAAGCTGTTCTGGAAAGAAATAAACCCGAGTAGATTTCTTAAAATGCATTGCAATCTTGTTCGTTTGCAAAATGGCAAGGTTCATCTCAAGCCATAAAACGGATGGAGTAACTTTTTCCTAGTTCGGGCCATGTTAAACTACATCCTGTTAAACAAATCATGTGTCTATGAATGATGCATATGCTTTGGGGACTTGGTTGCGTTGATTTGTAGTCACGGCCCCAGGTTTGTTCATATGCCCTGACATTAAGGTCTTATTGTAATTAATGGGAGTTCAAAATATACAGTCTTAACCTTTAAAGGATAATATTTGTATGTCAGGGTTGAAATGAGGGATAGCTCACAGTTGAAATAGTGGACTAGCACTGATGATGTTACATAGTTTGAGTAATGAACATCTTACTTAAACATCTGCAAGAAAACAACCAAGCTCAGAGAGCATCAAGGACCCCACACCATTTTTATGGTGTAGCAGTGAAAGGCACCTAGATAAAAACTGGATGACTGAGTTCTGGTCCTGGCTTAGACATAAGGCCAGCTAGATGACTTTGGGCTGGTCACTCTCAGGTGTAAGAAGAAGGAAAGGGCAAACCACTTCCCAAAAATGTTGCCAAGACAACTGCAGGGACTTATCTAGGCAGTCACTAGGAATAAAGTCCAACTACTTCTTCTGTCCCAAAGGTGCTTTTTTCAAGAGGCAACTGGACTTTCTGGTTTTTCTTTGAAGATGTTTTGCTTCTCATCCAAGAAGCTTCTTCAGCTCTGACTGGATGGTGGGGAATGGAAGGATTTATACTCCTTGCTGATGACACAGATAAACCTCCAGGTGACCTTAACGACCCGCTAAAAGAATGTAAATGACCAGATGTCTGCAAGGAGTATAAATCCTTCCATTCCGCACCATGCAGTCAGAGCTGAAGAAGCTTCTTGGATGAGAAGCGAAACGTCTTCAAAGAAAAAACCAGAAAGTCCAGATGCCTCCTGATAAAAGCACCTTTGGGACAACCATGACCTGGTTGACTGAGAATCTCCATAGACATCTAACTACTACTTCTGCTTTCTCCTCACCCTTCAGACCACAAATCTTAAAAGTTCCTCACCACAGAACTTGGAGTGGTGGTGTTTCCTATTCAGTATAACCTTTGACAGATGAAAGACTGATTTCTTTAGAGTTAAGGATTGATTGATCATGTACAATAGGGTTGACTCTTAGTAACCAAATAGATAAATATTTTTTTTCTATGATGATCTGTCTTTCAGATCTTCAAACAATGCACTCATCACCACTGTAACTGAGTCCTGGTCATCTTCTCTTTCTTTCCACCTTTCCTAGCATTAGAGGCTTCTCCACATAGCTAAATCGTTGCATAACAGTGTCCATGGTAGGATAATTTGAGTCTACCATGGCTTGCAAAGTTCTGATCTTTGTAGGTATGGAGGCATCATGACTTCTGAATGTATTTTCCGAGGCCTTCATTGCTGGTCCACAAAAGTTCAAGTCTACAGCATATTTCTTGACTCCTTATTCCTTTACTGTTGATGGTTGCTCTTAAAAGGAGGACACTATTTAACACTTTGATACCTTCACTATCAATTCTAAGGCTGGTTGTTGTACCTTTGTTATTAATTTGTTGGTCTTTATATTTAGAATATAGAATAACAGAGTTAGAAGGGACCTCAGAGGTCTTCTAGTTGAACCCCCTGCTCAAGCAGGAGACCCCATACGATTCCGGGCAAATGGTTGTCCAATCTCTTCTTTAAAATCTCCAGTGATGGAGCACCCATGTCTTCTAAAGGCAAGTCGTTTCACTGGTTAATTGTTCTCACTGTCAGAAAATTTCTCCTTAATTCTAGTTTGGAGCTCTCTTTAATGCTCTTCCACCTGTTACTTCTTGCCCTGCCCTCAGGTGCTTTGGAGAATAGGTCGATCCCCTCTTCTCTATCACAGCCCCTCAAATATTGGAAAATTCCTATCATGTCACCCCTAGTACTTTGTTAGACTAAACATACCCAGTTCCTGCAACCGTTCATCATTGCAATCTCTTGTTATTCATTGTGCTTTTTAACTTCTGTTACAAGATTTTGCTGACCCTTTGCATTTTCAGCCATCAGGGTAGTAAAGCAATGAGTTGATTTGTAATAACCTTTCTCCGTTGATGTTTTATTATCATTCTCCTCCTTTCCAGCATGCAGCTAGTGGTGGATGTGCAAATTCCAGAATGCTTTGGTGGACTTGCTGCAGAAGCTATATTCATAGATACCGAGGGGAGCTTTATGGTTGATCGAGTTGTGGATATAGCAGAAGCCTGCATTCGTCACTGTCAGCTTATTGCTGAAGTGCACCCAGAAGAAGGTTAATTGCCGAACTATATTTGCTTCCGTGCAAAGTGTGCTTTTTTCCTGGCTACTTATTCAAACGGTTCCGTTTATTTCCTTAACCGTCATAGATCCGTTCAATATTTATTCAAATACAGGAAGTAACTGTATGCGGTACTGAGTCAGAATGTTTTATTCATTGCAGTAATCAGTGTTTCTCAAACTTGGCTACTTGAAGATAGGTGGACTTCAACTCCCAGAATTGAAGTCTGCACATCTTCCAGTGGCCGAGATTGAGAAACACTGACAGTAATAAACCAATGTACATTCCTAAATTTGGAATAAGAGAAGGGCCATTGGGAACTAAGCCTAGACATTTCTTATGCCCAACCAAAGCACATAAGATGATAAAGACACATAAAGGGAAAAAGCTCAGAAACAGATTCTTTAGCTCTTGATTCTTTGCCGGATTTTGCAAAAACTGCTTGGAGGTTGCTGCATTTCAAGACTTGCTTTTTAAGTACCCTTCTGGAAGGGCTGATTCTTAAGGTGGGTGAAAAGAATAAAGACACAGATCTAATAGCAGAGTAATAGAAAACTGGTGGTAATGCTTAGTCTAGTGCCGTGATGGCAAACCTATGGCACGCGTGCCACAGGTGGCACGCGGAGCCATTTCTGTGGGCACGCGAGCCGTTGCCCTAGGTTAGCTCCACTGCGCATGTGCGTGCGCCGGCCAGCTGATTTTCTGCCGCACGCCGGCCAGCTGATTTTCAGTTGGCCCCGCCCATGCCACCCCTCCCAGGAGTCTCCATGCGGCCTGTTTTGGATGCGAGGTAAGTGCAGGGCTCGCGCGGAGGCTCTGGGAGCGCGAAAAACAGGCCTCCCGGAAGTCTGGAAATGGGCCGATTCCGGCCTCCGGAGGGCCAGGGGAGGCCATTTTCCCCCTCCTGGAGGCTCCAGGAAAGTCTCCGGAGCCTAGGGAGGGCGAAAAATGGGCCTACCGGAAGTCTGGAAATGGGCCCTTTCTGGCTTCCGGGAGGCTTCAGGGAGGCCTGCTAGGCCCAAAACGGGTCGTGGGGCAGAGGTGGGTTCTTACCGGTTCTATCCGGTTCTTTAGAACCATTAGTAACTCGGCGATGACGTCACGGAGCCGGTTCTGTCGGTGTCTCCGTGGGTGCCGCCATCTTGGATTTTGCTTCTGCGCATGCGCAGAAGCTAATTTTTGATTGCTGCGGGCACACGCGCAAAGAGCACGCGCAAAGCGCGCACGGCGCGACCCTGAGCGAACCGGCAGCAAAAGGATCCAGAACCCATCCCTGGCGTGGGGGGTCGCGCACGCATGCGCAGGGGGCGGGGCAGCACAGGGGGGTCACGCGCGCATGCACGGGGCGGTATGCACGGGGGGGGCATTGCATTATGGGTGTGGGCGCGCGCTTTCGGTACCCGAGGGAAAAAAGGTTAGCCATCACTGGTCTAGTAGTTAAGGCACTTGCTGTTATGGGGAAAATAGGAGGAGGAAAGTGTTGGGGATGTTCACCGCCTTGAGCTATTTGTGAAAATAATAAAGGCGGGATACAAATAAATGAAGAAATAAATAAAAATTCCCCAGAATATCTTCTGACCTCGGGCAGCAGTCCTTGAGAAACCGAATTACGTCGATTGGTTTCATTTCACAGACAGAATTCATAAGGGATTTAACAGCAATCTGAATAGAACCAAAACACAAGTCTCTTGGAAACATTCACGGCTTGGAAAGACATTTGACAAAATTCTGATTTTATGCAAATTTATGCAATGAGACAGTACAGAAAATTTGGGAACTGCAAATGGGTTTTGTGCAGGTATTTTCTTCTGCTCCCAACATTTTTCCTCTGTAAGAATAGATGTTTTAACATGCAACAAGACATTCTTAATATTTATGTATTATATTTATATATGATAATCTAAATATGGTTATCAGTCTGTCATAGTAAGTACCTGTATATGCTGTATGATTAATCATATGATTATGCGATTTATTATTACAAAAGACTACCACAAGCTATCTCTGGAAGGAACTGATTATTCCCCATACCTTGCTCTGTCAACAGCCTCTGTCTCTGAAGCCAGGAAGCGAGGGATGAGGAATAAACAATAAATTCAATACAGATTTTTATTGGGGGTTTTTCTTCCCCTTTTTTCTTCAGATCATCAAATAGCCTTGGAGACTTTCTCTCTTGAAAATATTCTTTCACATATTTATTACTTCCGTTGCCATGACTATATAGAGCTGCTGGCACAGGTTTACCTCCTCCCAGATTTTCTCTCTGGACACCCAAAGGTAAGGGCCAAAAAGAAGTGCGTCCCCCAGAGGGGAAAAGAGAATGTATTAGAGTAGCAGTACAGGTAGTCCTTGACTTACAACCACAATTAAGACCAAAATTTCTGTTGCTAAGCGAAACAGTTGTTAAGTCTTGACTTTTGCCCTATTTTACGACCTTTCTTGCCATAATTGTTAAGTGAATGACTGCAGATGTTAAGTTAGTAACACAGTTGTTAAGTGAATCTGGCTTTCCCATTGACTTTGCTTGTCAGAAGGTCACCAAAGGGGATCACATGATCCCGGGGCACTAATAGTCATAAATATGAACCAGTTGTCAAGCGTCTGAATTTTAATCACGTGATCATGGGGATGCTGTTATACTCACAAGTGTGAAAAATGGTCATAAGTCACTTTTTCCCCTGCCGTTGTTATCTTCGAATGGTCACTAAACAAATGATTTTCACTCGGGGGCTATCTGCAGCAGTTTGCAGCTTCTTCCCACTTCCTTCAGATTTACATAGTCTCTTTTTTTCCTCATTTAAAAATAAGTAAGATTTGGTTTCCTTTCTAGTATTCTATAGAATTTGTAAGAATATACAGGTAGTCCTACTTGATGATCGTTAGAATGTCTGCCACTAAGGATGCAGTTGTAAAGCGTCATGTTACAGGACTCCATCCCTTAGCAGTGACATTTCTGGCAGTCCCCAGTTACCGTTGTTCAGAGTGGATAAAAATCAATGACTTTTTTTTTTTTAATCAAAATCGATTTTTAAAAAAATTTAAATCGGTTTTTTTTATTTAAATTGGATTTTTTTTTGTTTTTATCAAATTTATTTTAATAAAATGCTTTTGGAGTAAAAAAAAATCTAAAGATAGTTTTCTATTTAAGATACATTAATAATTTAGTTTATTCAGCATGAAATGGAGCTTAGTTATGTAGCATGAGGCTGCATATTCTGCAATATTGGGACTGTTGGTGAATCAACAGCAGGTCAGAAGAGGAGCCGCTGCAGGACAGAGATGACAGTTGCTCTTTAAAAATTATGATTTAAATCGACTTGATTTAAATCAAATCCACCCTGCCGTTGTTAAGCAAGGACTTCACGTGATCACAACGTCCGACTTCCTACCAGCTTCCCCATCGACTTGTTTGTGGGAAACCAGTGGGGAGGTTGCAGATCGCAATCACATGATGGTAGGATGTTGTGAAGATTGGAAATCCAGGCTGGTTGCCGAGTGTCACGATTCCAATCATGTGACCACAGGGACGCTTCGACTGCCAGAGCTTTGAGGATCAGTCATAAGTATCACCATAAGTTCGAGTAGTCTCTTAACGAACGATTGTTAAGTGAGGACTACCTGTATGTTACAGATCCTTCTGACAGAATGTTCCTGAAAAGAAATCCTTAGTTTAATACAGAGCTCCTAAAAGAGATTCCCCCATAAGCCCTTGCGGTCCAGATGGGAAAACATTTGTTCTCTTGGAAACTGCAGGCACTTCTTTTGGGGGGGTGTGGGGGAAGATGCAAGAATTCGTTCGATGAAGTCAGGCAGGGTAGAGAAAGGGAGAACTACTGCAAGGTTCTTGGAATTTGCAGGAAGAAAGATTTTGCAAATAACAATCTGGCACAGAGGTAACGTTTGTTCTAACAAGCCCCTACTAGGTGGTAACCGCACTGAGTTTTACATACAGAGGATAAAGGGGAGGATGCCAAGCAAAAGCATCCCCTTTGGATGGCAGCAAGAATTATCCTGCTGCTCCTTGTAGGAGGCAGAGCTGGGGTGTATATTTTCAAGAACATTTCTGGGAGGGGAGGTTTTGAGGCTTCTATCCTTTCGTCCTCTCAGCTCAACCATGCCACTGCAAGAAATGAAAATGATAAATTATTTTCCCTTGACTAAATGTTTCTGGGTTCTTTGACTTCTGGTTACATGGCTGTCAGTTATCTCTGTTTTCTAGAAACGGGACATAGTTTATATGTCCAGTTCCCTCCCTGTTCCGTGCCCCACCCACCGATGGGGCTTGCTGGCTTTCCCACTGACATTGGTTGTGGGAAGCTGACGGGAGGTTGCCTTGCCCAATGACTCTAGAATTCAGTTAACACTTTACTTTTTCGCTTTTTAACGTTTGTCATTTTAATTGGTTTCATTTTATAATTGTATTTTACATTCCTATTTTCCCCTGCCCACCTAGCAGTTCGAAAGCATGCAAATGCGAGTAGATAAATAGGTACCACTTTGGTGGGAAGTTAACAGCAGTCCGTATTTCGCCACACGCTCTGCACTGCAGTGTGATGTCATGCTGGCCACATGACGACAAGAAACGCCTTCAGATGGTTTTCTTGGCTAAGAAATGGAGATGAGCACTGCGCCCTAGACTCATACACGACTGGACAGGGAAGCCTTTAGCTTTTACCTTTTATTCCTATTTTATTCCATTGTAAGCCCCTCGCTCTCAAAGTGAGATGGGTGGCATATGAATTTAATAAATAATACATACATAGCAAGACCACTTAGACTTATATATCGCTTTACAGCCCTCTCTAAGCGGTTTTTATAGAGTCAGCCTCTTGCCCCCCACAATCTGGGTCCTGATTTTACCGACCTTGGAAGGATGGAAGGCTGAGTCCACCTTGAGCCGCTCAGGATCAAACTTCCTGGCTGTGGGCAGAGTCAGCCTGAAATATTGTATTCTAAGCACTGCACCACCGGGGCTCTTAGATACATAAACAGCAGCAATGAAGATTGTAGGAATTGCTGTCACCAAGCAATGAGGTTGCTCTTTTCCAATTCTGGTCTCAGTTACGATTGTAATTCAAGGACTACCTTTACAAGGATTTATGAGTGTTATCCTGAGAATCTCAGCTTTTGGTTGTAAGAAATAAAGGCTTTACACCGATAAACCTTTACAACATATGCCACACCTTATAAAAACAAAAGTTTAAGAGAATTGTGTTTAGCTCTTTTTTAACTGCTGCTTTCTGCCATTAAAGCCGAATCAGAGAATGGAACCTGAAATAGGTTGAAGGGTCACTATAAACTCCTTATTACTTCAGGTGTTTATTATAGGAACTCAGAACTAAACACTGGATGATAAACAGCTGGAATTTTTTAAAAAAATCCTATATCATCACTAATATGACTGATATTTTTTCCCCATGCAAATTGAAAATTTTCTGAAACAAATCACCTATTTGCATAAAAGTTTTTTTTCCAAGGAAAATCCTCCTATTCAAAATTATCTAGTAACCGACATCAGTATCTGTTCTGAGCTAATACCCAACCTCTTCTCCATTTCCAGGTCATTCTAATGCTTAAGCACAATAACAGTCAGAACATCTGAGGATCGTGGGAGGCTTATTAAGATGCTACTGTTCTTGTTGTTGTTGTTTTTTTAACATCTGATAGAGAAAAAACTGCAGCCATTTCCTGTGAGAGTCATCATGGTTTTATAACTTGAAATTCTATAAATAGAACAACAACTCAAATGAGGCAAAGGGTTAATCCCTTTCAGATTAATCCATACTTAATTTCCCTCAACCATAACATGACAAGTAGCCCTTTGATTAATAATGAGGGATCCCTTAGGGGAAAAAAATAAATTTATTTACAGGCATCCCAGCTTTTCTGATACAGATTTCTGTGGGAATGAAGCTCTCTCTCTGTTTTATATCTGATTATTAGGTACAGTTGATTGTGATTGATGGAATTGCCTTTCCTTTCCGCCATGACTTCGAAGACCTCTCGCTGCGAACGAGACTTTTGAATGGCCTGGCCCAACAGTTGATATGCATTGCAAATGACCATACGTTATCTGTAAGTTTGAGGAAAAATGGAGATATGTGGCTAAGCCAGTAAATGGTACAGGTAGCCCTCAACTTATGACCTCAATTGAGCCCATAATTTCTGTTGTTAAGTGAAACATTTATTAAGTGAATGTAGACCCATTTTACGACCTGTCTTGCCACAGTTATTCAGTGCATCACTGCATTTGTTAAATTAGTAAGACGGTTGTTAAGTAAATCTGGCTTTCCCATTGCATCTGCTTGTCAGAAGGTCGCAAAAGGGATCACATGATCCCGAGACACTGCAATGGTCATAAATATGAGTCAGTTGCCAAGTATCTGAATTTTGATCACTTGACCATGGGGACACTGCAATGGTTGTAAGTGTGAAAAATGGTCATAAATCACTTTTTTTCAGAGCCGTTGTAACTTTGAACGGTCACTAAACGAACTGTTGTAAGTCGAGGACTACCTGTATAACTTTGTGACACTTGTAGTGACTAAACATTCGACAGAAAATTCGATGTGCTAACATTGCAATGTATTTTTTTTTACATGTTATATAAACCTATCAATTGTGGTGGTTAAACCATAATTTCTAGCTTAATAGATTATTTAAAACCAGTTATTTATTCAACAGGGCATGATTCAACAAACAATAGCTTGACATAATGCAAATCCAGCTATTCCTTTGTTCTTATAAAGGTCATATTGTATGCGTTTTAAGTGGGTTAAGGATTTCCTGCCTTTTGATTGTCATTGTCTTTTTTATAAACATAAATGCCAGTTTGATCTAGTGATTAAGGCACCAGGCTAGAAGCCAGGAGATGGTTGAGTTCTAGTCCCGCTTTAGGCATGAAAGCTGATGGGTGCCTTTGGGCCAATCACCAGGAGATTGAGAGTTCTAGAAGAGCTGTGGTGGTAAGAATGCAGTATTGCAAGCTAACTCTGCCAAAAGCCAGGAGTTCGATCCTGACCGGCTCAAGATGGACTCAGCCTTCTATCCTTCCGAGGTGGGTAAAATGAGGACCCAGATTGTTGGGGGCAAGAGGCTGACTCTGTAAAAACCGCTTAGAGAGAGCTGTGAAGCAATATATAAGTCTAAGTGCTATTACTGGTCCCACTTTAGGAATGAAAGCCAGCTGGGTGTCACACACTCTCAGCCTAACCCACCTCACCAGGTTGTTGTTGTGGGGAAACTAGGAGGAAGGAGTATTGTATGTATTCGCTGCCTTGAGTTATTTATAAAATAATGAAGGCTAGATAGGTAGATAGAACTGAAGAAGCTTCTTGGATGAGAAGCAAAATATCTTCAAGGAAAAATAAAGTCCAGTTGCCTTTTGAAAAAGCACCTGTCAGACAGACAGACAGACAGATAAATAGATAACAGACAGGTAGAATCTTGTGAAGAGAAAACAAGTCTTGCTGAGAGACAATGTGGAAGAAATTCCTTAGTAAACTGCCTTTAGTCTTTGTTGCTGCATCCTTTGACCTCGGCCTGGAGGTGCTGCAGATATAGCTGGCTTCGTGCCAATGGATGACACGCTTGAGCTACAGCTATTTATAGGTGGGGGTTTTTTTCCAGCCTACCCAGGTTAGAAAGGATTGTTCGAGAATGAAGCTTAGGCACGTTCTGGAATGTTACTTATTTCCTGTTTCCAGGTAACATAGTTCCCCCTTAAGCTGTGATTCTGTATGTATGCTGGGATTTTTTATTTTTATTGCTGGGCTGCTAAAAATAAGCCTCTCCATGTGTTTTTACTCAGATAGTGTTAGAAGACAACACAGAACAGCCCTAACGGATCATTATGTGAGCCTAAAATGTTACTTCCCAAGCTGGCTAAACAAGATACCAATGGGAAGCTTCACGTAGTACATTACAGCAATAACCCCCAGCTAAGAATATTCAGAGGCACCCCAGTTTAATCCATATTTTTATCTGAGGTAGTCAACCTATTCTCCAAAGCATTTGAGAGCAGGACAAGAAGCAATGGATGGAAACTGATCAAGGAGAGAAGCAACCTAGAACTAAGGAGAAATTTCCTGACAGTGAGAACAATTAATCAGTGGAACGACTTGCCTCCAGAAGTTGTGAACGCTCCAACACTGGAAGTTTTTAAGAAGAGATTGGACAACCATTTGTCTGAAATGGTATAAGGTTTCCTGCCTGAGACCTCCAAGGTCCTTTCTAACTCTGTAATTCTGCACTGGATACTGACATAGGATACTTTAGATCAGGGGTGTCAAACTCAAGGCCCGGGGCCCGGATCCGGTCCACGGGGTGCTTAGATCTGGCCCATAGGGCCGCCCTGGAAACAGCAAAGGACTGGCCCACGGTGCCTCTGCCAGCAAAAATGGAGCTCCGTTTTCACTGGCAGAGGGTTGCAGGATGCCATTGCAGCCAAAAACGGAGCTCGGGAGCCCGTTTTCGCTGACAGAGCACTCAGGCCACCACAGGCACCCCCAACACAAGTGACATCAAGCTGGCCACGCCACCCCCCCCCCCCCTATGTCATGTGACGCCGCCGTGAGAAATCGAGTTTGACACCCCTGCTTTAGATCATGTGCTGGTTGAACATATCCTCCTTAGTTCCCCTTTTGAATTACTGACTCAAGTGGATCAACTTAGGGGC
The DNA here is from genome assembly GCA_003457575.1 of Thermophis baileyi. Lineage (NCBI taxonomy): Eukaryota > Metazoa > Chordata > Lepidosauria > Squamata > Dipsadidae > Thermophis > Thermophis baileyi. The sequence continues at coordinate 1,075,446 of QLTV01003259.1, forward strand.
TTGATGGGCGTATTCTGTATTGCTAAGATAATTCAAAATAGCTGCCTTGTAGTACAAGGAAGGATGTCTGCTTGCTAAATGTTGGCCATGATGAGCAAGTCAAGATTCAAACGATAAAACGCCTCAGAAAGAAAACTAGTGGGTTTCTTCCCACAACCTCCTTTAACCCCTAGAATTCTCTCCACCAGTTTTTGTTTTGGTATGGCACCCAAGGCACCTATTACTAGTGGCGCTATCTTTGCTCTCTTTTGCCAGAGTGGTTCTATTTCTGCTTGCAGGTCATTGTATTTTGTTGTCTTCTCCAGTTCGTTCTCTTCTATTGGCCTGTCTCCAGGTCCACTGTCCAGACTTTTTGTCTTTCTTACCGACAATTGTTAAGTCTGGGGGTGGCGCAGTGGTTAGAATGCAGTATTGCAGGCTAATTCAGCTCACTGCCAGGAGTTCAATCCTATTTTTTTTAACAGAATTACCGAGCTCGAAGGGACCTTGGAGGTCTTCTAGTCCAACCCTGCTCAAGCAGGAAACCTTATACCATTTCAGACAAATGGTTATCCAATCTCCTCTTAAAAGCCTCCAGTGATGGAGCACTCACAACTTCCAGAGGCAAGTCGTTCCACTGATTAATTCTCACTGTCAGGAAGTTTCTCCTTAGTTCTAGGTTGCTTCTCTCCTTGATTAGTTTCCATCTGTTGCTTCTTGTTTTCCTCCAAGTGCTTTGGAAACTAGGTTGACTTTCTTGGGGTTTTCCTTGAAATTTTTTCGCTTCTCATCCAAGAAGCTTCTAACTGACTGGTGAGGAATGGAAGGATTTATAATTTTTACACTCATCTGATCATTAGCACACTGAAGATCAGTGGTTAGCTGACTGCCTCAAGGTTGACTCAGCCTTCCATCCTTCCGAGGTCGGTAAAATGAGGACCCAGATGGTTGGGGGCAAGAGGCTGATATTGTAAAGCACAGGTGTCAAACTCTTGGCATAACATTGTAGTCATGTGACGTATCGCGACGTTTTTCCCCTTCACAGAGCTGGGGTGGGCGTGGCCTGCGCGTGATGCATCTGGCCTGCGGGCCACCAGTTTGACACCCCTGCTGTAAAGCATTATGTAGCAGTATGTAACTCTAAATGCTATTGCTATTACAGGTAGTCCTCGACTTACAACAGTTCATTTCATGACCGTTTGAAGTTACAACGGCACTGAAAAAAGTGACTTATGACAATTTTTCACACTTACGACCATTATAGTATTCCCCGTGGTTACGTGATCAAAATTCAGATGCTTGGCAACTGGTTCATATTGGTGATGGTTGCAGTGTCCCAGGTCACCTTTTGTGGCCTTCTGTCAAGCAGTCAATGGGGAAGCCAGATTCATTTAACAACCAGGTTATTAACAATTGCAGTGATTCACTTAACAACTGGGGCAAGAAACGTCGTAATTTGGGGCAAAACTCACTTAACAAATGTCTCACTCAGCAACATAAATGTTGGGCTCAATTGTGGTCGTAAGTTGAGGACTACCTGTATTATTATTAGTGAAAGTGGCTATGCCACATCTACTTGTGGCAGAGCTGCGGAAGTTGTGGCTCTCCAAAAGTTGAGGGGGGCCAACTCCATAAGCCTCAGCAACAAGACCAGTAATCGGAGGCAAAGGGAGACTTAGGGGTTCTCATCCTTGGAAGCTTGAAGATGTGTGAACCTCAACTCCCATGTTGGCTGGGGAATCCTGGGAGTTGAGGCTCACACTTCTTCAAGTTGCTATGGTTGAGAAACACGGGTCTAACTGCTTTTGTTTTGCAGTAACTATCAGCACTAATTTATTCGACGTAGATTCTCTTCTGTTTTGCTTCTTTCAGGTAGTGTTGACCAATCAGATGACCACACGCTTTGAACAAAATCATTCCTCTTTGGTACCTGCCTTAGGTAAGCATTTCTACTTCCTGTTAGAGGAGGGTTTCCCCCCACCTCTACCTATATTTTACTTTCTCTCTCATGAACAAAAAGTACAGTGATGGTCAATCTTGTTCCACAAAGAATTCTTTCTGAAGGTATATTCACACAGAGAACATTTTACAGGGACTAAAAGTTCCTTGCTTATAATTCTGTTTTGCCACAGCCTTAGCTGTGACTGCATCTACTGCCTGTAGTCCATTCACTGGCTTCATTGTTTCTTGTCTTGCATTATGGTGCTTTGGAAAATAGGTCGTTCCCCACAAAGAAGTGGGGTGTGTGTGTGTGTGTGTGTGTGTCAACCCATTTTCCAAAGCACCGGAAGGCAGGACAAAAAACAATGGATGGAAACTAATAAAGGAGAGAAGCAACCTAGAACTAAGGAGAAATTTCCTGACAGTGAGAACAATCCTATCTTATCCTATCCTATCCTATACGTGGAACGACTTGCCTCCAGAAGTTGTGGGTGCGTCATTACTGGAGACTTTTAAGAAGAGACTGGACAGAAATTTGTCTAAAATGGGCAGTGATGGCGAACCTTTTCAGTACCAAGTGCCCAAACTGGAACGCATGTGCGTACGCGTGCCAGAGCGCCGGAAACCCAAAGACCAGTCCTCGGGTTTCCGGTGCACGCATGCTGGTCTTTGCATGCACCGGAGCTGACCAGCTGGTCTTTGGGTTTCCAGCGCTCCAGCGCGTGCGAAGACCAACTGGCGCGCCGGAAACCAAAAGAGCAGCTGGCGATGGCGCGTGTCCCCAGAGAGAGGGCTCTGTGTGCCACCTGTGGCACGTATGCCATAGGTTCGCCATCACGGGTGTAGGGTCTCCTGATTAAGCAGGGGGTTGGACTAGAAGACCTCCAAGGTCCCTTCCAACTCTGATACTTCTTAAAAGCTGATGTACCGTAATAATATATTGGTTAGTTTTAAGATGTCTCGAGAGTCTTAGCTGTTTTTATAGCCAAAGATTAAAAAATTCCCAGAAATTGTCATCACAGGAACTCTAGAATATCAATTTTAACTGGAGCTGCTAGCTTACATGGGGCATTCTTGATATGAAAACATCCCTAGAAATACCAAAGGGGCATCTGAGGAAGACCAAATTGACTGGTGTAAGAGATCTCTAAGAAATAAATCACAACCCCCTCACCTTCAAATGATAAGAGCGATCAATGATTGTTTGCTAGCCAGCATCTCTTCCCCTCACTTTCCAAGGTCCCCCACACATTCCGTTACAGATGCACTCTGGCTAAAGATATTTTTATGTATTTGTTTATTAAATTTATATGCCGCCCATGTCCCCAACAGGGGAGGTAAAGATACTGAAGGTAATAAAATATGAAGAATTTTCTGTGCTGACATGAGATCTCCTGAATCAAACTCTGGAGTTAAGAGCCGGGGAAGCCAAAGAGAGCCCAAATAAAAGATTTAAAGAAAGCACTATTTCTCTCCCCCCACCCCACCCCACTGCTTCCTGCCAAGCAAATCTCTTCTTTTATTTTTAAGCAAAGCGTCCTTTGAGGTGAACTTGACTGCTGGGGACTTCCTGAACACATCCATTTAATTTTCTTGGCAGCTCTTTGGGTGGTTTGCCATCGCTTCATTTCAGGTTGCTTGGGATTTGTTGAGCTTATAGCCTGTGATTCCCTGATGTTCTTCCATCCCAGTTCTTGCCAGATCTGTTTAGTTTTCTGAGAACAGCCCGTACTCCAGCAGATCTTCAAATGCAAATGTGTTGAACTGTCGTCAGACAGTCTTCGCTTTTGCATCCATCGATCACCTAAAAATGATTATTTGGGTGGCATCCATGTTATAACTCTTTGCTTGGGTTTTTTTCTTCCTCATCTCTGCCCTCTGCCTTTGAGAGCCGTTCTTAGGTGTCTTGGCTGCTTTCCTGCGTTACATGACCTCGCTGCCGCCAGGAACATATACAGGAAATCCTCGACTTACAGCAGTTCATTTAGTGACCGTTCAAAGTTACAACGGCACTGAAAAATATGACTTGCGACCGTTTTTCATAGCTACAACCTTTGCAGCATCCCCATGATCATGTGATCAAAATTCAGATGCTTGGCAACTGGTTCATCTTTATGACCTTTGCTGTGTCCCAAGGTCATGTGATCCCATTTTGCGACCTTCTGTCAATGAGGGAAGCCAGATTCACTTCACAACCATGTAACTAACTTAACAACTGCAGGGATTCACTTAACAACTGTGGCAAGGAAGGTCGTAAAATGGGGCAAAGCACACTTAACAAATGTCTCATTTAACAACAGAAATGTTGGGCTCAATTATGGTCGTAAGTCGAGCACTAGCTGCATAGATAGTCATCAACTTACGACCACAATTGAGCCCCGAATTTATGTTGCTAGGTGAGAAATTTGCTAAATGAGTTTTATGACTTTTCTAGCCACATTTCTTAAGCAAATCACTGCCATTCTTAAATTTGCAACATGGTTGTTAAGTGAATCTGGTTTCCCCCCATTGACTTTGCTTGTCAGAAGGTCGCAAAAGGGGATCACGTGACCCTGGGGACATTGCAGCCGTCATAAATGTGAGTCAGTCGTCAAGCATCCGAATGCAAATCAACATGATCTTGGGGGTGCTGCAACGGTCGTAAGTGTGAAAAATGGTCATAAGTCACATATTTCAGTGCCGTTGTAACTTTGAATGGTCACTAAACGAACTGTTGTAAGTTGAGGACTACCTGTATTGCATTTAACTCTAGCTGCTGCTGGAATTTACAGCAGCCTGAGCTTTTATCATCAGAGATTCTACTTTTTTTGGTCATTTTAAAAGGGGCTCCTTCCCTTTGATTAGAAGAGGTCCAGATTTGGGGGGGGGGGTGTTTTGTTTCTCCCAAAGGGGCAAAGATCTGGGCTAAAACAGAGCGATTCTTTTAAAATAGCTTTTGCATTCCTTCTGCCTCTCAATCACCCTTGATCGTCGGAGCAGGGGCAGCTGTGCAAAGGCCCTTAATGTGTGTTCAGCAGTTCGTTCGTCCACTTGGCAGAGATGTGAGATAAATTGAACACAATCAAAAGCACAGTCCTCGGAGGACGCCGAATTGGAAGTGTGCAGGCAGATTAAAATAAAAAATAAAAATACCTTGCTTTCAAACGCTGACCTATTGTCTCCTGTCCTGCCTTCCCCTGCAGTCTACATGGTTGTTGTTTTTTTGGCAGACAGTCAGACTAACAAAGCAAATTAAAGCTAATCGATTTAAGGGTCGGCAACTGGCAATCCGTGGGATGGGTCCAGCTCCCCGAGGGTTGCCATCTGCTCCCTCAGCTGCCAGTTAGTACTTTCCTCTCTGTTCTTGGAACAGTTCAGGGAAAGACAATAATCTCCAGCAAGCAACAGAGAATTCCTCTAGGTTGGAGTCTCTCTCTCTCTCTCTCTCTCTCTCTCTCTCTTTCTTTCCCTCCCTCTCTCTCTCTCCCTCTCTCTTTCCCTCCCTCTCTCTCCCTCTCTCTCCCTCCCTCTCTCTTCCTCTCTCTTTCCCTCCCTCTCTCCCACTCTTCCCCCCTCCCTCCCTCTCTCCTCCCCTCTCCCCCTCTCTCTTTCCCTCCCTCTCTCCCACTCTTCCCCCTCTCTCCCTCCCTTTCTCTTTCTCTCTCTCTCTCTCTCCCTCTCTCCCTCCATCTCCCTCCCTCCCTCTCTCTCTCCCTCTCCTAGAAGAGCAAATAGGGGTACGGAAGAGCTCTCTCTCTCTTCCTCCCCCCCCTCTTCCTCCAGCTCTCCCTCTCGCCCCCCTCTCTCTCTCTCCTCTCTCGCTCTCGCTCTCTCCCCCCCCCCCTTTCTCTCATTTTCCTGGATTGGACTCTGGGTGAAGAGTGTCAGGGTGCAGGTGCCCCTGGATTCCAACTTTTATCCAACGGTCTCCTTTCTCAAAGCTCAGAGCAGGAGACTACAGGTAGTCCTCGACTTACGACCACAGTGGAGGCCAAAATTTCCATTGGTAAGTGAAACATTTGTTAAGTGAGTTGTGCCCCATTCTACCACCTTTCTTCCCATGGTGGATAAGCGATTCACTGCAGTCGTTAAGTTAGTAATACAGGTGTTAAATGAATCGGGCTTCCCCATTGAGTTTGCAAAACGTGGTTCCTCAAAATCTCATTGAAGTTGAGGCCGGTCAGTTTCAGCCATTCAAGACTGAAAGGGATTATTGGAAATATGGCCCAGAATGTTTGTTAGGCACCCCAAAAAAAAAAAGAGAGAGAGAGAGAGAGACTTGTAGGATGTATTATGTCATTTTCTAACCTTGGATTGCTTTAAGGCCTGTAAAATGCTTTGAAAACATGGTGCACCATGCTTAAATTGAGAATAAAGGTGGTTCAACCAATTCTATAACTTGCTTGCTTTATTTATTCCACGATTTATTCCATGATTTTTATCCCACCTTTATTACTTTATAAGTAACTCAAAGCAGCGAACATACCTAAGACTTATTTCTCCTCCTGTTTTCCCCATCACAACAACCCTGTGAGGTGGGATGGGCTGAGAGAGAATGACTGGCTCAAAGTCCCTGGGATGGCTTTCATGCCTACGGCGGGACTAGAACTCTCAGTCTCCTGGTGATTGGCCCAAATCAGCCAGCCAGCTTTCATGGCTAAGGCGGGGCTAGAATTCACCATCGCCTGATTTCTAAGCCAGCACCTTAACCAAAACACCAAACAGGCTCTCCACTCTTACAGCATGTTATTAATAAATATTTCGGATATTTTTAGAAGCAAGGCTTTTAGGATGTGTCAAAAAGAGTCTGTACATTAAAAGGAACCTTGTTTTGCTTTCTCTCACATCTTCTCTTTTTCAAACTGCTTCCAAGCAGGGCAAATTTTGTTGATCAGTAGCAGCATAAACAAATCCATTAGCGAGCGCTGCTGTTCCCTCTTTTTCCCTCCATTTTATTTTATTCATGAAAAGATCTTTAGAAATTATGTATTCCATAAAAGTGACCATAAAGACCAGAATGGTTATTTTAGCTTGGGGTTTTTTGTGTATTTTTGTTTTATATGTTTCTTTAGAAAGCCCTATAGATAAAAGCAGAGGGAATCTACCAAGCATTATAAGAATTAGGTTAAGGGCTTTGTTAACAAATCTGTCTTTAACCAAGCTGAACTCCCAAGTTGGCTTATCCTAGAGATGGCTTTTACTTGATATTTCTTAGCAATGAGATCATATATTAATCTCCCATCAGTATCATTCAGAAGCAGTGCATTTTGCCACGGAGTATAAAACAGTTTCCCCTCCACGGGCTGGTTTGAAATGGAAACGGTATTCATTTGTATAATTCGTGCACTAATCTCCACTTGCAAATGTTAAATCTCATGCTAGCATGGTGACGAGAGCTGGCGACGTGCCACCGGAGTCTAGACATTTAATTTTGAGAATTCCTCTATTAGAATGATAGTGCTTCTCCCTCTGGGTGTGATAATGAAGGAGTGGGTAGAGTTTGCGGTGTACTTGCTAGAGGCCAGCAGATGCCCAATTTTGTGCTTCTGGAGCTGCTTTGAGACAAATCGTGGTGGGCTCTCGGCATTTCCCTTAAATGGTTGCTTTAAAATCCAATCCATCTTCTGCCTACACAGCAGCCGTGTCTAGAATGGATTGAAAGACAGGCTCGATAAATCTGTCTGGAAATCAAATGACATGGTCCAACCTCAGCAGGAATAATTAAGTTTCCTTCCTTCCAAAGCCACCCCAGTTTCTCATGAGCGGAGCAGAGTTCCATTTTGTTTGTACCTTTATTGTTCTTTTGGCACCCCGGCTCTGGCCTTGGCTTGTAAATGATTGCATTCAAGTCCTTTCACAGGAAAGTACTGTATTACAGAGAGAGAGAGAGAGAGAAAGAAAAAACAGGAAGAAGCCGGAGGAGATTGCTAAGGTCTGTTCCACTTTCTTAAGCAATTAAATATTTTGGAGGCAAAGCACATACAAGGATTTAGTCCCCTTTGGAGAGAGGAATCAGTGGAGAATTTGGTTAGGTTGGGATTTCTCTGTCGTGCTTTTATAGAGGTCCAATTTAACCCTGAAACAGAACAAGCCCTTGCTCCCTTATGAGGTCTTCTAAAGGAGGAGCCTGGCCCACCCCCTCCCCATATTAACTTAGAAGCAGGTATGTTCAAGATCATGTGAAGTGTTTAATACCACTTTATAATGCCTTGGTAAGACAGGATTTGGAATACTGCATCCTGTTTGGATTGCCACAATATAAAGATGTTGAGACTCCAGAAATTTCTAGAGTGCAGAGAAGAGCAACAGAGATGATTAGGGGACTGGAGCAGAGGTGGTATTCACTTACTTTCCCTACCGGTTCGCAAATGTGCTCACGTGTGCGGCTTGAATGTGCCTAAATAGGACAGCATAGCGCCGGCCCACCCGCAGGTCGCTACTACCGGTTCGGCCGAACCGGTCCGAACCGGCTGAATACCACCTCTGGACTGAAAGCTAAAACCTATGAAGAATGTTTGCAGGAATTGGGTTTGTCTGGTCTAGTGAAAAGATGGACCAAAGGTGACATGATAGCAGTCTTTCAATATTTGAGGGGCTGCCACAAGAAGAGGGGGTGTCAACCTATTCTCTACAGCACCTGAAGGGCAGGACAAGAAACAATGAATGGAAACTAAGCAAGGAGAGAAGCAACCTAGAACTAAGGAGAAATTTACTGACAGAACAATTAATGACTTTGGGCCAATCACCAGGAGACTCTTGAGTTCTAGATCCACCTTTACATGAAAGCTGGCTGAGTGATCTAAGACCAGTCCCTCTCTCTCTCTCTCAGCCCAACTCACCTCACAAGGTTGTTGTGGAGAAAAGAGGAGGAGGAGGAAATATTAGGTATGTTCACCACCTTGAGTTATTGATAAAAATAATAAAGGTGGGATATAAATCAATCACTAAGTAAAAATAAAAAGCAAATTACAGTGTAGAAGTGCCGTTTGAGTATGGATCATCAAAGGTAACAAAGAAACCTCCTGCCCCTTTAAGCTGAAACCTGCAGTAGAAGAGAACCATTCCAGGAATGGCTGCATTATATTTCCAGATGCAGAGTCTGGAGAGTTGGAAAGATAAGCGAAAGGTGAAGACTAGTGAATAAAGGAGGACGTTACTGCATAAAGGAGAAAAAGGCTATCAGTAGCCTTGGCTGTCAGAGGTGTTGAATATAAATCACAGATACCCCAGCTTCACCAGTATTTTGGCAGTGTTTCCTCTTTTAAACAAGACTGGGGAAGACTTGTTGAAGGTTTCTCTGTCGAGGCAGAGTTTAGTTTAGAGCTCATGAACATGAAAAGCCATTCATCTGTGGAGACAATAACTTGGTCCTTAACACCAATAAGACCAAGGAGCTTATAGTGGACTATAGAAGGAATAGATCAGACATCCAACCCTTGCTTATCAATGGAGACCGAGTGGAGCAAGTGGCCAGTCTTAAGTTTCTGGGTGTTATCATAAAAGAGGACCTGACCTGGGGCACTCACATTGCAGCACTGGTCAAAAGGGCCCAGCAGAGATTATACTACCTGAGACTTCTCAGGAAACAACAACTGAATGGAAAACTGCTGGTGGCCTTCTACCGCTGCATCATAGAGAGTATTTTAACTGACTGCATCTGTGTATGGTTTGCCAATTGCACAGTGGCATATAGGGCAGCACTCCAGAGGGTAAACATCATTGCCCTTTTTTTGAACTATTACCATCTGGCAGACGGTACAGGATAATAAAAACAAGGACAAATAGGCTGAAAAACAGCTTCTATCCCAGGGCAATAACCATATTGAATTCTACTGTATAGTGCAATATTAATGCAATATCAGGGGTTTTCAATTCAATGGTATAGAATGTGAAGGATGTGTATTTGTGTTTTATTTTTATAGTTATAATGTACACTGAAGATGGCATTTAATTTCGTTGTACGAGGTTCAATGACAATAAAGTAAAGTAAACTAAACTAAACTAATTTCAGCTATTGACTGAGATGGGTGGCTATAGAAATTGAATGAATAAATAAATTGGTAAAAATATTTGCGTGACTGGGCTAAGCAGATTATGCATTTCATTCAGGAGTACCTTTTTGGTGAGGTGAAATCCTTGTGCATCCCCACCAAGACTGGTAGGGTGAGCAACTCTGTATAGACTGAGAGCAACCCCCACTCCCTTCTAGCACTGATGATGTTACTAAATTGGGTAGTGAAATGTCTGCAGGAAAACATCCTAGCTCAGAGAGCACCAAGGAGTCCACCGTCGTCCTCCTCTTTCTCCTCTTCTCCTTCTCTAGAACCACTCCCTTCTACTGATGCTGTTTCCTAGTTGGGTAGTGAAAGGTCTGCAGGAAAGCAACCCAGCTCGGGAAGCACCAAGGACTCTATTGTCGTTGTCCTCCTCTTTCTCCTCCTCTTTCCTTTCCTCCTCTTTCTCCCCTTCTCCTTCTTCTCTCCACAAACTCCACTCCCTTCTAGCACTGATGATCTTACTTAAATGGGTAGTGAAACATCTGCAAGAAAACAACCAAGCTCAGAGAGCACCAAGGAGTCCACACTTCAACCCCAAGCTACATATATTTTCTTCTATATTTGTGAGGATTTTTTTAAAAAAAAAAACACCTGTTTTATCTATTCCCAAATATTTCTAACTCAGTTTTCTGAAAGCCTCCAAGAAGATTCCTGTAAATCATTAAACTGCAAGGCAGAAAGGGAGCAGGGACGTCTTAATGAATTGTTCTATCACAATTAATAGGCATTTTGTCATGCAGGTATTTAGTATCTCTGTGCTCCCTTTTGCATAGGAAACCTGCTTACCTTCTCAAAGCTTTAGAGGGTTTCTCTTAGCTCATAATTGCTAATTTTCCGATCATGGGTTCTTTTATTATTTCTTTGCAGCTGGCGCTTCCTAGCTGCGGTACGTACCAGCTGTATACCTTTAAAACATGCTTGAAGAATAATTAGTAATATTCTTTTTCCTTTCTCTGTCTTCCCCCCCCTCCCTCCCCCCTCTAGGGGAAAGCTGGGGTCATGCAGCTACCATACGTTTAATTTTGCACTGGAATAAAAAGCAGAGGTGAGTTTAAAAATGGACACCAATCAGTGAAATTAGCTATTGAGTTTGTAACTAAACCCGAGGGTACACTCCATTATCTTTTCTACTTCTCATCTTCCCTTTAGCATGTACCAGCTGTGGAATGAACATTCTGCCTTTAATTTAAATACTTACCTAAAAACATGCTACAACAAAGTTCTCAAAATTATTTCAACACCCCCCACCCACCCCAAAAAAACAGCCTATAAGCAGCTAGACAGGAAAAGGTTGTACAAGTAGTCCTCGACTTGCAACAGTTCGTTTAGTGACCGTTCAATGTTACAACGGCAGTGAAAGTTTTTCACACGACCGTTGCATCATCCCCATGGCCACATGATCAAAATTCAGATGCTTGGCAATTGATTCATATTTATGACGGTTGCAGTGTCCTTGGGTCACGTGATCACCTTTTGACAATGAAAGTCCATGGGAAGCCATATTCACTGAACAACCTGTGAGACTAACTTAACAACTGCAATGATTCACTTAACAATTGTGGCAAGGAAGGTCGTAAAAAGGGAAATCTCACTTAACAAATGTCTCACTTAGCAACATAAATTTTGGGCTCATTTGTGATCATAACCCGAGGACTACCTGTAGTAACTACATAAACCACAAACTAGCCAACCATTGTATACACTAGCCTAGTCCAGAACAGTTTGTATGATTTGCTAATAATTGTCTTGAAAGCCTGAAAATTGAGTCAAGTATATCAAGTTTGAAATTTTTGAACCAACAAGAAAAGAAGTCCAGTTGACATGACTCAACTTCCAGACTTCTTCAGATATTCTAAAAATAAAACAAAAAAGGCACATTAAGAGACAAGTAGCAGAATCAGCCTACCTATGCCAGAACCAGCCAGTTCCTTTTAGTAACATTGAAATTGAGTTGTACAGATTTTTGTGGACAAAATACATAAAAATCAGATTTAGATGCAGGGGGGATGAATAGCATAATGTAAATACGAATGACAACTTATCTTAACCTGAAGGGTAAATAAATTCTTGGAGAGACCGTTTCAGGGCCTGTTCCCTTTAATGTAGCTTGCAATTCTGGGCAACAACCTTATCTAAAGCACGTAGCTACAAAACCTATCCAAACATTCACATTTTAAAGACAGAGTGTGAGACTGCAAGACAGCAATGTGTTAGCAGAGACAGCCTTTATTTTTATACCATGGGGAAACCTGTAGAAAATGAGAGCTTTGTATTAAAGACAATAAACTGAGTTAAGCTGTTCCTTTGTAACCTTGTTTTGCCCAGGATCCTGGGTGGATTCTTGCAGTCCCTCTTTGTTTTATAGCTGGAACACAGTGTAGCCTTAGCCGTTATGCAATTATTGTGTTTAAACCTAATATCCTTCTTCTCCTCCCAGGGCTTTTAAGTGTGTCACTTAATTTAGATGGTGGGTTGTCCCTTACTTCAAACACAGATATCCATGGCATCTGAGGGGCACCTGGTGGAATTCTATTTGAGAGCCTCTCAAAAACATGACATGGTATCTCACGATTAAGGCTATTTCTATCAAGTACACCCACCAATTTAAATGTTCTAAGGAATTCCCTATGCAACGAAATGTGATGTGATAATCTTCCTTGGGCGGTAATTACTTGCTTTCTAATAGAACAGCACCGAGAGAAGAAAAGAAACCCAGAGCCCTAAAAATAATTAACAGGACTCTTGGCAGGTTATCTCAGAGGAAGGCTGAGTATTTTCCTGGGGTATAGCAAGTTCAGAAGTCCTCCCTCCCTCTGGGTTTTAGCGGGAGGTTCTCGAATTAGATTTTAGATTGAACCAAAAAAAAAAAAAAATTCAGTGCAGTTGCAATTACTTCAAAAAGACTTATTCCATCTCTTCGTTTTTCCAAAAATGCCAAGTGCAGTTAAGAAAGTAAAAATTGTGAACTTGAAATAAGTTAAGAATGCAGAATTGCAAAGCAGGCCAGGTTTCTACAATCATTTCTCTTTTTCAGACACAGCCGCTATTTTCTGTTCTTTACTGTTCATGTCGGACCATCTGTCAGAAGTTGTAAAATACGGTTGACCGTATCTATACTCTTTTAAATTAAGACAGTAGGGCACTGTTTTTCAGCCTCAGCAACTTGAAAATATATGGATTTCAAATCCCAGAATTCCCCAGCATGGACTTGAAATGCATACATCTTAAAGTTGCTGAGGTTGAGAAACACTGCAATACAGCAATGATCACACCATGAAATAAAAAAGATCTGGAGACTCTAAGAAAGAGTGCAGAGAAGAGCAACAAAGAGGATTAGGGGACTGGAAGCTAAAACATATGAAGAACGGTTGCTGGAATTGGGTATGTCTAGTTTAATGAAAAGAAGGACTAGGGGAGACATGATAGCAGTCTTCCAATATTTGAGGGGCTGCCCCAAAGAAGAGGGAGTCAAGCTATTCTCCAAAGCCCCTGAGGGTAGAACAAGAAGCAACGGGTGGAAACTAATCAAAGAGAGAAGCAAACTAGAACTAAGGAGAAATTTCCTGAACAATTAATCAGTGAAATGACTTGCGTCCAGAAGTTGTGAGTGCTGCAACACTGGAGATTGTCAAGAAGAGACTGGATAAGCATTTGTCCAGAATGGTATAAGGTCACCTGCTTAAGTAGGGTTGAACTAGAAGACCTCTAAGGTCCTTTCCAACTCTGTTTTTCTGTTATCTTCTGGAAACGTCCTCTGTGCAAGCCTGTGAAAAAGGAATAGGAACTATTCCAGCTGTCTAGATCCTTGTTTACTGACCACTAGTTCAATGACCATACAATAATGATGAACGAATGGTACTTATGACTGGATCCATACCTGCCATTGCAGTGTCCCGTGGTCAGAATTTGTGATCTTCCTGCAAGCAAAGTCAGTGGGGAAGCTCAGAAATTGTGTCCACATGAGATCCTTTCTTAATGATAGTAACCAGGATAGCCGAACTGGTTTTTCTCCTTAAAAGTGCTTCGTTAACAATGGAGTTTTCTGTCCCAATTAGGGTCTTTAAACAAGGACTAACTACACTGGTAAAAAGGCAGGATATAAAGGCAGGATATATTAACATGCCATATTTTTGATCCTACAATATTTTCCTCATTCGTTGAATTGACTATGTCCTTTCACTGACTAATAGCAATGATGTAATAGTCTGAATTCTCTGAATCTGTAATAATGAAATAAGATAACATAAACACAAATAATTGCCAGTGAAATGCAGTGAGCTTAATGTTGTTACATTTTTTTTCCACCTCAACATTAGTCCATGTCATTGAAGTAATCATGATTGTTTGTTTATTGTTTATTTTCAGGCTGGCGACGTTGTACAAGTCTCCGAGTCAGAAGGAGTCAACTGTACCCTTTTGCATTACAGTAAGTACAGTTGTGGAAGAGGCCAAAACTGGGAACAACAAGGTGAAAATGAAATGCTAACAATGAAGGGAATGTAAAGCGCTAACATTAGAACAACCCTAGCCATACATCTTCATGATGAACCTGTGATAGTTTACTTATTTGTGTCAGAAGCATCACAATTAAAATAAGGCATACTACCGGTAGTCCTTGACTTACGACCACGATTGAGCCCAAAATTCGTGTTGCGAAGTGAAACATTTGTTAAGTGAATTGACCCCATTTTACGACCTTTTGTGCCAGAGTTGTTAAGTGAATCACTGCAATTGTTAAGTTAGTAACATGGTTATTAAGGGAATCTGGCTTCCCTATTGATTTTGCTTGTAAGAAGGTCACAAAAAGTGGTCACATGACCTGGGACACTGCAACCGTCATAAATATGAGTCAGTTTGCTAAGTATCCGAATGTTGATCTTGTGAGTACGGGGATATTGCAACGTTCGTAAGTATGAAAGACACTTTTTTCAGTGCTGTTGTAACTGAATGGTCACTAAATGAACTGTTGTAAGTTGAGAACTACCTGTATAAAATATAAAATACAAGATTAAAACATGTACAGATTAAACAGATTTTGCCCAGAAATCAGCAACATTAATTAAGTTCTATCACACTGCCATGAGATCCTCAAGTGTACACTGATCGGGACACGAAGGGCAGGTACACATATGCGTTGTTGCCTGTGTGTCACCACAATCACAAAGAGCAGAAGCCACTGGATAGCCCCATTTTGTTCAGAGTATCTCTGGATCTTGTTTCGACCGTGCGCAGTCTATTCAACGATTTCCATGCTTCCCAGCTTTCGCCGGACCCAGGTGCCGGTTCCTCCATTGATTCCATCCAGGATTGGTTCTTTGTAGCTTACCCTAGGTCCATTCTGTCCGCAGAGAAAAGCAGCAGCATACAGACAGAGATTCAAATCATCAATATCTAGACCAGGGCTCACCAACCTTTCGGACCTCAGGGACCACTAAATTCATAATTTTAAATCCCGCAGACCACTAATATGATCTGCCTAATGACCGGCTGGGTGGGCGTGGCTAGGTGGTCATGTGACTGGGTGGGCGTGGCCAACTCAATGTCACTCATGTCGAGGGGCGCCTCGCCGGCCTCTACTCGCCCCTCCCCTCCCAGCCACTCCTCGCCTGCCCGCCCAGGCTCCTTAGGACCCCAACAGGAAGCAGCTGTTGGAGCTAAGTAGCCACCACGAGAAAGAGTTGGCAAAACAGCTGGCTCAGTTCAAATTGGATCTGACCGAGAAGGAGGCTCAGTAGAAGCACCTCACTGAGGACTAGGAGCATAGGCTTTCCAAGCAGAGGGAAGACCTGCATGAGTGCAAGGCCGGGTACCAGCGCCTGGAGGCTCACTGGGCTGAGATGGTCACCCAGTTCCAGGCCATGATGCAGTCCCACTGGAACGAGGCCCTCCGGCTCTTCGCCACCAGCGGCGCTTCCCTCCAGCCTTCGCCCAAAGCCCGGCACCAGGAGGCCAAAGCAGACCCCAAGTCGGAATTTCTGCCCCCCTCCGACCCGCTCAAAAAGACCCCAAAGGGGGAGACTCTGCAGCAACACAAACGTTCATTGCACGTATCTGTCCCAGGGGCCCTAGTTTGAGGACCCCTGATTTAGTGCAATATAAAAAATGCAAATAATTTTTCTGCGGACCACCAAAATTTTCTCGCGGACCACCAGTTGGTGACCGCTGCTCTAGACAACACCCTCTCTACGGCCTACAAGCAGCTCAGCAAGGACTAAAATCCAGGAAAAGTTTCCTTAGGTCAACCTGTGATAGCCATGTCCCTCTCGGCTTCTTTCAGATGCTGTGCACAGCATGGGTTTGTTATTTGCTGATTGATGTGGTCATCTAATACTTTTTCATTTTTTGATCTCTCTCTCAACAAATGATTTGAAGCTACCGCTCTGTTTTCATTTCCCATCTGCTCAACCCTCCCAACATCTCAGAGGTCAAGAGTTTTAAATAATATCAGACAACTCGCAACCTGTTGGGTCATCTTTTCAGAGATATTTCCTTTCCAGCTTCCCCACAACGCCTTCAACAGGAGCAGAGATTCTAATTCGGGAACATACCCAGAGATGTATCTGCCCTAAAAGTAGCCCGTGTCGAACTGTCAAACATCAGGAGTTGACCACTGGAAATGGTTTATGACGTTTTGCATCATGTCATAAAACGGTTTATGATCATTTTTATGTCATAAAATCTTTTATAAACCTTTGCCAACTTTCAGTTCCACGGCACTCATTCCACAGTTCTGTATTTTTAATTATTTATTAAATGTTTATGCTGCCCATCCCCCCTGCAAGGTAACTGGCCATTTTACATGTTATAAAACAGGTAAAAATAATTAAAAAATTAAAACCACACACATTTTGGATGCGTTCTCTAAGCGAGCCCCTTTGAGGTACCTTGGTTCAAAAATTGTTGCCCTGCGAAGCACCATTTTCCTCAGTCAAAGGTTACAAAAAGACAAACAGGAGAGTTTTAGTAGTATGTAAATTCCAAGCATCAAACTAAGGATTAAACAAATGATGCATTTGTGACCTACTTATGGTTTCTTATTCTGATTTGCAAGTTAACAAATAATACATGCCATGCAGATGCAGGCCATATCCATAATTCGTTTCCTTAGCTACAGCTTGACATTATGTCTGCATTGAGCCACTGTATTCTGCTGATTCTGTATCCTGTCTCAGACCATCCCTATTATGAATTATAAATTTGGAAGGGAATATTTAGGTCATCAGTTGTCCTGCTCTTTTCCTTAGTCAAATCCTTCTTCACTGAATGATGATGATGTTATCCATTCAGTCGAGTCCGATTCTCGGCGATGCTGTGGGCCAGGTCTCTCCTCGACTTCCGATCATGAACTTTTTTTTTTTTTTGAGTTTTTCTACGCTCTGTCAACCCTGAAGCGAACCTGGCGGAGGCCATCTTTGAGGCTTCATGATTGCCACAAAGCGAAGGGGGAGAAAGGGAGTGGGGGGGATTTTAGGTAGCTCGGCTTGGCCGTCAAAATAAAAAAGTGGGTTTTTTGTGAGAACCAAGGTCATTCCAACAGGTGGCTGAGGAGGAGTGGACTAACTAGGCAACCTGCTAGCACCACTATTGGACAATGTGACCGATGACCTGGGTGGGAAGGGGGAACTTTTACTTTAGGTTAAAACTGCGGGAACTTTCAGAGTCGGTTTTCACCAGTTGCGCCAATATGATGCATCCAATAAATTGTTCTTTGAGGAATATGTCTGCCTCGGAGTTCTGCTTTCCATGGGTGCATTAGTTGGAACGCTGACACGCTCTGGCTGGTGTCAGCTTTGATAGCACTGAATAGCTGGTATATTGATTCTTTTCCTTTTCCTTTAAACCTATTTGAAGTCACCCTTCTTATTGCTCCTAACTCCTTTTGACAAACTCAGTTCCTTCTGAGCTTTAGCATTCTTGACACCATCTCAGTAAATCGGGGCTGCCTGTGTCTATAAACCATCTTTGATGTTTTTGATCCTCTCTCCGTCTTTTATTTGAATTTTTTCCCGAATTTCATTAAGGTAATTTTGTGCAGCTAGGTTGGTTTTTTATACTGTCCTCAATATTTTCTCAGTGGGATTTTTCATAGTTGTTTTCTTTGTTAAATGAAAGTCCTACTTATTAGTTATTAAGTTAGTTTACAGATGGTCCTTGCCTTAGAACAGTTTGTTTAGTGACTGTTTAAAGTTACGATACTGAAAAAAGTTACTTATGACTGTTTTGCACACTTATGGCCGTTGCAGCATCCCCTCGGTCACATGATCAAAATTCTTGACAACTGACTCATATTTATGACAGTTGCAGTGTCCCGGGGTCATGTGATCCCCTATTGCGACCTTCTGACAAGCAAAGCCAATGGGCAAGCCAGATTCACTTAACAACCCTGTGACTAACTTAACAAGTGCAGCGATTCACTTAACAAATGTGGCAAACAAAAGTCGTAAAATGGGGGCAAAACGCACTTAACAAATGTCTCACTTAGCAACATAATTCTTTGTCTCAATTGTAGTCGTACGTTGAGGACTGCCTGTATAGCCAATCCCGGAATTGGCAAATAGCATTGAATCATAATACCCATTGGAATATGGCAAGGAACCACATGTTAAGTGGACTGAATAGGGTACAGAAATACAAAAAACTTTCCAGGTATTTTTGATGGCATTTGAAACGTCTGAGTATAATCCTGAAATAAATATTGTAACTAGCCACATTTTATGGGCAGTTTCTGCAGAACATGGAGCTAAGCCAAAACAATTTTAAACTGCTCTTCAAATGTCAAAAGCGCACAGCTTACCAAACTGTAAGTGTTTGCTTGCCTGGAAACATGTTGCCATAGCATTTCCTATGGATTTTTAGAACTGTCTTTTGAGTTCTGAATGTGTTTTGGGAACACCAAAGTAGAACTATGAATATTGCGACGACGGGGGAAAAATAAATCCACAAATTCAAAAACAGAAGAGAATCTTTGTACCGTAGCTCAGGGTTGAAACGTGTGGTTCTTGATGCTCTCTGAGCTTGATGGTTTTCTTGCAGATGTTTCATTACCAAACTAGGTAACATCATCAGTGCTAGAAGGGAGTGGGTTTTGCTCTTATTTTTATACTAGTAACTTGCCCTCTTTGTGTTGGTGGGAGTGGTTCTTTCATTAGGCTGTTGTTTACTGTTTGATTGTTTATCTTGTTGGTAGTTCCTTGATTGGGATATTGTTTACTTCTTGATTGTTGGTCTAGTGTTAATCTTGGTGTTAATTTTGGCTTATTTGGGTGTTGACTGCTGGTGAGGAGGTGTTTTGGTCTTTTTGTTTCCTTTTGGGCTTTTTGATTTGTATGTAGATGTTGCTTATCTCTACGGGCCTGTTGGTGGCCAATTTGTCTGAGTGCCGGGCTTGCAGGGATTCTCTAGCGCAGGGGTGTCAACCTCAAGGCCCGTGGGCCGGATCTGGCCCGCGGGGTGCTTAGATCTGGAAACAGTGAAGGACTGGCCCGCAGTGCACTGTTCCCTCTAAGGTGCGTGGCCGCGCACGTCACAGGGAATCGCCGCGCAGCAGTTTCGAACTGCCGCGCAGCGATTTCCCATGTCAGAGGGAACGTTGCTGCGCGGCCGCGCACGTGACAGGGAATCGCCGTGCAGCAGTTTCAAACTGCCGCGCGGCGATTTCCCTTGTTAGAGGGAACGTTGCCGCAGTGCCTCTGCCAGCGAAACGGAGCCCAGGAGGGCTGCACGCTCCGTTTTCGTTGGCAGAGGGCTAAAGGAAGCCGTCCCGGCCGAAAACGGAGCTCGCGAGCCCGTTTTTGCTGGCAGAGCACTTGGGCCACCACAGGCACACACCCCTGACATGAATGATGTCAAGCTGGCCACACCCACCCCGGCCCCCCCAAGGGCAAACACAACCCTAATGCGGTCCTCAATGAAATCGAGTTTGACACCCCTGGTCTAGCGTTTTTGAATTTAGCTTGGCCTAGGATGCTCACAGTTTCCCAGTTGAAACTATGGTTGAGTCTGTGATGACATGATGAAATCTCCATAATTTCACAACCTGTGAACAGAGCGTTACATAGTTTGGTCAAAATGAAATGTCTGCAAGAAAACCACAAAGTTCAGAGGCCACCAAGAACCAAGTGGAAAACAAATGAGCTTTGTTGTATACAAGCAATTTTCAGGCTCACTAAATGTTTGTAATGTTGACCATTTCAGCAATAAACCCTTTAAATCAACCCTGGCAATTCCTTTCCCATGGGTCCAGAAAGGCATAGAAAGGAAGAGCTGGAATTGCTTTCTTTTCATTTCATGAGGGCTTCTTCCATTTGGGAGAAAAACATTGTTTATTTATTTATCATATTTAGAAACCATCTGTCTCATTGTTTGGCCTCTGTGATCTACTATGTGGAAACCACCATGTTCTGAATTAGCCTCACTGCTCTGAGTACAGGTTGTCCTCTACTTATGACTACAATTCAGCCCAAAATTTCCATTGCTAAACATGAGAGTTGTTAAATGAGTTTTGCCCCATTTTCTTGCCACAGTTGTTAAATGAATCGCTGCATTTGTTAAGGAAATCTGACTTCCCCATTGGCTTCGCTTGTCAGAAGGTCGCAAGAGGGGATCACATGACACTGCAACCGTCATAAATACATGCCAGTTTGAATCTGGATCATGTGACCACAGGACACTGCAACGGTCATAAGTGTGAAAAACGATCATTTTTTTCAGTGCCGTTGTAACTTCGAACAGTCACTAAACGAACGGTTGTAAATTGAGGACTAACCTGTATAGCCTTGTCAGTTAGAAAGACTTAGGTCTTCTAGTGAAAGCTGCCTCTTGTTTGGTTCTTGGCAAAGCCCATCGGTCACAGTTTTATTTTAGGGGCGATGCTGTCGTGATTACACAGAACGGGAGCTGTATGATTGCTTTTGGCAGAACAGTGAGGGTGGAAATCATAAATGTAAAAATCATTTTCTCAAAGCTCTTCCTGACACAAAAATTAGTCACAGAAAACTGTCAGTTTTACTCATATATGACACAAAGTTTCAGTAACACTTTCTCTCTCTCTGCGGTGAAAATACCAGGATAAATAGAACAAACCACCAGAATCTCTAGTGTTGGGACTACAGGTAGTCCTCAAAGAAAAGAAAGGAATGGAATGGAATGGAATGGAATGGAATGGAATGATAGAATAGAATAGACTAGAATAGAATAGAATATAATAGAATAGAATAGTAGAAATAGAAATAGAAAAGAATAGAATAGAATAGAAGAGTTGGAAGGGACCATGGAGGTCTTCTAGTCCAACCCACTGCTTAGGCAGAAACCCTATACCCGTGATGGCAAACCTATGGCACGTGTGCCACAGATGGCACGCAGAGCCCTCTCTGCGGGCACGTGAGCCGTCGCCCAGCTCAGCTCCACTGCGCATGCATGCGCGCCTCCCGCCGGCCAGCTGATTTTCGGGTATGTGCCACGAATGAACGGAGGGCTGGACGCATGCGGGAGACATGCGCGCATGTGTGTGTGGGGGGGTGTCACGGCCCATTTTGGTCCCAGGAGGCTGCAGGGAGGCCTGCTAGGCGCAAACCAAGGCATGGGGGATGTGGCAGCCCCCCCAGCCCATTTTTCA
>QLTV01003259.1:1097065-1108662 GCA_003457575.1 Thermophis baileyi
CGCGCACTTTCAGCACACAAGAAAAAGGTTCGCTATCACTGCCCTCTACCATTTCAGACAAATGGTTGTCCAATCTCTTCTTAAAAACTTCCAGTGTTGGAGCATTCACAACTTCTGGAGGCAAGCTGTTCCACTGATCAATAGTTCTAATTGTCAGGAAATTTCTCCTTAGTTCTAAGTTGCTTCTCTCCTTGCTTAGTTTCCATCCGTTGCTTCTTGTCCTACCCTCAGGTGCTTTGGAGAATAGCTTGACTCCCTCTTCTTTGTGGCAGCCCTTCAGATACTGGAACACTGCTATCATGTCTCCCCTGGTACTTCTTTTCATTAAACTGGAGACATACCCTATTCCTGCAACCATTCTTCATATGTTTTAGCCTCCAGTCCCCTAATCCTCTTTGTTGCTCTTCTCTGCACTCTTTCTAGAGTCTCAACATCCTTTTTACATCGTGGCCACCAAAACTGGATGCAATATTCCAACAGTTCTTTAGTGACTGTTCAAAGTTACAACAGCACTGAAAAAAGTGACATGACCGTTTTTCACACTTGCGACCGTTGCAGCATTCCCATGGTCACATGATCAAAATTCAGGAACTTGGCAACTGACTCATATTTATGACGGCTGCAGTGTCCCAGGGTCATGTGATCATCTTTTGCAACCATCTGACGAGCAAAATCAATGGGGAAGCCAGATTCACTTAACAACAGTGTCACGAACAACTGCAGTGCAGTAACACCTCTGGCAAGAAAGGTCGTAAAATGGGTCAAAATTCACTTAACAAATGTCTCGCTTAGCAACATAAATGTTGGGCTGAATTGTGGTGGTTAAGTCTAGGACTACCTGTACTTCAATTTTAATGTAGAGATTGTAATATTTCCCTCATCTTAATTCGCCACCCTCTTGAACCACGGAACATTATTTTATTCCATAGTGAATTCACAGTGCTAAAAACAGTTTTAAAAACTTGTCAAGTGCTAAAACCGGCGAACAAAAACCCTGAAATAAAAATTTCATGATTTTTTCCCCCCCAATTTTGGCCTCACAGAGCAATGGGGTTTCAGTTTGCTAAATCTGTAAACAGCCAATGCATGTTTATGTTTTGGACTGGTATTCTGCCTCAAATCTAGAACCTTGTCCCAAAGGTGCTTTTTCAGGAGGCAAATGGGCTTTCTTGTTTTTTCTTTGAAGACGTTTCGCTTCTCATCCAAGAAGCTTCTTCAGTTCTGACTGGATGGTGGGGAGTGGAAGGATTTATACTCCTTGCAGACAGCTGGTCATTTGCATCCTTTTAGAGAGTCGCTGAGGCCACTTGGAGGTTTATCTGTGTCCTCAGGGTCCCCTGAGTGGTGCTCCTGGTTCCTGTAGTCTACTCAGGTAACCCCGAGGACACAGACAAACCTCCAAGTGGCCTCAACGGCTCTCTAAAAAGAACGCAAATGACCAGCTGTCTGCAAGGAATATAAATCCTTCCCACCATCCAGTCAGAACTGAAGAAGCTTCTTGGATGAGAAGCGAAACGTCCTAAAAAAAACAACAAGAAGGAAGTCCAGTTGCCTCCTGAAAAAGCACCTTTGGGACAACCATGACCTGGATGACTGAGAATCTCTACAGACTCAAATCTAGAACCTTAATTTTATTTTATTATTTTAACTGTTTCTAATTTTTTTGGGCTGGAGTGTTTTAGCTGTCCATTTTTGGCTTCAGGAACCCAATTTCCATGATGAGCTGCTGAGGCAGCCCTGAAATATTTCTGCTTTATTCTATTCACTGAATTATTTTGGGCCGCTTTCGAAGCATGGTGGTGGCTTGCCTAAATACTGTGGGAATCAATTCCTCTCCTTATCTGTCATTTAAAAAAAAGGATCGGTGGCTTTGCAGCTCTGCTCATCGTCTTGGAGATAAGTGGTTTCTCTGTTTGTGTTACAGATCAAGCTGGGTCTTCCTTGTCATTTTATAGCCCTCACCCATGCCACAATTTTCACATTCTGCCAGCTTGAGATGGCATCTCTTCTGAAACAAATTTGCTGCTTCCTTGAGCAATTGGTAGCCACCCGCAGTTTGCCATTTTTAAGAGCAGGCAGGAGAACACTGGGGGAATAATTACTTATTAGGGAACTAATTCCGAGCGTAAGGAAAGAACACAGAGATAGGATTACCCCCACCGATTTCGGCAGAGAAATTAGCCTTGTCCTTTAACCGTGACTTAGCTGCAGTGATTCCATCTGTCACTCTGCGGGATGATTTGAAAAGCAAGGCTAACCTTTTGGTTCCTCACAGATCACTTCTTTACAGAGCTTCCTCTTTCCAAATAATTTTTCATAAGAAATTTGAAAACTTAAAAACAGGTAACATCAGATACTTTTGATATATTTGGCAGCATTCAGCGAGGGTGGATTTTTTTTATGTTACATGCCAGTATGAATGATATATTCTATTTCTTCTTCTTTTTTGTACACCTGGGTGGTTTTTTGTTTTTTTATTACTAGTGTCTGATGTTTGGTAACTTGTTTCTTCTTTTTCTTTATTTTGTATTTTAACTTTTGAGGAAAAAATTATAAAAATTAAAAAAAAGAAAAGAACAGATACGTGAATCGCATCTTTGCATTCTCCTATTTGAGTGGGTGAGTGGGATGTGTCTCAGATTTCAACTTGCAATTGAAAAGGTAGTATGTAGGCCTGTTGTGTACAGGTAGTCCTCAACTTATGACCACATTTGAGCCCAACATTTCTGTTGCTAAGTGAAACGTTTGTTAAGTGAATTTGTCCCATTTTACGACCTTTCTTGCCACAGTTGTTAAGTGAATCATTGCAGTTGTTAAGTTACTGTCATAGTTGTTAAGTGAATCTGGCTTTCCCATTGACTTTTGCTTGTCAGAAAGTCGCAAAAGGGGATCACATGACCCTGGGACATTGCAACGGTCATAAATGTGAGTTAGTTGCCAGGCAGCTGAACATTGATCACATGACCATGGGGACGCTGCAATGGTTGTAAGTGCAAAAAAATGGTCATAAGTCACTGTTTTCAGTGCTGTTGTATCTTCGAATGGTCACTAAATGAATGATTGTAAGTCGAGGACTACCTGTACTTGCTATACAGGTAGTCCTCGATGTACAACAGTTCATTTAGTGACCGTTCAAAGTTACAACAGCATTGAAAACAGTGACTTCTCACCATTTTTCAAACTTACGACCGTTGCACCATCCCCATTGTCACGTGATCAAAATTCAGACACTTTGCAACTGACTCACATTTATGACGATTGTAATGTCCTAGGGTCATATCTTTTGCAACTTTCTGACAAGCAAAGTCAATGGGTAAACCGGATTCACTTAGCAACCGCCTGACTAACTTAACAACTACAATGATTCAATTAACGACTGTGTCAAGAAATGTCCTAAAATGGGGCAAAACTCACTTAACAAATATCTCGCTTAGCAACATACATTTTGGACTCAGTTGTGGTCGTAAGTCAAGGACTACTTGCATTTTCTACTCCTGATTTTCAGACACTATAATGGCTCTACATTTTAATCAGTTGCAATTGTTGAACAGTTTTGTTATTTCTTTTCACAGTCTTATGGATTCAGAGATGTTCAGCATTCAGATTCAAACCTGAGCCCAACAGAAAACGAAGCAAATCCTCGTAAAAGGCCACGAACAGACCAGGTAGAGGAACAGTGAATCAGAAAAATAAATTTCGACTACGCTTCCTTCGGAAAATGATAGTACTACAAGATGGATATCAAGGTACCTCAGAGAGTAACATGAATAAAAAGTGTGAATTCAAAGAATGGTAATTTTCCTTTCATTGCTTCCTTGTTGTGCCTTAATCTCCACTTCAGTGTTTCTTCAGATACAACTTCAGCATTTGTGCGTCTACAGCAGTACATTTCTTTTGACATCAGCTTTCCTTAGGGGAAGAAATACGAAGTATAATGAGAATTGAATTATCTGCTTGCTGAGGAATAAAACCTGTTCTGAGAAAATTCTTCATGGAACCCAAAACTCAAGAGTACAGAATGACAGAATAGCAATAGCACTTAGACTTAGACTTATATACCACTTTACAGTGCTTTACAGCCCTCTCTAAGTGGTTTACAGAGTCAACCTCTTGCCCCCAACAATCTGGGTCCTCATTTTATCCACCTCGGAAGGATGGAAGGCTGAGTCAACCTCGAGCCTGGTGAGATTTGAACTACCAAATTGCAGGCAGCTGGCAGGCAGCAGAAGTAGCCATGCAGTACTGCACTCTAACCACTGCGCCGCGGCGGCTCAGAATAAGAGTTAGAAGGGACCTTGGAGG
This sequence comes from Thermophis baileyi, assembly GCA_003457575.1. Classification (NCBI taxonomy): domain Eukaryota; kingdom Metazoa; phylum Chordata; class Lepidosauria; order Squamata; family Dipsadidae; genus Thermophis; species Thermophis baileyi. The sequence continues at coordinate 1,101,368 of QLTV01003259.1, forward strand.
TCTTAGAATACAATAGAATAAAAACTTTATTGTCACTTTAAATGTACCCTAAGCAGCATACATTAAAATGAAATTTGATTGCATTCAGCTCTCAAAAGATAACCATTATGCATATACATACACACACATACACGTATATGTTGGGGGCAATAGGCTGACTCTGTAATCCGCTTAGAGAGGGCTGTAAAGCACTGTGAAGCAGTATATAAGGCTAAGTGCTAAGTGCTATTGTTATTGTTGGAAGCCAGTGGGGAAGGTCGCAAATGGTGATCACATGATCCCAGATGCTGCAGCCATCATAAATATATGTCAACTGCCAATCACCCTAATTTTAATCATGTGACCCTGAGGATGCTGCAACAGTCGTAGGTGCGAGTATGTGAGTACAGGTAGTTCTCCATTTACGACCACAATTAAGCCCAAAATTTCTGCTGCTAAGTGACACAGTTGTCAAGTGAGTTTTGCCCCATTTTATGACCTTTCTTGCCACAGTTATTAAGTGAATCAATGCAGTTGCTAAGTTAGTAAGACAGTGGTTAAGTGAATCTGGTTTCCCCATTGACTTTGCTTGTCAGAAGGTTGCAAAAGATGATCATATGAACCTGGGACATTGCAACCATCATAAATATGAGTCAGATGTCAAGTGTCCAAATTTTGATCACTTGACCATGGGGATGCAGCCAAGATCATAACTCTGAAAAACTGTCATAAGTCACTTTTTTCAGTGCCGTTGTAACTTTGAATGCTCACTGAACAAACTGTTATTAAGTTGAGGACTACCTGTAGCAATAGCACTTAAGATTTATATACCGCTTTACAGTGATTTGTAACCCTCTCTTAGTGGTTTACAGAGTCAGCATCTTGCCCCCAACAATCTGGGTCCTCATTTTACCGACCTCGGAAGGAAGGGTGGAAGGCTGAGTCAACCTTGAGCTGGTCAGGATCAAACTTCCTGGCTGTGGGCAGAGTTAGCCTGCAATACAGCATTATAACCACTGTGCCACCACTCCCTTCCTTCCTTCCTTCCTTCCTTCCTTCCTTCCTTCCTTCGCAATAGCACTTAGACTTATATACTGCTTCATAGTGCTCTGCAGCCCTCTCTAAGCAGTTTATAGAGTCAGCATATGGCCCCCAACAATCCAAGTCCTTATTTTACCGACCTCACAAGGATGGAAGGCTGAGTTGACCTTCAGCCGGTCAGGATCGAACTTCTTTTGGTGTGGGCAGAGTTAGCCTGCAATTCTGGGTTCTAAGTTTTTACTGCTTCAGTTCTGTAAGAATGTACGTCACCAAAGTGGAGCGAATTTTTCTCATCCCTTACCCTCTTCCATCCACCTTCTCAGCACAGGTAGTCCTCGACTTACCACAGTTCACTTAGTGACCGAAACCATTCGAAGTTACAACGGCACCGAAAAAGGTGACTTATGACCACTTTTCACTCTTGCTGCATCCCCATGGTCATGTAATTTATATTTAGATGCTTAACAACTGACTCGTATTTATGACAGTTGCAGTGTCCCAGGGTCATGTGATCACCTTTTTGTGACCTTCTGACAAGCCAAGTCAATGGGGAAACCTGTTTCACTGAGCAACCGTGTTACTAATTTAACAACTGCAGTGATTCGCTTAACAACTGTGGCAAGAAAAGTCGTAAAATGGGGCAAAACTCACTTCACAAATTTCTCCCTCAGCAACATAAATGTTGGGCTCAATTGTGGTCGTAAGTTGAGGACTACCGGTATTGCCAGCTTCAAATCCGTTTACGGTCACTTTGCTGGAGTCTCAGGAGGGAAATACTGTATGATGATGTTTGTATAAAAAGCCTGAACTAAGTAAAGTTGAAAATTATGTTCCTTCCAATACAGAAAAATTGTTCTAGGAATTCTCAGTTTTTGTTTGGTAATCTCGACGCAAGAGGAGCAGCAAACAAATCTAATAAATAAAAAAATACAAGAAAGGCTGAGAGGCAGAATGCAGACCTGACAGGACAGAAACTTGGAAAAATTCACGTTTTGTTAAAAAAGATACCTTGGACAATTCGGGTGAAGGAAGGAAGCTTTTTTTGCTGCTGCTGGTTAACGCTACACCTGACCTATTAATAGTGATTTGTGACATCACAAAATACGCGGATTAAGATACCTGCATCTCTCGAGAAATTCACAGAGGGGGTGGAAAGAAAGAAAATGCATGTCCCGAGAAGCACCTGCAATTTTTTATTTTGACGTTTTGAATTCAGGATTGCCTGGTGGCCAAGGACCCCGAGCATCGGCAACCCCAGATTCTCTCTTCCTTTCTTCCGAACTCAATGGATCCAGCCTTTTTTTTTTTTTTTTCTTTTTTCTTTTAAAAAGAAAAAAGAAAAAAACCCACCTCAACCCCGATCTGCATAATAAAATATTCAGAGTTCCATTTCGGGAGTGAGACGCGATCCAATTTTGGAATCCGTGAGTCAGAAGGAGCTTTCCTGCCAACGTGAAACAAAAGCGAGGGAGCATCGGCGAGGAGGAGGGGAAGGAAGGGGAGCTGGATGCGATGATTCAGTCAAACGTTTTGGCGCAGGAGACACGGACAAACAAAAGGGACCCACTGTGAACAAGCAAATGCTTCATTTGGGAATAATAGCTGCTTACGTCTTCGCAATGCCGGTTAAGTGGGGGGGGGGGCAGGTTGACATACAGAACACGCCTGCTTGGCTATATGGAGAAATGGGGGTGCGTGTTGTGATGTCTTTCCTTAAAAGAACCTGGTTTGTTACGGGGTGACGCAGTGCTTCCTTTGCCATGTTGCAAAGAGGGAAAATCTTTTCCTGATCAATCAAGATTATTTTGGTATGTCACGGCTTTGATTTACAGTATCTTTGTCAAAGAGGGGCGGGTTTTTTTCTTAAAAACAGCAAAAGTTTAACGTATTACTCAGGTGACTTCCCTCTCAGTAATGCAGGTAGTCCTCTACTTACAACAGTTTATTTAGTGACCCGAAGGTACAATGGCACTGGAAAAAAAAAGTGACAGGGCCATGTTTCACACTTACGACCGTTGCAGTATCACCATGGTCACATAATTTACATTCAGATGCTTGACAACTGGCTCATATTTATGACGGTTGCAGTGTCCCAGGGTCATGTGACCCCCTTTTGAGACCTTTCCGATGAGCAAAGTCAATGGGGAAGCCAGATTCACTTAACAACCCTATTACTAATTGAACGACTGCAATGATTCACTTAACAAATGCGGCGAGAAAAGTCGTAAAATGGGACAAAACTCCCTTAACAAATTTCTCACTTAGCAACATCAATTCTGGGCTCAGTTGTAGTCATAAGTCGTACGACTACCTGTACTAATATTTTTGGAATAGTCTTTGTGGCTATAGATTCCCAACAGCAATTCACAGCAGTTTAGAGTTGCAATGTGATATTTTCGTGTCATTGACTTCCTGAAAGCTGTAAAAATACAACATGAAAAATGCAAAATTGTTTTAAGTTTATGTATTTTTAGCCTTGCAGAAAGACTTAAAATCTAAAGAGAGAGGTGACGTTGGTCCCACTTGCTTCCAAATTCAAATCTTGACTTTCTGTTCTCCTCTAACATCTGCAAGGGCTGAATTGAGACTGCTTCTCAAATAGAGAAATTGAATTAAATAAATAAATTACATACATACATACATACATACATACATACATACATACATACATACATACATACATACGGTATCTTTGGGCCAGTCATTTCCAGCCCCAAATACCTCAGAGGATAAAACATGGGGAGAAACTTCCTTCAGAAGAAAGGTGAAGATAAAAATAAAATAGAAATAAAATGTTTTTTGTTGGGTTTTTTTTTTTTTTTTTTTGTGGGATTTTTTGTTTTTGGATAACATTTAAAATTTTTTTTTTTGTTTTTTTTTTTTTTTTTTGTGAGAGAGTTGATGCTTTTGGACAACATATGAAACTTTTATCTACTGCATGTTTATGTACCCTGGGTAATTTATAACCGTGTTTCCCTGAAAATAAGACCTTGTCTTATGTTTTTTGGAACCCTGAAATAAGCGCTTGGCCTTATTGCCATGCACTCAAAAGCCCGATTGGGCTTATTATCAGGGGATGTCTTATTTTGGGGGAAACAGGGTAACATCAGGATGTCTATGGAGTTTTTCAATCATCCAAGAAGTCATGGTTATCCCAAATGTGCTTTTCCAAAAGGCAACTGGACTTTCTTGTTTTGTTTTGTTAAAACGTTTCGCTTCTCATCCAAGAAATTTCTGGATGAGAAGCGAAACATTTTTAAAAAAAGAACTATGACATGAAATATTGTTTGGGATATCGTCTGGTCAGGGCAGAATATAATTGCCAGCCACCCAGTCTCACTGTTTGGCAAACATTAGTACAATGAGACGTGCTAATCCAGAACACTTTTAACATACCTAAATTAAATTTAACCTAACCCAAAGGACCCTCCCCTTTTCGTAAGCTCCTTACTTTATACACATCTGGACTTGAGCAGCAAAAAAAATGTTCAGGCTTACTCTAAACCTAAATTATTTTGATTATATTATTAATAATCAAAATAAACCAAAAGTTAATAGACATACTCGGTGGCAAACGAAACGCCTCAGAATGTTGGTTTTGCATTTAAAAAAAAATTAACATGATGCAATCAGTTTTGGACAAAACCTTCGGAATACAGAATAACATTGCGTTGGAAGGGACCTTGGAGGTGGTCTAGTCCAACCTCCTGCTCAGGCAGGAAACCCTATACCATTTCAGGCAAATGGTTGTCCAATCTCTTCTTAAAAACTTTCAGTGTTGGAGCACACAGACACACACACACAGGTTTCCTGATCAGAGGATGGGAAAATGCTGGCTGGGGAATTCTGGGAGTTGAAGTCCATACATCTTACAATTGCCCATGTTAAGAAACACTGAACTATATAGTCCTTTATTTCCAGTATAGCGACTCTCTGAAATTGTGCAAGCTAGAGACCCGGCTCAGCCTCCGCTCATCATCTGTTGTGTCCGATCTATACAACAATAGATTTTTGTTTCTTTATTTTCTGTTCCTCTGTACGCCTTTCTTTCTTTCTTCTGCTTCATGATCCTCTCTACTGTCTTGGGGCTTAAGCTTCAAGGGCGCAGCCATGCAGAAGGCTGCAAAACCCTCCTCTTTAATATCCTCATTAAATTTATGCAACCTTTGAATTTCTTCACATAACCCTGCTTGCTCTGTAATTAGCAGATTAACGTTTGCCCTTGTGCTTTGACCTTGGACATGACCTTCACTTTGAGGGCCTCTGCAGCCCCCACCCTGAACATTTAGCCACACTGGTCGTAGAAAAATCTCCCTATGACTCCAGTTTTATTTATACGGCCAGATACCATTGTGTTTCTTGAACTGAGGCGGAAATCATTTGCACGCTACTGAGGAGGAGGGAGCGCAGAGGAATTACACATAGCAATGTTATATATGAGAGAATTCTATAATTGCACCCAATAAGATGCTGAACTGTTCAATTTTGTTCCTTGGCTCGAAATGAAAATGTCATCTTGTTTTGGACGGTGGCTTGAAATACCAGTGGTGTCTTAACTGCACGACTCTTGAAGGTTCCTGCTGATTATTACTATTAATTAATTTGATGGCCTAGAGAAAGCTCCTCTCTGGGATGGATGTTTCTTTATGGCGGTATTCCTTGAAGCACTCCACAGCTTAATAGGAGCTCCCACCCCAGGCAAACCTAAGTTCCTGACGTTCTTCCAAGTTCCTTTTCATGTCTGTACTTTTGCAATTTCTTTCAGGGAATTCTCTGATAAGCTTTCAGTTTTCTTCCTGTGCTGTCTTCTTTTTTCCCTTCAGTTTATTCAAATGTCTTTTAGAATCCAGCGTGGCTTATGTAGCACCAGAAGAGGTTCGATCCTTCATTCCTAAGAATCACCACTGTTACAGCAAATTACCATTTCCTGTAACCATTCCCTGGGTGCTAAACACATTAAGCCATAATTGTTTGAACTTAAAGTCAACTTTACATCCTTGGATGCTCCAAGCTTGAGGCAAACGCTGGTTGTAAATCCATTTATTCTGTCTGGATACATCTATCAATATTTAATTAGAATGGAATGGAACGGAATGGAACGGAATAGCAATAAGAATAGAGTAGAATAGAAATACGGAATAGAATAGAATAAGTAGAGTAGAATGAGAGGAGAGTAGAGGAGAAGAGAAGAGAATATTGAGAATGGAACTGAATAGCAATAATAGAATAGAATAAGAGTAGAATAGAATAAAATAGAACAGAATATTGAGAATGGAATGGAACGGAACGGAATAGCAAAGCAATAGCAATTAGAATAAAATAGAGCAGAACAGAACAATCAACAGAATCAGAAAAGCATAGAATAGAATATGATAATTCTACATCATACAAATAGATGATCAAAATAGAGGTATTGGTAGTCCTCAGCTTATGACCATAATTGAGCCCAAAATTTCTGTTGCTAAGTGAGACAGTTGTTAAGTGAGTTTTGCCCCATTTTACGATCTTTCTTGCCACCGTTGTTAAGTGAATCAATGCAGTTGTGAAGTTAGTAACATGGTGGTTACCTGAATTTGGTTTCCTCGTTGACTGCTTGTCAGAGGGTCGTAAAAGGGAATCACATGAACCCACGACACTGCAACCATCATAAATATGAGTCGGTTGCCAAGGGTCTGAATTTTGATCACGTGGCCATGGGGATGCTGCAAAGGTCATCTTATGTTTCAGGGTTTCAGATTCAACGATCAGAGAAAATTGCAGAAACATCTGGTAAAAAGAAGGGAGGAGGCTTATACTTATATATCAACAACAGCTGGTCTCAGGATATAACTATAATATATAAATTCTGTGACGAAAACTTAGAGTCTTTACTTATCAACTGTAAACCATTTTACTCTCCTCATTTCTACTAATTGCTGTGTATGTCCCGCAACAAGCCTGTGTAAACAAGGCATTACGAACTCTAGCTGACCAAATTATGGAGGCTGAAGCCAAATACTCCAATTCACTGGCCATTATTTTGGGAGATTTAAACAAGGCAAACTTAAAGAAAGAGCTACCAAAATACTTTCAGCATGTCAATTGTCCCACTAGAGGCAAGAATACTTTAGACCATTGCTACACAACACTAAAAGATGCTAATCGGTCTTTACCACGAGCAGCTGTGGGACACTCTGATCATTGCATGATTCGCCTTGTACCTGCTTACAGGCAAAGACGTAAAACCACAAAACCAACAATTAAATCAGTGAAGACTTGGCCTGAGGAGGCAAGGG
>QLTV01003259.1:1129982-1141908 GCA_003457575.1 Thermophis baileyi
AAGACCTCCAAGGTCCCTTCCCACTCTGTTATTCTATTCTATTCTATTCTATTCTATTCTATTCTATTCTATTCTATTCTATTCTATTCTATTCTAGGCACTTCTGGGTCTAGCAAAACATTTTCTCGATCAGCTCTTCTGCCACGTCCTGTAATTATATGACCTACCATAATCAGGAGGAGGTTTTAGTTAAAAGGATTTTTTTTTTAATTACTGTGAGAATCTTCCTTGTTTTAAGTGGAATGGGCTAAGGATATAGCTATCTTTTTGGGGAAGGAAGGATTGGAAAAATGAGAAGAGGTTGCAGACACACACACACACACACCTGTCAACTGAATTTGTCTCTTTAAAAAAGGAGACCAGGAGTGTGAAATTCAACAGACGGCTAGTTTTATTCCTTAACTAGACAAGCCGTGATCTGTTGGGTTATTATTTTTTTTCACAGATGCAGGCAGTCCTTGACTTACGACCACAATTGAGGCCAACATTGCTACTGCTGAGTGAGACTAAATGAATTTTGCTCCATTTTATGACCTTCCTTGACACAGTCGTTAAGGGAATCCCTGCAGTTGTTCAGTTAGTAACTCCGTTGTTAAGTGAATCTGGCTTCCCCGTTGATTTTGCTTGTCAGAAGGTCGCAGTAGGTTAATCCTATGACCCCGGGAGACTGCAACCGTCATAAATATGAATCAGTTGCCAAGCGTCTGAATTTTGATCAGCTGACCATGGAGATGCTGCAGTGGTCATTAAGTGTTTTATGACATTCTTGTATTCTGTCATAAAATGCTTTATGATCGATTTTATATCCTAAAAGGTTTTATAAAATTGAATTGGATCTTGTGATGTCCTTCATATGGGCCTTTCTGTGGCTTTATACAGCAGTCCTCGACTTGCAACAGTTCAATTAGTGACCGTTCAAAGTTACAACGGCGCTGAAAAAAGTGTTGTGGCCCGCCAGCGTCCCGTGCCGGTGATCATGGATCCCGAGGACGATGAGGCGGTTGTGGCACGGTACCATCGGCCCGTGCACCTGGCGCCCGAGTCAGAGAGCGAGGAGGCTGGGAGTCAAGCAGGGCCTTCTGTACCTCCTGAGGAGCCCATCAGGGCCGAAGAAGAAGAGGGGGAGGAGCCTCTTCTTCTCAATGCCAAATACAGTCAGACCTGCTCATATTATCTCTTGGACTCCAGCCAGTTGCTAAAGATTAGACATTTACCAGCGGAGATTTGAAAAAAAAAACTATTCTGCCTTTATTTTGTTTTCAAACTATTATGAGGACGATGAGGCGGTTGTGGCGAGGTACCATCAGCCCGTGCACCTGGCACCCGGGTCAGAGAGCGAGGAGGCTGAGAGTCAACCAGGGCCTTCTGTACCTCCTGAGGAGCCCATCAGGGCCGAAGAAGAGGAAGAGCCTCTTCTTTTCAATGCTCGGGCACGCAGTGCTGCTAGAAGACAAGAGTGGCTACTCAGGAGGAGGTCTAGAGTTGCAGGCTAAGCGGCCACACCCTTAGACTGTTTAAGCCCTGACCACGCTTAGCCTTGTTGCAGGAAACACCGTTTATTATTACTCTTGATCTTTGTGACTCCAGTCTGCTCGGTTCTTGTTCCACTACGGGTCTTGTTTCCCGCATTCCTAGCTCTGGGAGTATTGCCAGATACAGTCAGACCTGCTCATTATCTCTTGGACTCCGGCCAGCTGTTAAGACTCTACATTAACAGCGGGGGTTTGAAAAAGACTCTTCTTTCTGCCTTTATTTTGTTTTCCACGACTCCTAAGAAATTATTAGGAGATCTTTCTTATTAGTAAACGAACAGTGTTTGGCAGTTTGTGTGTGCGTATTATTGGTGGCTCGTCGCTGGGGCAGAACAAAAAGTGTTTTTCACACTTACGACCATTGTGGCATCCCCACCGTCACGTGATCAAAGTTCAGATGCTTGGCCACATGCATGTATATATGTCTGTTTTGGTGTCCCCCTTTTGCAATCTTTTGGCAAGCAGTCAATGAAAAAAAAACCTGATTCACTTAACAGCCGTGTTACTAACTAAACAACGGCAGTGATTCAATAAGCCATGATTAGACTAATCGTGACTTAGTGTGAGGCATGAAACCAATCAGGACATTTAATCCACCATCTCGTTTCCTTTCATGCTCAATGCAAGGAAGATTGCGCTAGCACTGCCCTCGGTTGTTAGAAGGGAAGCTCACTTAAACCCCAAAGATGTGGATAAACGATGGCTTAGGTCAGGGGTCTGCAACCTGCGGCTCCAGAGCCGCATGCGGCTCTTTGGGCCCTCTGCTGCGGCTCCCTGTCACCCTTTCGCAGCAGAGGGATGAAAGAGCCATCATCCTGTCACGGCAGTGGCATGGCCGGAGCCTTAGTGCGGGAGCGAAGCGCCCCTCTACTTGCCTTTGCGCGGCAACAGCATTCCGCCTTCATTGTGGTACATTTGCTGTTGCCGCCAGCAAAGAGGGCTGGGAGAGAATGGCGGGGGCGGATCTTGCAGGGTGGGGGCCATCCCCCAAGCCTGGCCTTCCTCCTCCCTTGTTGGCGGGGCCAAGAGAAAGAAGGGGGCAGCGTGGGGAAGAGAGAGGGTGATAGGGAGATAGAGGGGGAAAAAAGACAGAGATGAGAGAAAGATGAGAAGGAGGGAGATAGAGATAGAGAAAAAGAGAGATGAGAGAGAAAGAGATGAGAGAGAGATAGACAGAGAGAGAGGGGGGAGAGGGAGGGAAAGAGAGAGATGAGAGAGGGAGATACCTATTTCCCATAGAAAACAAAACACGGGGAGCCACAAAACCTGGGTAGGTGTGGCTGGGGGGGTCATGTGACTGGGTGGGAGTGAGTGATGTCGAGTTGGCCACGCCCACCCAGGTTTTGTGGCTCCCGTTGTTTTGTTTTCTGTGGGAAACGGGCCCAAGTGGCTCTTTGAGTGTTTAAGGTTGCAGACCCCTGGCTTAGGTTTTCAACCAGATTGACATCCATACATACTCCAAATTACTTTGTGCCTTGCTAACCCAGAATACAGAAACAGGGCTGGCAAGACCTGGAAAACCCTCAAATTACATGTCTCAATAACTCTATCATCTGTCCGTCCATCCATCCATCCGAGCCAAGGTGGCGCAGTGGTTAGAGTGCAGTACTGCAGACTACTTCAGCTGACTGCTAGCTGCAGTTCGGCAGTTCAAATCTTACCGGCTCAAGGTTGACTCAGCCTTCCATCCTTCCAAGGTGGGTAAAATGAGGACCCAGATTGTTGGGGGCAAGAGGCTGACTCTGTAAACCGCTTAGAGAGGGCTGTAAAGCACCGTAAAGCGGTATATAAGTCTAAGTGCTATTGCTATTGCTATCCATCCATCCATCCCATCCATCCATCCATCAATCCATCCATCCATCCATCCATCCATCCATCCATCCATCCATCCATCCATCTATCTTACTAAAACTTGACATGATAGCAATGTTCCAATATCTAAGGGGTTTCCACAAAGAAGAGGGGGTCAAGCTATTCTCCAAAGCAACAGAAGGTAGGACAAGAAGCAATGGATGGAAACTAATCAAGGAGAGAAGCAACCTGGAACTAAGAAGAAATTTCCTGATTGTGAGAATTAATTAACCAGAAGTTGTGGATGCTCCATCATTGGAGGTTTTCAAGAAGACACTGGACAACCATTTGTCTGAAATGGTATAGTGTCTCCTACTTAAACAGGAGGTTGGACTAGAGGACCTCCAAGGTCCCTTCCAACTCTGTTATTCTGTTAAGGACTAGAGGTGACATGATGGCAGTCTTCCAATATTTGAGGGGCTGCCACAAAGAAGAAAGGGTCAAGCTATTTTCCGGAGCACCTGAAGGGCAGGACAAGAAGCAACGGATGGAAGCTAATCAAGGAGAGAAGCAATCTGGAACTAAGGAAAAATTGCCTGATAGAACAATTAACCAGTGGAATAGCTTGCCACCAGAAGTTGTGGTTGCTCCAACACTGGAGGTTTTCAAGAAGAGATTGGACAACCATTTGTCTGGAATGCTATAGGGTCTCCTGCCTGAGCAGGGGTTTGGACTAGAAGACCTCCAAAGTCCTTTTCCAACTCTGTTACTTTATTATTCTCATGTCTGCAACCTTTAACTGAACAACGTGGTACATCCCAGGGCTAACAATTTTTTAAAGGAAGGAACCTCAAGCGAACTAACTTACATAATGCGTTCAAAAACCGGGACCCCCTGACTCTCGTGGCATTGAAATGTGGCAGATTTTATCAAACCTTTTACGATATAAAAATGATCATGAAGCATTTTATGACCGAATACACAAATGTCATAAAACGTTTCCTGTGGTCAGCTCCTGATGTTTGTTTGACGGTTCTAAGTAGTTCAACATGAGCTGCTTTCCAGGCAGTTACACATCTGTGAACATCTACCTGAATTGTAGAACAGGGGTCTCCAACCTTGGCAACTTTAAGCCTGGCGGACTTCAACTCCCAGAATTCCCCAGCCAGCTTTGAAGTCCGCCAGGCTTAAGGTTGTCAAGGTTGGAGACCACTGTATTAGAAGTTCTGCCACTGTTAAAAGACATTTAGGAATCTGGTAAGGAAATACAGGTAGTCCTCGACTTACGACCACAACTGAGCCCCAAATTTTGGTTGTTAAGTGAGACATGTGTTAAGTGAGTTTTGCCCCCATTTTATGACCTTTCTTGCCTCAGTTGTTAAGTGATCAGTGATTAACCCAGTTGTATAACCCGGTTGTTAAGTGAATCTGGCTTCCTCCTTGACTTTGCTTGTGAGAAGGTCGCATCTGGCTTCCCCGTTGACTTTGCTTCTCAGGAAGGTCACATGACCTTGGGACACTGCACTGGTCATAAGTATGGAACCAGTGGTGAAGCGTCTGAATTTTGATCACGTGACCATGGGGATGTTGCAAAGGTGGTAAGTGTGAAAAAACGGTCATAAGTCACCTTTTTCAGTGCTGTTATAACTTTGAACGGTCACTGTTGTAGGTAGTCCTCGACTTACAATGGTTCATTTAGTGACCGTTTGAAGACGCTGGAAAAAGTGACACATGATCATTTTTCACACGTACCACCATTGCAAGCATCGCCTCCACAGCCATCTGATCAGTAGTGGGTTTCACTTACCTTTGCTACCGGTTTGGGAATGGGGGTGCGCAGGGGTGCGTTGTGCAAACGCAACGCTTCTGCGCATGCGCAGAGCATTTTTGATGATGTCCGGGCAGGTGGGCGGAGCCTCCCACCGCCGCCGCTACCGGTTCGCCCGAATCGGTGCGAACCGGTAGCAACCCACCACTGCATCTGATCGAAGTTCAGACGCTTGGCAACTGCTTCATATTTATGACGGTCACAGTCATCACCCTAACGTAAACCCAGTCAACTTAAGCCAGATTTTTTTTTTAGCGGACGAGTGACTCGCTTAACGACTGCAGTGACTTCCTTAACGACTGTGGGAAAAAGGCCGTAGAATGAACGACTGCCTTGTTTATCGGTGGAAATTCCGTTGCCGATTGTGGTCGTAAGTCAAGGACTGCCTGTATCACGCTAGTCCTCATTGTACTGGGCTCAACCGAACGGCATATAAAACGTAGTTGAGATGGGTTTTCTCCTTTCTGTTAATTGTCCTCGCTTCGACTTTTCTCTGTAAGCTTCCCCTTGAAAATTAGAGCCGTGCTGAGGGAAATTTGCCGTGGAAGGCCTGATTCGCAATGATAAAATAAATCTTTGCAGACAACTGCCTACTGGCACAAAGGATAATTGAGGAGTGATGTGAAAAATTGCTTTTAAAGATAGAGAGTTGGGCTATTGATGCATAGAATCTCCCCTCGGCAGCTTTAAATGCAGTTATCCAAAAGGCACTTATTATGTGTCTTTAACATATTGGAAATCCACCGTGATAAATGCAAGCTTCTCTTTTTTTTGCTTCCAAAGAAATGTCAAATAGCTCCCCACCCAGTGAAGAGTTCCTTTTATGGATCAGTAATTGATTACATACAGAGACAGTTTGGTCTAACGGGACAGGGGTTGATTTACAGACTGGGAGAATCTGAGTTCTAGTCCCGCTTTCGGCACAAAAGCCAGCGGGGTGACCTTGGGCCAATCACCAGGAGACTGTGGAGTTCGAGTCCCGCCTTAGGCACAAAAGGGTGGGTGACCTTGGGCCAATCACCAGGAGACTGTGAGTTCTAGTCCCACCTTAGACACAAAAGGGTGGGTGACCTTGGGCCAATCACCAGGAGATTGTGAGTTCTAGTCCCACCTTAGGCACAAAACCAGTTGGCTGACTTTGGGCCAATCACCAGGAGCCACTGAGTTCTAGTCCCACCTTAGGCATGAAGGTCAGCTGGTGGTTTTTTTTAAGCATATGGCAGGTGTTAGCCAGGGATCACCGAAGCAGCTGACTGCCTCTGTGAAAGGAATTTTTTTGGGGCGTTGTTATCTTACCTGCGGGACACCTGAATGCCGTTAGGCAATCGGGGGAGGCTCCTTTCCTGTCCCTACGCGGTTTATTCGCTCACGGGAATCGAACCGCCGAGCTGCCAACCTCAGCGGAGCGCAGGCTCAGAGTCTTACCATGTGAGCCACCGCAGCCCCCAGCTGGGTGACTTTGGGCCAATTACCAGGAGACAGTGAGTTCTAGTCCTGTCTTGGGCACAAAGCCAGCTGGGCCATCCCCTCTATCTCAGCCTTAGGAAGAAAACAATGGCAAACCACTTCTGAAAATATTTCCTAAGAAAACTGCAGGGACTTCTCCAGGACTTGGGTTGAAATGATATACCCTAACGCCAACAATCAGTTAAATAGGAAGTTAAGTTTGGTCCAAAACAAAAGGTTCTGTTCTTAGATTTTCTCCAACCTTGACTGCTGAGATCAGCCTTCTCTTGCAACCTCATAAAAAGATAGAAAAGTTTTCCCAGGCTTAAGATGTGGAATGCGTAGCTTGGCCAACTTTTTTTTTTATTATTCATTTCTTTCTGGCCTTTATTATTTTTACAAATAACTCAAGGTAGCGAACAGATCTAACATACCTCACTCCTATTTTCCCCATAACAACAATCCTGTGAGGTTGGTTGGGCTGAGAGAGGGAGTCACCCATTCACCTTTCATGGCTAAGCTGGGACTAGAACTCACCGTCTTCTGGTAATTGGCCCAAAGTCACCCAGCCCATTTTCATTCCAAGCACAGAACTAGAACTCACAGCTTCCTGGTGATTGGCCCAAGGTCACCCAGTCAGCCTTCATGTCTAAGGTGGGACTAGAACTCAGTGTCTCCTGGTGATTGGCCCAAAGTCACCCAGCTGGCTTTCATAGCTAAGGCAGGACTAGAACTCACAGCTTCCTGGTGATTGGCACAAGGTCACCCAGTCAGCTTTCATGTCTAAGGTGGGACTAGAACTCACCGTCTCCTGGTGATTGACCCAAAGTCACCCAGCCAGCTTTCATACCTAAAGCAGAACTAGAACTCACCGTCTCCCGCTTTCCAGCCTGGTGCCTTAACTACAAGGCCGAACCGTTTCCCTTCTCCCTCCCCCTTCTTCCACGAAGAGCGATTCATCGGTACCTTTGCCGAACGACAGCGACGATGCCTGTCGGAAAACGAATGCGTTAATTTTTCCAGCCGGCTCTTGTTTTTTCCCCCTGTTTATAATCCGCGTCCGTTAATGCTATCAATTGGGGAACGTTTTCTATGACTGGAGCGCTCCCTTGGTAACTGATTGAACCAAATTGAATGATTGCTGGAAGAGCCTCTTTAACAGATGGATAAATGAAAAGAGAGAAGAGGAGGTGGTGGAGGGAAAACGAACAGGTTACTGGAGCATATGATTCCGGATGCTTTATTCAAGGCGCAAGGGCCCCGGTGAAAGAAAGCAGCCCTAAGACTCAAGGAGGAAAGCAATGGGATTTGGCACGGAGCACCAACAGTGTCCCCAAATGTCTTGCCAGCGTTTGGAAGCCGACAGAAAACCTTTCAGCGCTGTAAACAGGAACAGGGCTTGTTCAGAAATAAGCCATTGTCTAAAGAGGTGATCAACAGGGCTTTCTTTATTTTTATTTTTTTCCTCCCTGAAAAAGCTCTTGTTGCAAAAGAAGGACGCGAGGGAAAGGGAGAAGATGGACTGTCCCCAAAAGAAGGACTTTTAAGGACGACAGACCTCGGGTCTGGCTCAAAAGCCAAGCGAAAATCCTTCTCCATTTGAAAGTTCCCAAGAATGTCCCAAAGATGCTTTTTCTGGAGGCTACTGGACTTTCTTGGGGTTTTTTTTAAGACGTTTTGCTTCTTCTCATCCAAGAAGCTTCTTCAGATCTGACCGGATGGTGGGGAATGGAAGGATTTATACCCCTTGCAGACAGCTGGTCATTTGCATCCTTTTAGAGGGTCGTTGAGGCTACTTGGAGGTTTATCTGTGTCCTCAGGGTCATCTTGAGTAGTGCTTCTGGTTCCTGTAGTCTGCAATTTGTCCTCTGGATGACTGAGAATCTCTACAGACTTTTAGCTATACAATTTGGGATGAACACTTTTGAATGGTGTGGGAGTAGGAACGGATTTCCAGAGGAAAAATTGCAGACTACAGGAACCAGGAGCACCACTCAGGTAACCCTGAGGACACAGATAAACCTCCAAGTGGCCTCAACGACCCTCTAAAAGGATGCAAATAACCAGCTGTCTGCAAGGAGTATAAACCCTTCCATGCCCCACCATCTAGTTAGAGCTGAAGAAGCTTCTTGGATGAGAAGCGAAACCTCTTCAAAAGAAAAAACCCCCCAGAAAGTCCAGTTGCCTCCTGAAAAAAGCACCTTTGGGACAACCATGACCTGGATGATGGAGAATCTCTACAGACTTTTACCGTTCCCAAGAATGGTTGTTCAATCCCTAAGTCGTGTCCGACTCTTCGCGACTCTATGGACCACGGCACATCAGGTGTCCCCCCCCCCTTGTCTTCCATTGTCTCCTGGAGTTTGTCCAAATTCACGTTCATTGCGTTGATGACACCATCTAACCAACCATCTCATGCTCCACCATCCCCTTCTCCTTTCGCCTTCCATCTTTCCCAACATCCTTTCCAGTGAGTCCTTCCTTCTCATTTGGTGGCCAAAGTCTTTGAGTTTCAGCTTCAGGATCTGTCCTTCCAAAGGACAACCAGGGTGGATTTCCTTTAGGACTGATTGATTTGAATCTCCTTGGGGTCTAAGGATGTCTCAAGTCTTCTCCAACACCCCAATTTGAAAGCATCCATTCTTCGGCGCTCAGGCTTCCTTATGGTCCAGTTCTCACAACCATACATTATTACTGGGGAAACCATAGCTCTGACTATATCAAACAGGGTTAGAAGATCTCATCCGCCCCCTAGTGCAGTGTTATCTGCAGGGGTCGGCAACGTTTTCCACAGAAAAGAAAACACCGGGAGCCACAAAACTCTTCCCGTGCCTGACTATTTCCTGAGCGGCCACAAAACTAGCATATATAGTTGAATTAAAGGTTCTGTTTTCTTCTGAAACTTTTCTTTTCTTGGATTTATCCATGGTTGGCCTACCGGTGGTCGAAAAGCTTAATAAATTGCGTGTCGGTGGGTGTCGCACATTGGCAGCTGTGACGCATATTTTGAGCGATAGGGAGCCGCAGCAGAGGGATGAAAGAGCCACATGTGGCTCCAGAGCCGCGGATTGCTGACCCCTGGTTATCTGAGTGGGCTGGAGATGATAGAGTCCTGGTGGTGCAGTAGTTAGAATGCAGTATTGCAGGCTGAGTCTGCCCACAGTTTGATTCTGATTGGCTCAAGGTTAACTCAGCCTTCCATCCTTCCGAGGTGGGTAAAATGAGGACCCAGATTGTTGGGGGCAAGAGGCTGACTCTGTGAACCGCTTAGAGAGGGCTGTAGAGCACTGTGAAGCGGTATATAAATCTTAAGTGCTATTGCTTGCAAAGGAGGGAAGGGAAGGGGAGGGAGGGAGGGAGGGAGGGAGGAAGGAAGGAAGGAAGGAAGGTAGGTGTCAGGGTTCCAAATAGCATCTAAAACTAAATCAGAGTCCAAAGTATTGCTCTAAGTTCCAATTTATTAATAGAGCCATGTTGGCACAGCTGTGAGAAACCCGAATCTGACGCTACGAGGGTTTCTCCACCCAGTTGAAAGATCAAGTCCCTTGTCCCCACACCCACAAGTTCATCACGTTTGCCACTCCCCTCAGCTTCCAGGCAGGTGCTGGACAAAGGATGACCTTGAGAATCTAAAGGAATTTGTTATGGCTACATTTCTACATCCCTCATGCAATAGCCCCTCCCAAATTCCCACAGCAAGAATACGTTTCAAAAGCATAAAGTGTGGCAGGCCAAAGTGTCCAAATAAGATGGCTTCAGCCTGACAGAAGGAAGGAATCAATCAATCAATCAATCCATGGTGGCACAATGGTTATAATGCAGTGTTGCAGGCTAACTCTGCCCACAGCCAGGAAGTTCGATCCTGACCAGCCCAAAGTTGATTCAGCCTTCCATCCTTCCGAGGTCAGTAAAATAACAAGCCAGATTGTTGGGGGGGCAACATGCTGACTCTGTAAACAGCTCAGAGAGGGCTGTAAAGCAGTCTAAAGCGGTATATGTCTAAAGGCTATTGCCATTGCTGTTCGTATGGTCACTAAATGAATGGTTGTAGGTCAAGATCTACTTGTACACAAGAATAAAGTCAACTAACAGCATCAAATTGGCGCTAGATAAGAGTCAACGGAATTGAAGAGGGGTTGAACGTAGACCATTTGTGGGAACGTAACAACTCCAGGCTTATTCCTCTCTTGACTCTGCCCACCCCAGGCTCTGCCTGTCCTTCTACACGAAGTGATAGTTCCAGTATTATGCCTGTAGGAGCCCTGGTGGTTGGAATGCAGCATTGCAGGCTAACTCTGCCGACTGCCATGACTTCGATCCTGACCAGCTCAAGGTTGACTCGGCCTTCCATCCTTCCGAGGTCGGTAAAATGAGGACCCAGATTGTCGGGGGCAAGATGATGACTCTGTAAACCGCTTAGAGAGGGCTGTAAAAGCACTGTGAAGCGGTATATAAGCTTAAATGCTATTGCTATTGCAAAATCCCGGTCCAGTTGAAGAAAATGGTTTGAGGAAGACCAGTTTGGTTTAGTGGTTAAGGTGCTAGTCTCGAAAGCAGGAGGCTGGCAGTTCTACTTCCACCTTAGGCATGAAAGTCACTTGTGACTTTAGGCCAGGGGTGCTTAGATCTGGCCCGCTGGGCCGCCCTAGAAACAGGCTCCATTTTCAGCGGCGATGGCCTCCTGCTGCCCTCTGCCAGTGAAAATGGAGTCGTGTCCCCCCCCCCCCCCGAGCTCCATTTTCACTGGCAGAGGGCGGCAGGAGGCCATCGCCACTGAAAATGGAGCTCGGGAGCCTGTTTTCGCTGGAAGAGTGCTCAGGCCACCACAGACGCCCCAACACGAGTGATGTCAAGCTGGCCACACCCACCCTGGCCACACCCACCACGCCCCCCCCCGTGGTCAAACACAACCCTGATGCAGCCCTCAGTGAAATGGAGTTCGACACCTCTGCTTTAGGCCAATCACCAGGAGACAGTGAGTTCTAGTACCACCATAGGCATGAAAGCTTGATGGGTAACTTTGGGCCAATCCCCAGGAGATGGTGAGTTCTAGTTCCACCATAGGCATGAAAGCCCACTCGGTGACTTTAGGCCAGTAACCAGGAGTCGGTGAATTCTAGTCCCAGCTTAGGCATGAAAGCCCACTGGGTGCTTTTAGTCCAATCACCAGGAGACGGAGAGTTCTAGTCTCACCTTAGGCATGAAAGCCCACTGGGTGACATTAGGCCAATTGCCAGGAGGCAGTGAATTCTAGTCCTGCCTTAGGCATGAAAGCTGGTGAGTGACTTTATTATTTTATTTTATTTTATTTTATTTTATTTTATTTTAT
>QLTV01003259.1:1144356-1155022 GCA_003457575.1 Thermophis baileyi
GGTTCTCTTGCAGACGTTTCGGTACCCAACTAGGTAACATCATCCGTGTTAGAAGGGGGGGGGTTTGTGGAGGAGGGAGGGGGAGAAAGAGGAGGAAAATTGTGGAGTCCTTGGTGCTCTTTGATGTTGGTGGTTTTCTTGCAGATGTTTCATTCTATATTCTGTTCTGTTCTGTTCTATCCTATCCTCTGTATTCTATTCTATTCTATCCCATTCCATTCCATTCCATTCCATTCCATTCCATTCCATTCCATTCCATTCCATTCTATAAGAGCCGCGGTGGCGCAGTGGTTAGAGTGCAGTACTGCAGGCTACTTCTGCTGATCACCGGCTGCCAGCAGTTTGGCAGATCGAATCTCACCAGGCTCAAGGTTGACTCAGCCTTCCATCCTTCAGAGGTTGGTAAAATGGGGACCCAGATTCTTGGGGGCAATAGGCTGACTCTAAGCCGCTTAGAGAGGGCTGTAAAGCACTGTGAAGCGGTATACAGTATAAGTCTAAATGCTATTGCTATTGCTATTGCTATTCCATTCCATTCCATTCCATTCCATTCCATTCCATTCCAATTATTAGGGCCTTCTAAACATGAAATGTACTCTAAGCAGCTTCGAGCCGAAGTCTCTTCCTAATCATGCGTGATTGTGATGAATTCTTCACCAATGCTTGGCACACATTTCTCAGAGAAATACAGTTTTTTTCCTTAACCAGCAAATTTTATTACGGAAGAGATCAATCTCTTAGGGAGAGGCAAGCTTTTGTGTAGCGCTGCTATTAAGCTGGGGGATCCTTACAGCACAAAAGCGTTTTTTGGTGTTGTAGCGGTTCACAGATGCTATTCAGAGATACACAGTAGTCCTCGACTTACAACAGTTCACTTAGTGACCGATCAAAGTTACAACGGCACTGAAAAGGGTGACTTATGGCCAATTTTACACTTACGGCCTTTGCGGCCTCCCCATGGTCACATGATCAAACTTCAGACATTGGCAACTGACTCATATTTATGACGGTTGTAGCGTCCTGGGGTCAGGTGATCCCCTTTTGCGATCTTCTGACAAGCCAAGTCAACGGGGAAGCCGGATTCACTTAACAACCGGGTTACTAACTTATCAACTGCAGTGATTTGCTTAACGACGGTGGCAAGAAAGGTTAACAAAGGAGTCATTTAACAACAGAAATTTTGGGCTCCATTGTGGTCATAAGTCGAGGACTACCTGTATAGTCCCTAAATCAGATAATTGTACTAAAAGCTTCGACAGAGCCACCAAAAACTCTAATCTCTTTGATAGACAACCACACCAGTAAGCATTACGACAACTTGGGGCAGACTACATTCACAATGGTGCCTCATTTGTGCAAAATTGGTTTTTTTTTCTTCCAAGCTGTGTTTCATTGAATAAAGGCAGTCCTCGATTTACGACCGTTCATTTAGTGACCGTTTGAACTTAACGACGGCACTGACAAAAGTGACATGACCGTTTTTCACACTTACGACCGTTGCGGCTTTCCCCACGGTCATGTGATCAAAATTCAGCTGCTTGGCAACTGATTCATATTTATGACGGCTGTAGCGTCCCATGGTCAGGTGATCCCCTTTTGTGACCTTCTGATGAGCCAAGTCAATGGGGAAGCCAGATTCACTTAACAACCGTTTTACTAACGTAGCAGCTGCAGTGATTCACTTAACAACGGTGGCAAGAAAGGTCCTGAAATGGGACAAAACTCACTTAACAAACGTCTCACTTAGCAAGAGAAATGTTGGGCTCAATTGTGGTCGTAAGTCGAGGATTACCCGTATTCCTGGATTATGTGGCAGGTTGCTGGGAAGGGGCCGTTCTTATCAAGACATAATTAAAACTGCTCCTTGTTCTCTGTCATCATTAACGAGTTGATTTGATTCATTGCTGCAGTTAATCTGCGAGAGTTTTTAAGTGTAATTTATAGCTTTTTCTGTCACAGACCAAATGGAAAGATTTTTTGGAGGGGAACTGAAAGAACATTATTCCTAATTAAGTCTTTTAAATTCCTCTCTCTCTTCTCCTCTCCTTCTGTCTCTTTCTCTCTCTCTTCCTCTCTCCTCTCACCTTCTCTCTTCTCCCTTTCTCTCCTCACTCTCTCTCCTCTCACTCTCTCCTCTCTCTTTCTCTCTCTCTCTCCTTCTCTCTCTTTCTCGCTCTTTCTCCTCTCACCTTCTCCTCACTCTCTCTCCTCTCACTCTCATTCTCTCGCCTTTATTTTTTTTTCTCTCTCTCTCCTTTCTTTCGCTTTCTCTCTTCCTTTTCTCTCTTTCTCCTCTCTCTTTTCTTTGTCTCTCTCTCTCCTCTTTCTCTCCTTTTTCTCTCTCTCCTCTCTTTCTCCTTCTCTCTCTTTCTCTCTCTCTTCCTCTCTCCTCTCACCTTCTCTCTTCTCCCTTTCTCTCCTCACTCTCTCTCCTCTCACTCTCTCCTCTCTTTCTCTCTCTCCTTTCTCTCTCCTCTCTCTTTCTCACTCTCTCCTCTCACCTTCTCCTCTCTTCTTTCTTTCTCTCCTCACTCTCTCTCCTCTCACTCTCGTTCTCTCTCTTGCCTTTCTTTCTTTCTCTCTCTCTCCTTTCTCTCTCTCTCCTTCTCTCTCTCTCCTCTCACCTTCTCCTCTCTCTCTCTTCTCTTTCTGTCCTCACTCTCCTCATTCTCTCCTCTCTCTCTGTCTCTGTCTCTGTCTCTCTCTGTCTCTCTCTCTCTCTCTCTCTCTCACACACACACACACACACCTGTGACCTCCCAATATATAAATACAACACAAGCCTTAGATTAAATTGCAATTTTAGCACAGGCTTTTCTTCCATTGTACCGGCAGTCCTCAACTTATGACGGAGCCTGGAATTTCCACCATGTGTCACGATGGTTGTAAGTTGAAGGACCACACGAACCTGATTTGCTGACCATTTTTTACAATGGTCATAAAGTGCATCACTGCGCTTGTACCCCGAATCACATGGTCATTAAGTGAACCACGTGGCTGTTAAGCGAATTCATTCTTCCGAATGGGTGATCATAAATTTAAACACCCACCCGACTGTCCTCATTTTACAACCTATTTTTTTTCCAGCAGTTGTTAAGCAAACATGGCAGTCATAAAGCACACACGGTCGTAAAGCAAGTGCAATGGTCATTAAGTATACCCATTGCCGCGGTGGCGCAGTGGTTAGAATGCAGTACTGCAGGCTACTTCTGCTGACTTCCAGCTGCCTGCAGTTTGGCAGTTTGATTCTCACCAGCTCAAGGTTGACTCATCCTTCCATCCTTCCGAGGTCGGTAAAATGAGGACCCAGATTGTTGGGGGCAAAATGCTGACTCTGTAAACAGCTTAGAGAGGGCTGTAAAAGCACTGTGAAGCGGTATATAAGTCTAAGGGCTATCACTATTGCTATTGTCAATCATGGATGTTTTTTGCTGAAATTGGAAGTAAGCTCTGATTCCATCAAAAAAATTTGTTTTAATCTTGATTACATGGCCCTGAGATGCCACAAACAGACATAAATGTGGGTGAATTGACTTACGACCACAATTGAGCCCCACATATCTGTTGTTAAGCAAGGCAATTCTTGTGAGTTTTCTCCCATTTTACAACTTTTTTGCTGCCTTTGTTAAGTGAATCACTTCGGTTGTTAAGTGAATCGTGTGGTCGATCAATGAATCTGGCTTCCCCACTGACTTTGCTTGTCGGAAGGTTGCAAAAGGTTATCACAGGACACCTTCCACAGTCATAAAATCGCTTTAAACATGAGCCAGCCGTGTGCGGCAGCAGCCAAAAAAGCTAATACGATCCTTGGTTGTATAAACAGAGGCATAGAATCAAAATCAGGTGAAGTATTAGTACCGCTTTATAAAGCCTTAGTAAGGCCACACCTGGAATCCTGCATCCGGTTTTGGTCCCCACATTACAAAAAAAAAGTTGAGACTTTGGAAAGAGTGCAGAGAAGAGCAACTAAGAAGATTAAAGGCCTGGAGACAAAAACATACGAAGAACGGCTGCAGGATTTGGATATGGCTAGTCTAGAGAAAAGAAGGACTAGGGGGGACATGATAGCAGTGTTCCATTATTTGAGGGGCTGCCCCAAAGAAGAGGGAGGGGGTCAACTTATTTTCCAAAGCACCAGAAAGCAAGACAAGAAACAATGGATGGAAACTAATTAAGGAGAAACTTCCTAACAGTGGGAACCATTAACCAGTGGAACAGCTTGCCACCAGAAGTTGTGGTTGTTCCATCACTGGAGGTTTTTAAGAAGAGACTGGACAGCCACTTGTCTGAACTGGTATAGGGTCTCCTGCTTAAGCAGTGGGTTGGACTAGAGGACCTCCAAGGTCCCTTCCAGCTCTATTCTGATTGATTGATTGAAATACGAGTGAGTTGCCTAGCATCTGAATATTATCATGGGGATTCTGCAAATGGTCGTAAGTCTGAAAGGCGGTCATAAGTCACCCTTTTCAGTGCTGCTCTAACATCAAACGGTCACTAAATGAATGATTCTGTGGCCTAGTTATCTACTCACTTTTGCATGCTTTCGAACTGCTCGGGTGGTATTCATTTACCTTCCCTACCGGTTCGCAAATTACAGCAATAGCACTTAGACTTATATACCGCTTTACAGTGCTTTACAGCCCTCTCTAAGCGGTTCACAGAGTCAGCATATTGCCCCCCAACAATCTGGGTCCTCATTTTACCCACCTCGGAAGGATGGAAGGCTGAGTCAACCTTGAGCCGGTGAGATTTGAACCGCCGAACTGCAGCTAGCAGTCAGCTGAAGTAGCCTGCAGTACTGCACTCTAACCACTGCGCCACCTCGGCTCATGCGCACAGCCTCCTGCGCATGTGCTTTACTCGAAAATGTGGCTAAATAGGACGGCATTACGTCCGGGCGGCAGTCGCCGCTACCGGTTCGCCCGAACCGGCTGAATACCACCTCTGCTTTCGAACTGCTCGGGTGGCAGGAGCTGAGGCAAGGAACGGGAGCTCACCCCATCGCGCATCACTTGGTTCTTGAACTGTGAATCTTCCGTCGATAAACCCACTGTCATAACCACTAGGCCACCATGCCAGGTATGATTCACTTCGGTAGAGTTCTCATAACCCGGAGTGAATTGCCTGTTAAAAGTTAACTAATTGGTGCTGAAAATCATAACTCTTTGCGTATGAGCTGAAGTTATGCTAATCGTCCTCGGGAGTCCTTCGTTAATATATTCTCCCTTCAAATCAGGTAATTATGTATGTCAGTATGCAGGATTCAGTCTTAAAATACTCAAACTTAATTAAGCATGGAACGCATACAACTGTCTGATCTTCAAAGTCTTGATAACATAGCAATTCTTTTGAGTTCCTGGGTTGTCAGGATGCACTTTTCGAATATAGGTAGTCCTCGACTTACGACCATAATTGGGCTGAACATTTCTGTTGTTAAGTGAGACATTGGCTAAGTGAGTTTTCCCCCACCTTTCTGGGCACCGTTGTTAAGTGAATCGCTGCCGTTGTTTAAATTCGGAACGTCGTCGTTAAGCGAATCTGGCTTCCCCGTTGACTTTGCTCGTCAGAAGGTCGCAAAAGGGGATCACGTGACCCCGGGGTCCTGCAGCCGTCATAAATACGAGTCAGTCACCAAGCTTTCGAAGTTTGATCACGTCATCCTGAGGATGCTGCAAAAGTTGTAACTGTGAGAAGCAGCCGTAAGTCACTTTTTTCAGTGCCATTGTAACTTTGGTCACGAAACAAACACTTGTAAGTCGAGGACTACCTATAATAGTCGTTCAGAGGATAAAATTATCTTTTGTGTAATATGTTGGCCATACAGGTGGCCAACTCTTCGACGGAGGGCCGCAATCGAACCCAACATTTCTGTCGCTAAGTGAGACAATTGTTCAGTGAATTTTGCCCTGTGTTACGACCTCTCTCGCCGCCGTGGTTAAGTGAATCACTGCAGTGGTTCAATTAGGAACATCGTTGTTCAGTGAATCTGCTCTTGTCAGGAGGTCGCAAAAAGGGGCTCCCATGATCCTTTGCAGCTTTCAAAGCCATTTTGCGTGCCCAGCTGTAGCTGAAAACAGCCTTTTCTTGTATATATTATCATTATTATTGCAACTCGCTCATGGCAGCTATGGAAATTACAGTAATTTGTGCGGAACCATGATGGTTGAAGCAGTGGAACATCAAAAGTCAGCCCGAAGTATAACATTTATGCAACACAACCCACCCCATCATTAAACCCCGGGTGAAACACACCTATATCTTATATGCCAAACGAAACACATTGTCGTGACTCGGAAAGTCACGTGTTTCCACTGAGAATACATGGGGGCAAATAAATCTCTTCCTGCCTCTCTTAAGTTATTCAGTTTTATTTTCCTCAAGGTTATACAAAAAGTTTGGCGTTTTGTTTTGTTTTTTCTTTTTTTCTGTTTTCAGAGAAAACCGTTCCGGGTAAAAGATAATTAAAAGATGAATCAAGATTGATTTCTGTTGTTTCTCGAACATTTTCTTCTGAGAAATTATGAAATAGGGATTAAATGCCATCAAAGCCATGTTGACTCTTAGCCTAGAATATAACCTGGATTGTCCTCGCTTACTGTCTGTAATTGGGGCCGTTGCTAAGCAGCATAACGGGTAAGCGTGATGTCACGTGACGGCGCTGACGTATGGCATCAATCCTGGCTGCAGTTAAGCAAATCGTTGTGGAATGTCTCTCTTGACACGTGACTGTGACCCATGACTTCCCGCTGGTTTCCCCACTGACTTTGCAAGTTGGAGGCGGGCTGTGAAGTTCGCAAACGGTGATCATGTGACCGCGGGAATTACCAGCCAGTTGCCAAGCGCCCGAATCACAATCATATGACCATGAGAACACCATGATGGCTGCCACTCCGTAAATCTCCTTTTTCAGAATAACAGAGTTGGAAGGGACCTTAGAGGTCTTCTAGCCCAACCCCCAACCCTACACCATTTCAGACTAATGGTTGTCCAATCTCTTCTTAAAAAATTCCAGTGTTGGAGCATTCACAACTTCTGGAGCCAAGTCGTTCCACTGATTAATTGTTCTAACTATCAGGAAACACTGTCGTAAATTTGAACGGTCACTGAACAAGTGGTTGGTAAGCGAGGACTACCCACAGTCACATTATTTGATTTAGGCAGCCATATAAGCCTATTTTTGATTCTCCCTACTGTTTTCCCACAAGTTCAGAATTGGTTGTTTTTTTCCCAATCAATCAGCGTTTGACGTTACGCAGGTAGTCCTCGACTTACGATGACAATTGAGACTAAAATTTCTGTTGCTAAGCGAGACATTTGTTGAGTGAGATTTACCCCTTTTTACAACCTTTCTTGCCACAGTTGTTAAGTGAATCCCTGCAGTTGTTAAGGAAGTCACACGGTTGTGAAGTGAATCTGGCTCCCCCATTGACTTTGCTGGTCAGAAGGTCGCAAAAGCGGATCACGTGACCCCGGGGACACTGCAAGCGTCATAAATATGAGTCACTTGTCAAGTGACTCATATTTCATAAGTCACTTGAATTTTAATCACATGACCATGGGGAATGCTGCGATGATCGTAAGTGTGAAAAACCGGTCCTAAGTCACTTTTTTCAGTGCCGTTGTAATCCTTCAAATGGTCACTAAATGAACTGTTGTAAGCCGAGGGCTACCTGTACAGGTAG
The DNA here is from genome assembly GCA_003457575.1 of Thermophis baileyi. Classification (NCBI taxonomy): domain Eukaryota; kingdom Metazoa; phylum Chordata; class Lepidosauria; order Squamata; family Dipsadidae; genus Thermophis; species Thermophis baileyi. The sequence continues at coordinate 1,152,039 of QLTV01003259.1, forward strand.
TCCTTAACTTACGGCCGCAATTGAGCCCATAAATTTATGTTGCCAAGTGAAACATTTCTGACCATGAGAATGCTGTAATGGTTGTAAGTGTGAAAAACAGTCATAAGTCACTTTTATCCGTGCCGTTGTAACTTCGAACCATCACTAAATCATCATCATCATCATCATTTTTTAATGACCCCGAAATCCCTTGCGGGGTGGAGTCTGGGCAACTGAATGGAGCTAGGAGAGTGTTTACTGGCCGGATGCCCTTCCTGTTGCCAATGCGGAGTTTTGTTCAGCAGATATATTCCCATTGTGCCCAGAGAGAGAAATATCTGCCTCGACCCAGGATCGAACTCACAGCCTCCTGATTGTGAGGCGAGAGCTCCACCTCTAGGCCACCGCACCACTCCTTCGAACCGTCACTAAATGAATGGTTATAATTTGAGGACTACCTGTACTTTATCCCCCTACTACTGTTATTGCGATAAATATTTGATGTCTTTTTTTCGTAGCTGCCCATGATGCTACAGGTAGTCGAGGAATACCTGTGTAGGAAACCCTCAACTTACAACAGTTCATTTAGTGACCATTCGAATTTACAACAGCCCTGAAAAAAGTGACTTATGACCAGTTCTCACACTTACGACCATTGCAGCATCTCCGTGGCCACGTGATCAAAATTCAGGCATTTGACAACTGACTCGCATTTATGATGGTTGCCATGTCCTGCGATCATGTGATCCTCTTTTGCGACCTTCTGACCAGCAAAGCCTGATTCATTTAACCACCGTGTTATTAATTGCAGTGATTCACTTAACAACCCTGGCAAGAAAAGTTGCAAAACGGGGCAGAACTCACTTAAGAACTGACTTGCTTAGTACTGGAAATTTTGGGCTCAATTGTAGTCGTAACCCAAGGACTCCCTGGACTTTAGAAAGTGCTTTGCCAAACAAGCTTTGGCCCACCTCGAAACAAGGACAGCAACCTGGCCCATTATTTCTTTATTTATATTTCTTTATTTTTGATTAAATGTCTCCCATCTCCTTTATAAGGCGACCATGGGCAGCTATTATAGGATTTTAAAGACTATCCTTGCATTTTACGGCCTTATTCTGCTGCTGGCTTTTAGTTTTTGCAATTTCAGTTTTATTGCCATTTTATTTCATATAACGTGCCGTAAAGATAATTCTCCGAAAATGGAAAGGATAAAACTAAAGGATATGAAATAAAATAGAAAATTTAGAGCATAAGCCAGGGGTATAGGGGCTGAAGTTAGAAAGTTCAGTTAGTCCTTGAGTTACGACCACAATTGAGGCCAATAGTTTTGTTGCTTAAGCGAGATGTTCGTTAAGTGAGTTTTGCCCCATTTTACGACCTTCCTTGCCGCAGTTGTTAAGTGAATCGCTGCAGTTGTTAAGTTAGTAAGAGGGTTGTGAAGTCAATCTGGCTTCCCCATTGACTTTGCTTGTCAGAAGGTCACAAAAGGGGATCACATGACCCCGGGACACTGCAACAGTCATAAGCACATGCCAGTTGCCCAGCGTTCGAATTTGGATCACGTGATCATGGGGATGCTACAATGGTCGTAAGTGTGAAAAACGGTCATAGGTCACTTCTTTCAGTGCCGTTGTAACTTCGAATGGTCACTAAATGAACAGTTGTAAGCTTGGACAGGCAGTCCTTAAATTACGAACACAATTGAACCCATAAATATATGTTGCTAAGTGAGACATTTGTTAAGTGAGTTTTGTCCCGTTTTACGACCTTTCTTGCCACTGTTGTTAAGTGAATCATTGCAGTCATTAAATTAGTAACACGGCTGTTAAGTGAATCTGGCTTCCCCGTTGACTTTGCTCGTGAAAAGGTCGCAAGAGGGGATCACATGATCCCGGGACATTGCAACCGTCATAAATACGAGTCAGTTGCCGAGCGTCTGAATTTTGATCAGCTGACCATGAGGATGCGGTAAACGTTTTAAGTATGAAAAACGATCATAAGTCATTTTTTCCAGTCCCTTTGTAACTTCAAACAGTCACTAAACAAACTGTTGTAAGTAGAGGACTACCTGTACAGGTAGTCCTTGATTTACGACCACAATTGAGCCCAAAATTTCTGCTGTTAAGTGAGACATTTGTTAAGCGAGTTTTGCCCCCGTGCTGTAACAGTTGTCAGGATGAAAACCAATGCTAAGTCACTTTCCCCAGTGCTGTTGTAACTTCGAACAGTCCCTAAACGAACGGTTGTAATACGAGGACTTATCTATATTTCTTCTCGGTGTTGGTAGTATGATATGGCCAACCACAATGAGGCTTTTGATGGCTTTGAGAAGGATGTTAAAGATGGGGCTTTTCCTATGATTTTGCTGCCTCATCACTTTTTAAATTTTTCTGTTTGGGTTATTTTTATGGGGCTGATATATTTTGCTTTTTAACCTGGTGATTTGGTTTAATTTTGCTCTTTTTCCTGTACAGCGCATTGCTTTTATTTATCGGGCAAGAGATTGTGAGATTTTGATGGGATATAAAATCATTCAGTCAATCAATCAATTCGATCCATCAGTCACTCGATAAAACCACAAATGGATAGGCCCCCGGGACCCCTGCACAGGTAGTCCTCAATTTACATCCATTCACTTAACGACCATTCGAAGTAACAACGCAGTTGAAAAAAAAGGGACATGGTTGGTCCTCACACTTACGACTGTTGCAGCATTCCCACGGTTGTATGATCAAAATTCAGACTCTTGGCAATAATAATAATAATAATATAACTTTATTACGGTCATAGACCAGCAATAGACATCACTGTTTACAACAGTGGTTCTCAACCTTTCTAATGCCACGACACCCCCGCGACACCCCCCCTGCCGCCATGACCCCCTCCCTGCACGCGATGAGGTGACAAAGGGGGCGTGCCACCAGGGGTGGTGCTTAGGCGACCCCTGTGAAAGGGTCGTTCACCCCCCAAAGGGGCCCCTTTTCTGCCCCAGCGACGAGCCA
>QLTV01003259.1:1160617-1180647 GCA_003457575.1 Thermophis baileyi
TGGTCCGAAGTCACCCAGTCAGTTTTTATGCCTAAGGCGGGACTAGAACTCCCCGTCTCCTGATGATTGGCCCAAAGTCTCCCAGCCGGTTTTTATGCCTAAGGCGGGACTAGAACTCCCTGTCTCCTGGTTTCTAGCCTGATGCTTTCACCACTAAACTAAACTCTCTCTTGATACTCAGTAGAGGTAGTTCTCGACTTACAACACTTCGTTTAGCGACTGTTCAAAGTTACAACGGCACTGAAAAATGTGACTTATGACCATTTTTCACATTTATGACCTTTGCCACGTCCCTATGGTCATGTGATGAAAATTCAGATGCTTGGCAAGTGGTTCATATTTATGACAGTTGCTGTGTCCCCTTTTGCGACTTTCTCACAAGCAAAGTCAGTGAGGCAGCCAGATTCACTTAACCGGGTTACTAACTTATCAGCGGCAGTGATTCACTTAACAAAGGTGGCAAGAAAGGTCGTAAAATGGGGACAAAACTCACTTAACATATGTCTCACTTAAGAACAGAAATTTTTGGCACAATTGTGATTGTAAGTCGAGGACTACCTGTAGAAAATAATTTCTCAATCCTTTTGCCGAGGTGGCGCAGTGGTTAGAGTGCAGTACTGCAGGCTACTTGAGCTGACTGTTTAGCAGTTCAGCGGTTCAAATCTCACCGGCTCAAGGTTGACTCAGCCTTCCATCCTTCTGAGGTGGGTAAAATGAGGACCCAGATTGTTGGGGGCAATATGCTGACTCTGTGAACCGCTTAGAGAGTGCTGTAAAGCACTGTAAAGCGGTATATAAGTCTAAGTGCTATTGCTATTGCTATTTGCCTTCAAGGAACCATCCAACAATGGATGGAAACTAATCAAGGAGAGAAGCAACCTGGAGTTAAGGAGGAACTTCCTAACCAGTGGAACAGCTTGCTACCAGAAGTTTACAGATTAACAGAGTTGGAAGGGATCTTGTAGGCCATCTAGTCCAACCCCCCGCCACTAGACTAGCCATGCCCAGTTCCTGCAACCGTTCATCGTATGTTGTAGCCTCCAGTCCCCTAATCCTCTTTGTTGCTCTTCTCTGCACTTTTTCTAGAGTCTCCACATCTTTTTTATAGTGTGGTGACCAAAACTGGATACAGTACTCTAGGTGTGGTCTTACTAAGGCTTTATAGAGTGGTATTAGTACCTCCCTTGATCTTGATTGTATCCCTCTGTTAATGCAATTTAGGATTGTGTTGGCTTTTTTGGCTGCTGCTGCAAACTACTGGCTCATATTTAACTGGTTGTCTACTAAGACGCCAAGGTCCCTCTCCTAGTTATTGCTATTAAGCCTGGTTTCACCCAGTCTACATGTGTACTTTTGGTTTTTCTGGCCTAAGTGTAGGACTTTACTTTTCTGTACATTGAATTTCATTGTTGTAGGTGCTTCATCTCTGGAGGTTTTTAAGAAAAGACTGGACAGTCACTTGTCTGAAATGTGTAGGGCAGTGTTGGTGAACCTTTTCGGCACTGAGGGGGAGCGCCGGAAACCGGAAGAGCAGCTCCCCGGCGCGCACACTAAGCCAATCACCTGGTCTTCCGGTTTCTGGTGCGCATGTGCGCACGCCAACCAGCTGGCCAGTGCGCATGCGCGTGCCAGAAACCGAAAGCTCAGCTTCCCGGCACACGCATGCGCGCCAGGGAGCTGCTCTTCCGGTTTCCGGTGTTCTCACGCGTGCGAAGACCAGCTGGCCGGTGCGCACGTGCATGCCAAAACCCAGAAGAGCAACAGTCGCTGGCTGGCGTTCCTGGAGAGATGGCTCTGCGTGCCACTTCTGGCACGCGTGCCATAGGTTCGCCATCACTGGTGTAGGGTTATCTGCTGATTTCATGGTTTTGCACATTAGAAGGCGTTTGAATGAGAAGACTTCTAACTTCCCTTCCAACTCATACGCTCCGTGATTCTTTGCTTTGTGTGATTAAAAAAACACGGAAGCCTATAATAACTTCCACGGTGCAATCATTTGCCATGACAGTCACCCTCTACAAATATAAAGCGTGTTCACCATATGCAGCAATATTGTTAGTATTATCTGAGCTGCCAATGCAATTAAGAATTATTTGTCACTAAAATGCCAGATTTGCTACCTCTCCAAGGTAAAATGCCAGCCAAAAATCTTACTGCCTTGCGTGGGGAATGCCGCTCCCATTTTCGGTGCCCAATCTAATAATATTTGCCGGAGTCAAGTTGACTTTAGAAAAATCTCTCTCTTTCATGAAAATTAAATGAGAATTTAATTTTTCCAGAATTCCGTATTTCCTATTCTGTGGCCAAATTCTTTTACTGTACTTCAAGCTCCCGGGCTGGCCTTGGGTGTGTCTCGGTGTGTCCAAAAACTAGTTGTAGCCACACAGTCAAAACTCCATTCCTTGGGGATGTGAGTCCCGACACACCTATGAAAAATCACAGGGCTGTGATCCCATAATCCTGGGTGCCATCTTGACTTTTTTGCCTCCCCTCCCGTGATCACTCCTGTCTAGAAAAACAGTCCAGTGACATCTCTGCGCTCCTTCCCTTCTCCTCTTCCTCCAACCGATATAGATAGTTCTCGACTTATAACAGTTCATTTAGTGACCATTCGAAGTTACAATGGCACTAAAAAAGTGACTGATGACCGTTTTTCACACTTACGACCGTTGCAGCATCCCCGTGGTCACATGATCAAAATTCAGATGCTTGGCAACTGACTCATATTTATGACGGTTGCAGTGCTCCCTTTTTGCGACCTTCTGACGAGCAAAGTCAATGGGGAATCCAGATTCACTTAACGACCGGGTTACTCACTTAACAATTGCAGTGATTCACTTAGCGACCATGGCAAGAAAGATCGCAAAATGGGGGAAGAGTCCTTTAACAACTGTCTCATTTAACAACAGAAATTTGGGGCTCAGTTGTGGTGGTAAGTCGAGGACTACCTGTATAGGCATATAAGTTTAAGAAATGAAAATTAGAAAATATGCTGCTTTACGTGGAGCGTGAATTTATAGGTGGTTGAGCATAAAACTCAGAAAAGTAACCAAGAAATGCAGCAGTAACAACAACAACAACAATAATAATAATAACTCACACTTAATATGTAAGTGCAGCAAAATCGTGCAAACGGATTACAAAGGTAGACATGATCGAGTTGCTAAATTAGTCCACTGGTCATTATGTAAAAAATACGACATACCTGTATCCGAAAAGTCATGGGAGCACAAAGTGGAAAAAGTTACCGAAAATGAGTCGGTGAAGATCTTGTGGGACTTTCGAATACAGACAGATCGTCATTTGGAACACAACACGCCAGATATCACGGTTGTCGAGGGCCGAATGTGCAGTTTATTGATATCGCTGTACCAGGAGAAGCCAGAGTCAAAGAAAAAGAACTGGAAAAAATCACGAAATATCGCGGCGACCTGGCCATCAAAACTACAAGGCTATGGATGAAACGTGTAACCATGATACCCATTGTCATTGGGGCACCATGTCCAAGAATTTAACAAAACACATCAAGAAATTGCAGCTTCCTGCAATAACACCAGCGGAACTGCAAAAAACTGCGCTACTCGGAACATCATATATTCTAAGAAGATACTTGGTTGATACCTAGGACGCTGGCAGCAACCCGTATCAACCATTAGCACCAGTCAGTGGTATTTGTGACACATTTTTAAATGTTCAGTTGACTGAGTTTCATGTTTAATGAATAAAAGAGATAATAATAATAATAACCTGGTTGGGAAAATGTCACATATTTATGGTCCGAAGACACAACTTCGTTGAAGGGGCTTAAATTAACTCCGCAATTAAAGTTGCGTCAAACGAGACAGCGACTTAGAATTAAGGGATTGGTGAAAGCCGTCTCCTTTCCTTCTATATAGTTGTTCCTCCTGATCTGAGCGTCCAGGATCTCTCAAGACGTAATCTGAAAGCCAGGAGTAGATCTTGTTATAATTAGCAGGATTTAAAGGGCTGAGCCAGGAGAACTTTTCTGGCTACTAAAAAAAGACATGGGTTGGGTTAACTCAGTGCTTCTCAACCTGGGCAACTTTTAGATATCTGGACTTCAACTCCCAGAATTCCTGGTGGCTGATGGTTTAGGATATCTGGACTTCAATTCCCAGAATTCCTGGTGGCTGAGGGTTTAGGATATCTGGACTTCAATTCCCAGAATTCCTGGTGGCTGAGGGTTTAGGATATCTGGACTTCAATTCCCAGAATTCATGCTGGCTGAGGGTTTAGGTCTGGACTTCAATTCCCAGAATTCCTGGTGGCTGAGGGATTAGGATATCTGGACTTCAACTCCCAGAATTCATGCTGGCTGAGGGATTAGGCTATCTGGACTTCAATTCCCAGAATTCCTGGTGGCTGAGGGTTTAGGATATCTGGACTTCAACTCCCAGAATTCATGCTGGCTGAGGGTTTAAGATATCTGGACTTCAATTCCCAGAATTCCTGGTGACTGATGGTTTAAGATATCTGGACTTCAATTCCCAGAATACATGCTGGATGGGGTTTAGGATATCTGGACTTCAATTTCCAGAATTTATGCTGGTCGAGGGTTTAGGATATCTGGACTTCAGTTCCCAGAATTCCTGGTGGCTGAGGGTTTGAGGTATCCCAGAATTCCTGTTGGCTATGGGTTTAAGATATCTGGAATTTGACTCCCAGAATTCATGCTGGCTGAGGGTTTAGGATATCTGGACATCAACTCCCAGAATTCTTGCTGACTGGTTGAGCTGTGATCGTTTTTCACACTTACGACCGTTGCAGCATCCCTGTCGTCACGTGATCAAAATTCAGACGCTCGGCAAGTTATTCATATTTATGACGGTTGAGGTATCCCGGGGTCACGTGATCACCTTTTTGCGACCTCCTGACGAGCAAAATCAATGGGGGAACCAGATTCACTTAAAAACAGTTTGACTAATTTAACAGCTACAGTGATTCACTTAACAACGGTGGCAAGAAAGGTTGCAAAATGGGGCAACCTCACTTCAGAAATGTTTCCCTTAGCGATAGAAATTGGGGGCCACAATTGTGATCGTAAGTCGAGGACTACCTGTTAAGTCATCCCCGTTTTAAAAAAAAAAACATAATATCTGACCCTGACTTTCATTCTATCCCATCCTCAGCCTGCCTGAAACTCCTACAAGCAGCATGCTGCATATTTAAAATATTTTCCCTGCACTCTGTGATCCTTTCATGCAAATATACAGGACTTTTTCTTAGCTCTGGCCGTGGCCTCTGACATTTCTCCTGTAATATTGCAGAGAGAGAGAGAGAGAGAGAGAGAGGAAAATAAATCACTTTTGTCATCTTAGGGCTGGAATTCAAACACACAAATCCAGCTGTTGAATTTAAAAATAGCCCGTTGTTATAGCAACGGGGGAAAGCATCAGGACACGAGATTGTATGCCTTCCATTGAACAAGGAAGGCTGGCTTTATATAGTCTATATATTATAGACCAAGGGTCTCCAACCTTGGCAACTTTAAGACTTGTGGACTTCAACTCCCAGAATTCCTCAGCCAGCTTTGCTGACTGAGGAATTCTGGGAGTTGAACTCCACAAGTCTTAAAGTTGCCAAGGTTGGAGACCCCTATTATAGATGGTTTGGGGTGAGGGACATTGTGTGCCAGATCTAGAGAGAAGATAGGGTCTCTTCTTCATGGTTGTCTCCACCATGCATTCCTTCGGCTTCTCAGAAGGTTGGGAAGTTTCCAGCATTGGCTCACTGCGCTTGGCCGAGGACGTGAGTGTCCATCTCAAGATGATGGAGAATGAAGATCGTGAAGGAGGTCCATGCGAGGCTGATGGCAGGCTGACTGGAAGGAGCTGGGATCAAAAAAACTGTTCACCTTACGCAGTTGTGTGATTCAAAGCTTGGTGCTCCTCTGAGCTAGATGGGTTTTTTTGCAGATGTTTCATGACCCAACTAGGTAACGTCATCAGTGTTAGAAGGCAGTGGGTTTTGAAGAGAGGAGGAGGAGGAGAAAGAAGAAGAGGAGGACTGTGGGGTCCTTGGTGCTCTCTGAGCTTAGTTGTTTTCTTGCAGTTGTTTTATGACCCAACTAGGTAACATCATCAGTGTTAGAAGGTGGGTTTTGAAGAGTGGAGGAAGAGGAGGACTGTGGGGTCCTTGGTGCTCATAGGCTCTCTCTCTCTCTCTGTGTGTGTGTGTGTGTGTGTGTGTGTGTGTGTGTGTGTGTGTGTGTGTGTGTGTGTATTGCTGATAGAAGAGAATATTTGTAGCTCAGGACAACTGTGAGGTCCTTGATGCTCTCTGAGCTTGGTTGTTTTCTTGCCGACGTTTCATGACCCAACTAGGTAACATCATCAGTGCTAGAAGGGAATGGGGTGTGTGGAGGACGAGGAGGAATGTAGGGTCTGTGATGTTCTCTGAGCTTAATTGTTTTCTTGCCAACGTTTCATGACCCAACTAGGTAACATCATCAGTGCTAGAAGGGAGTAGGGATTGCTCTCTGTTTATATAATAGTAACTTGCCTTGTCAGTGTTGGCAGGAGTGTTCTTGGTGGGTTCTTTTTTTTTAATAAGTTTTTTATTTTTTACAAACATCAATGCGTGAACAGTGTGGCACCTGAGTGTCATACATTTTAATACAAATAAAATAGTATTAATCATATTTGTTTCATTTAATAAGCTTATATAATCCTTGTAATAATACATATATTTTTATTAAATTATAATCTTTCATTTATTTAATCAATAGTTCGATATATTGTTTTTATGCCAGTCACCATATTATTTAAGTATACTTAGTAATACCATCATTCAAATTCTAATTTCCCCTCTTACTATTACTTCTCCTTATTATATAAAAATGTGTATTTTATTAATCCCCCTCTCTCTAGTTTCCATCCCTATTCTAATTTTGATTATGCCACTGCTGTATTTAAACATATTCCCTTTTTAACCATCATCTCTTGCCCGCTTTAAAGCTTTAATTGTTCGTTTCTTAGCTTGCCTCCCATATTCCTCTCTTGGATCTTTATTTCTGACTGCTTCCACATCGTGGCTATTCATTTTAAACATTTCTCCCTTCTCTTCCCTTCTCCGTTGTCTAGTTCCCAAAGTATCTACTCTTGCTCCTATTTCTCTCCCATAAGAATCTTCTTGGTTCTCCGGTTCCTTTTTTAATTCCCTTGGAATACTCTCCCCTTGGCTTGTGTCATCAATCCGTATTATTTTTGTTATTATCTCCTCCTTATCATCTTGTTTCATTTGTTTTGTCTGTTCCATTTTTTCATCCGCTCTTTCAGTTAGTGGTGGGTTCTTGATTAGGCTGTTGTGTAGATGGATGGATGGATGGACAGACTGATGGACTGATGGATGATAGATGGGTGGTTATAGGGTCCTTGATGCTCTTTGAGCTTGGTGATTTTCTTGCAGACATTTCATGACCTAACCAGGTAACACTATCAGTGCTGGAAGGAAGTGGGATTTGCTTTCTGTTTATATACCAGTGCCTTGCCCTGTCTAGTTAGCTAGCTAGCTACCTACCTCTTTCTCTCTCTCTACCTACCTGTCTTTGTCTGTCTGTCTGTCTGTCTGTCTGTCTGTCTATCTATCTATCATCTATCTATCTATATCTATATATCTCTATTTCTATTTATCTATATCTCTATATCAATTAGCTATATCTATCACCTGTTATGTAGCTCTCTGTTTATCTATCTGCATCAATTCATCCATATCTATTTATCTATCTATCTATCTATCTATCTATCTATCTATCTACCATCTATCTATCTATCTATCTATCTATCTATCTATCTATCTATCTATCTATCTATCTATCTATCTATCTATCTATCTATCTATCTATCTATCTATCTATCATCTATCTATCTACAGCAGCCTAATCAAGGAAACAACAAGACCTCTCCCAGCAAAGCACCTGAGGACAGGACAAGAAGTAACTAGTGGAAGATCATTAAAGACAGATCCAACCTAGAATTAAGGAGAAATTTCCTGACAGTGAGAACAATTAATCAGTGGAACGACTTGCCTCCAGAAGTTGTGGGTGCTCCATTATTGGAGGTTTTCAAGAAGACATTAGATAGCCGTTTGTCCCAAATGGTATAGGATCTCCTACTTGAACAGGGGCTGAACTGGAAGACCTCCAAGGTCCCTTCCAACTTGATTATTCTGTATTCTATTCAGTTCCTTGATTGGTAGACTAATACCAGACCAACAATCAATACACTAGTAAATAATAACCCCAATCAAGAAACTATCAACTTAGGCAAGTAATCAGGCCACAACAGCCTAATCAAGAAACCACCAAGAAAAATCCTACCAACACTGACTGGTTAACCGACTAGTACATAAACCGCAAACCCCACTCCCTACCAGCACTGATAATGTTACCTAGTTCGGTAACGAAACGTCTACAAGAAAACAACCAAGCTCAGAGATTACCAAGAGGTCTACACAGGGGTTAGGCAGTCTGGTGTTTCTGCTCTGGATGTAGAAACCCAAAGGACGAGATGTCTGACCTTCAGATTACACAACTCTTCCTTTTTTGCGATTCTCGTCACAGTTACGATTCTTACACCGCCAAGGAAAATAGCATACAGATGCTGTCAAGGTGACGCAGCTAGAAATTCACGTGGGCAAACAGGAAGCGAGGCTGACATCTCCTCGGAGCTGTGTTGAACACATTTCCAATTGAATAGAAGTAACAGGTGAATCATTTTGGGGAGGCGTGGCGCGGGAACAATCCGTCTCTTGAACGAGGCTGTCAATATTTAGCGAAAAGTCTGAACAAACATGGGGGAATTGTAGTATTAGGCACCGAAATATCCATAATCTGTGGGAAGGAAATTGCCAAAGGAGCTTTTTTTTTTTTTGACGGATGCTTGAAGGCAATCTGAACGGCTGGAAATGATTTTTAGTGAACGGAGCGCAATTACACTCCAGAATGAATTAGAACAAAAAATAAACCGTAATGACTCAAGCCAACCTAGATTTATACCACTGCTTTACACTACAGCTGGGGGAGAGCAGAATGTGTACTTTGAACCCATCCAGGCAGTCCTCGACTTATGACCGCAATTGAGCTCAACATTTCTGTTGCTAAGCAAGACAGTGGCGAAGTGAGTTTTGCCCCATTTTTCGACCTTTTCTGCCACAGTTGTATAGTGAACTAGTAGCTGGATACCCGTGCTTCGCTACGAAACTAAACTCCTTAGCATGGAGTAGAATGTCTAAACTTCCAACCCGCAGGCTGGATGAGTCACGCGCTGGCCACGCCCACTGGCAGTTGGAACAGAGTTCTTTTCAGGTGGGGAGGGGGAGTAGAACATCTAACTCCTTAGCATCAGAGCGTGTTAATAATAATATAAGAAATAACTAATGATCTGATGGTCATTTCGAAAAATCCTTTCTTAGCGAGCACCTAGAAGCCAAGAGGAACCTACGTGCCAAGTTTCAAGTTTGTAGGCTTTACAGTTCTGGAGATTTCATGATGATGCGTGAGTGGCATTTGGCATATATATATATAGATGAGAACAAAAAAAAATTGGGAGAACTTTTGTGAAAGACAACTTAAACTTCAGAAATTAAAAGCATGGTATTATATAGCACAACCTGTTTACTGATTTCTTTTACATAATTCTATATTACTGAAAGCCAGAAAATTAAGGCTTGCATTTTAAAATGTGCCATTGCAGCTTTCCAATTGGAATGAATACTGTACTGTCTGTCATTTTATTTATGTGGGCTTTTCAGAATATATGGAAGAGCACCTTTCAGCATTGTTCCTTCTCATTTGCACAAGTAATTGATGAGTGCAATGAAAGTTCCTTCATCTTGCCATGGCATTGAGGATGCCCACATTGCAGTCAATGATCCAGTTAGCCATTAAACCAGATTAAACTGGGCTGCAAATAAAGCAAGTTGCATATTGTAATTATAATAAAGCAAGTTGGATGAGTCCTGATATACAACAGTAATTTGCAATGCAAGAGCCCAACACAAATTGTCATACTGATACATAATCTTGTTGCACCTCTGGAAGAAAATACAGAGCAATATTGGCATCTTATTTATTAGCATTCCAAATTCATATTTTTAAACATGAGATAGCTATTTAAAAAAGGACAAAGAAAAAAAGATAGGTGCTTACTATATGAAGACTAATGGTTTTCCTGCATAGATGGATTTTCTAAGAGTTGTTAACAACTCATGAAGATTATTTAACTCAAAACAGGCTGCTCTCATAAATCAAAAGAGCACATGAGGAAACATGAAGTGAATGAGGGTATTATTGAAGAATGGAACTGAGAAATCTACCCTCAGGCTCTTTTATTCTTGCAGGAGTTCTGAAACTATGTTCACCTTACAAACATGCTTATAAATCCATGTGCAGAGAACTACAGCGATGACCTTGTAGAAGGCATGCAGAGAGGAATTCTAGGAGGTTTTTTTTGGTAATAGGTTTAAGCTTTAGGGTGAGAAATTGCTGTATAAAACAAACCACTACTTCCACTACAACTTCATTTGAGGTTCTAGCAGTACAGGTAGTCCTCAACTTGCGACCACAGTTGAGCCCAAAAGTTATGTTGCTAAGTGAGACATGATAAATGATAACTTTGCCCCATTTTATTTTCTTTCTTGCCATAACTTATATATATATAATTGCAGTTGTTAAATTAGTAAAATTAGTTGTTAAGTGGCTTCTCCCTTGATGTTTGTCGAGGTCACAAAAGATGGACATGTGATCTCAGGGCATTGCAACCGTCGTAAATATGAATCAGTTACCAAGCATCCGAATTTTGATCACATGACCCTGGGGATGTTGCGACGATCATAAGTGTGGAAAAACTATCATACGTCGCTTTTTTCCAGTGCCGTTGTAACTTCAAACGGTCACTAAACGAAGGAGGACTACCTATATATTCCTTAAGACCCGTGTGATATAAATCATTAATTAAAATAGAGCACAGTTAGTCCTCCAATTACAAGAGTTCATTTAGTGACCGTTCAAAGTTACGACAGCACTGGAAGAAGGGACTTATGACTGTTTTTCCACACTTATGGCCGTTGCAGCATCCCCATGGTCACGTGATCAAAATTCAGATGCTTGACTCATATTTATGATGGTTGCAGTGTCCTGAGGTCATGTGATCCCCTTTTACGACCTTCTGTCAATGGGGAAGCCAGATTCACTTAACAACCGTGTCACTAACTTAACTGCAGAGATTCACTTAACAACTGTGGCAGGAAAAGGTCGTAAAATGGGGCAAAACTCACTCAACGACTGTCTTGCTTAGCAACAGGAATTTTGGGCTCCGTTGTGATTGTAAGTCGAGGATTAACCTGCACAGTGAAATAATAGAAATCTACATTATTCCCTTCTTGAGTGAAGGCTCCAGTCAAGAACTCAAAAGATGTTCCCAGTTTGTTCAGGATTCGTATCCAAGACCAATTTCCATATTGTGGGCAGGTCTTCAAAGGGTTGCATCAGGTGGCACACCCACGGAAATGCCTTCTCTGTGGTTCCATCACGGCTAACGGTAATTAGAAATGAAAAGGGAAGGTTAATGAATGATTGCACCTCTGGAGAAAGGATTTTGCTGTTTTTTTACCCATTTGCTACAGATGTGGGTGAATTGCAAAGTCTATTCCCCCTGCATTAAAACATTGGTTTTAATTATACAGCAAGTTGAGTTGCTTTTATTACGGTAAACTTTAAAATACCCCGATGGTTTTGTTTCATGGTTTAAGAGCCCTATAAAAGTAAAGGTAAAGCTAAAGGTTCCCCTCGCACATATGTGCTACTCGTTCCCGACTCTAGGGGGCGGTGCTCATCTCCGTTTCAAAGCCGGAGAGCCAGCGCTGTCTGAAGACGTCTCCGTGGTCATGTGGCCGGCATGACTAAACGCCGAAGGCGCACGGAACGCTGTTACCTTCCCACCAAAGGTGGTCCCTATGTTTCTACTTGCATTTTTTACGTGCTTTCGAACTGCTAGGTTGGCAGAAGCTGGGACAAGTAACGGGAGCTCACTCCGTTACGCGGCGCTAGGGATTCGAACTGAGGAACTGCCGACCTTTCTGATCGACAAGCTCAGCGTCTTAGCCACTGAGCCACCGCGTCCCCGTAAGAGCCCTATAGGGGCTCTTAAACCATGAAACAAAACCATTGGGTTATTTTAAAGTTTAAGTTTAAAATGTAGGCACGACAGCAAGAAAATATGTGGAGATGTTTAGTGGCTAAGGCAGCAGGCTAGAAAGCAGGAAAATGTGAGTTCCAGTTCCACCTTAGGTATAAAAACTGTGACTTTGGGCCAATCACCAGGAGACGGTGAGTTCTAGTCCTACCTTAGGCATGAAAACTGACTGGGTGACTTTGGGCCAATCACCAGGAGACGGTGAGTTCTAGTCCCGCCTTAGGTGTGAAAACTGACTGGGTGACTTTGGGCCAATCAGCAGGAGATGGTGAGTTCTAGTCCCGCTTTAGGCATGAAAACTGACTGGGTGACTTTGGGCCAATCAACAAGAGATGGTGAGTTCTAGTCCCGCTTTAGGCATGAAAACTGACTGGGTGACTTTGGGCCAATCACCAGGAGACGGTGAGTTCTAGTCCCGCCTTAGGTGTGAAAACTGACTGGGTGACTTTGGGCCAATCAGCAGGAGACGGTGAGTTCTAGTCCCGCTTTAGGCATGAAAACTGACTTTGGGCCAATCAACAGGAGATGGTGAGTTCTAGTCCCGCCTTAGGCATGAAAACTGACTGGGTGACTTTGGGCCAATCAACAGGAGACGGTGAGTTCTAGTCCCGCCTTAGGCATAAAAACTGACTGGGTGACTTTGGGCCAATCACCAAGAGACGGTGAGTTCTAGTCCCACCTCAGGCATGAAAGCCAGTCCCTCTCTCTCAGGCCAACCCACCTCACAGGGTTGTTGTTGTGGGGAAAACAGGTGGAAGAAAGTGTGTTGGATATATCTGCTGCCCTGCCTCAAGTTATTTGTAAATATAATAAAGGCGGGATAAGCAAATATATCGCTTCTTGCTGGAGATTGGATTTATTAAAATTTATTTTTTATCTCTTTTTGTGGGGGTCTTTGGATATATAAGTTTCTCTCCTCTGTTAAGCCTCACAGAGGAATTTCAAGTCTTGAGAATCCATAGGCCAGCAAACCTTTCTGCTTTCCTTTTTCGTCAAGTGACTGTAGGGATACTGCAATAGTCGTAAGGGTGAGGACTGGTTGTAAGTCACATTTTTCAGTGCTGTCCTAACTTTAAGTGGTTGCCAAACAAATGGTTGTAAGTAGAGGACTATCTGTGTGTGACAGATGGTTGAGTTTCAACAAGATCTTTAACTGATGCAGTAGGGATAGTCCCCGACTTACGACCACAATTGAGCCCAAAAAATTCCATTGCTAAGCAAGACTGTTGTTAAGTGAATTTTACCCCATTTTACAATCTTTCTTGCCACAGTTGTTGTTAAGTTAGTAACACGGTTGTTAAGTGAATCTGGCTTCCCCATTGACTTTGCTTGTCGGAAGGTCGCAAAGAGAGGACCTCATGACCCCAAAACATCGTCATTGGTTGGTTGCCAAGCCTTTGAATTTTGATCTCATGACCACGGGGATGCTGCAACGGTCGTAAGTGTGAGAACTGGTCCTAAGTCACTTCTTCCAGTACCGTTGTAACTTTGAACGGTCACTAAACGAACTGTTGTAAGTCAGGGACGTATATATTCTTTGTCCCCTGGAGATTTGACTGTAGGGGGGAAAAAATAGTGGAAAAAATGCAATTATGGAAGGAAGCAGGGAAGTTAATACATTCAACCGTTTATCTGGCCCGTTTGGCGAACATAAATGATAACGGTAATTTTCCCGCAGAATCGTCTTTTCGCGTAATCAGGCTTCATCCCATCTCATTTTGATTACGATGGGCTTCGTGCCCCCCAAACCATATTAAACTGTCAAATCTGCATCCTTTGCATTATGCGGGTTACTTAGACGCATTAAAAAAAAATGCTTCCTGCCACACGGATGAAGCCAATTTGCACTCAGTGACAAAAACACTGAACACAACACAACAGCCAAAGAAATGATCACCGGTGATATAAAAAAAAAAAATGACAGTTTTCCACCATGCATAATATAGCAAATAATGAGGTTACTTTGGCTAGGGGCCCAGCCCCATCTTCACATGCACCCCAATTAATTTGGGGCGTTGCTGTTTTGTGGTGTTGCCATGTCAGGCCTGTAAACCAATGTTTGTCAAGCTTGGAATCTTTCCAGAAGTTAATCAATCAATCAGAATAGAGCTGGAAGGGACCTTGGAGGTCTTCTAGTCCAACCCTCTGCTCAAGCAGGAGACCCTACACCAGTGATGGCGAAACTTTTTTTGCTCGGGTGCCAAAAGGGCGTGCGCGTGTGTGATAGCACACTTGCGCATGCCCACACCCATAATGCAATGCCTTCCCCCCCCCACATGCACGCACAACCCCCCCCCGAGCTCGCCCCCTCCCTGCATGCCCCCCCCCCTAATTCAAAGCCCTCCCCCCCCCCCCCCCCGTGCATGCGCGCAGGGCTCACTGGAGCCTCTGGATGGCAAAAAACGGACCCAACAGGCCTACCGGAAGTTCGGAAACGAACTTCCGGTTGGGCCGTTGGGCCATTTTTCACCCTCCCCCGGCTTCAGGAAAGCCTGGGGAAGGGGAAAATGACCTCCCCCCGCCCTCTGGAAGGCCAAAAATCAGCTGGCCAGCACGCACATGCGTGCTGGAGCTGACATAGGGCAGCGCCTCGCGTGCCCTCAGATATGGCTCCGGGTGCCACCTGTGGCACGCGTGCCATAGGTTCGCCATCACAGCCCTACACCATTTCAGACAGGTGGCTGTCCAGTCTCTTCTTAAAAAGCTCCAGTGATGGAGCACCTACAACTTCTGGAGGCAAGCTGTTCAACTGGTTAATTGTTCTCACTATTAGGAAATTTCTCCTTAATTCTAACTTGGTGCTGTCCTTAATTAGTTTCCATCCATTGTTTCTTGTCTTGCCTTCTGGTGCTTTGGAGAATAGGTTGAATAGGTTGAATAGGACAAGAAGCAATGGGTGGAAACTAATCAAGGAGAGAAGCAACTTAGAACTAAGGAGAAATTTCCTGAAGGTTAGAACAATTAATCAGTGGAACAACTTGCCTCCAGAAGTTGTGAATGCTCCAACACTGGAAGTTTTTAAGAAGATATTGGATAACCATTTGTCTGAAATGGTGTAGGGTTTCTTGCCTAAGCAGGGGGTTGGACTAGAAGACCTCCAAGGTCCCTTCCAACTCTGTTATTTCTATTTCTATTTTAGCAGCCCCTCAAATACTGGACTACTGCTATCATGTCCCCCACTAGTCCTTCTTTTCTCTAGACTGGCCAACCCCAAATCCTGCAGCCGTTCTTCATACGTTTTACTCTCCAGGCCTTTAATCATCTTAGTTGCTCTTCTTTGCACTTTTCCCAAAGTCATCGTAGCAAAATCCCTAGAGCAGAGGTGTCCAATCGGCAATTTTAAGAATTGTGGACTTCAACTCCCAGAATTCCCCAGCTTTGTTTTGACCCCTCACCCAGAGGAGTCCATTTCAAATCCCCTTAATCTGTAGAAACCCACTAGCTGATTTCGAACAAATTGCTATCTGCTAACATCCTCCATAAAGTGGCTTTTCATATTACAACAATTATAATCCTACTTTTTAATTATTTAACTGATTTTGTTAGCTGCCCATCTCACTTACGTGACTGTAATTACCCAGATCAACTCATACTTCCTGAATTTGAACCCAACTCTGATGGCCTTTCACACAACATTGTGATGTGCTCCAGGGTTGGGAGGTGAAATAGCTTGTGAGATACTATTGTGGTGTTGAGTGTTTGTTGGCTTTGTCCTTGGTGACCATCTTAATTTTTCATGCTTTGTTGATATTGTTATTTGTGTTACGTGCGGTTCGCTGCCCAGAGTCACATCTGCGAAATGAGCATAGAAATTGATTTGATGAATAAATAAATACAGAAATTTAACCTAACCCAGTAGTATTATTTTTTAGTGCACGTTTCCTAATGTCAAATACAGGTAGTCCTCAACTTATGACCACAACTGAGCCCGAAGATCCTCTCGCTAAGCGAGACGTTTGGGAAGTGGGTTTTGCTCCATTTGACGACCTTTCCTGCCGCAGTTGTTAAGTGAATCACTGCAGTTGTTAAGTTAGCAACATGGTTGTTAAGTGAATCCGGCTTCTCCGTTGACTTTGCTTGTCAGACGGTCGCAAAAGGCGAATCACATGACCCCAGCATACCGCAGCCGTCATAAATATGAGTCAGTTGCCAAGTGAATTTTGATCACGTGACTGGGGATGCTGCAGTGGTCGTAAGCGTGAAAAACGGTCATAAGTCACTTTTTTCAGTGCCTTTGTAATTTCGAACGGTCACTAAAAGAACTATTGTAAGACGATTATTACCTGTAAACTTTTCTTCATTTTCTTGATTTTTATCGCAATATACTTAAAAAATTTGTCACACCAAACCCTAATTATGTTCTGGGTATACAGGTTCTCCTCGAGTTACGACCGTAATAGAGCCTGCCCTGCGCATTCTACAACCTTTTATGAAGTGGTTGTTAAGTTAATCTGCGGTTGTTAAATGAAGCCATGGTCAGTAAGCCAACACAGTGGCGGTTAAGGAAACCAATGGTTTGCTACAGGCGTGGTTCTGCTGAAAAGCGGAAACAAATGCCGGTTAAGTGCATCACGTGGTCATTAAGCGAGTCCAGCTTCTCTCATTGACTTTCTTGGAAGCCAGCAGGGAAGGTCACAAACGGTGATCACTTGAACCCGGGACAGTGCAACCGTCATAAGTACATGCCCGGTGGCCAAGTGCCCGAATTTTGATCATTTGACTGTGCGGATGCAGTGACACTCATAAGTGTGAGGACCAGTCGTAAGTCAGTTTTCTCAATGCTGTTATACTTTCGAATGGTCGCTAAATGAATTCATTCAACAGTTTACAACACAGGCATCAGTACAGCTAGTCCTCGACTTACAAACGTTCGTTTAGTGACTGTTCCAAGTTACAACGGCAATGAAAAAAGTGACTGACGACCGTTTTTCACACTGACAACCGTTGCTGCATCCCGACAATCACGTGATGAAAATTCAGACGCTTGGCAACTGACTCATACTTACGACGGTTGCAGCGTCCCAGGGTCATACCATCCCCCTTTTGCGACCTTCAAAGTCCGTGGGGGAAGCCGGATTCACTTAACAACCGTGTGACTAATTTAACAACTTCAGTGATTCACTTAACAACGGTGTGCAAGAAAGGTCGTAACATGGGGCAAAATTCATTTCACAAATGTCTCACTTAATGACATAAATCTTGGGCTCAATCGTGGTCGTAAGTCGAGGACGGCCTCTAGCTGTTCTCAATGGAGTGTAGATAAGAGTGGTGGACCAAAGGGCAATCTCTCCTTTTAGGTATGTTGTATGTAGAGGACATAGGGCCCAGAGGGTTAATATTCCATTGCATTGCTAAAGATTTTCCCGATCATCGTTAATTATGCTACCACATCCTCACATTATCGTGAAATGCATCGTTAATTTGTCCCAGGTGGAGATGCACTAGATCAGGGGTGTCAAACTGGATTTCTTCAAGGGCCGGATCAACATTGTAGTTCTCCTCCGCGGGCCGGCCGGCGGGGTGGAAAGACAGGATGGACGCCTCCTCCTGCAGCACCCTGCCGTCCAAAACAGGGCATGGGGGGGCCTCTCGTGGGCTCCCTGCGCCAGGGATGGGTTCCAACTTACCTCGCTGCTGGTTCGCTCCCGTGGGTGCGCCGCGTGGCCGCAGTATGCACAGTAATGAAAAATCTGAAAAAAATAATTTTAAAAAAAGCCAAAAAAAAAGATGGCGACCGCATGCACAGTGCCGGAACTCGGCTTCTGCACATGCTCAGAAGGGAAAAAAAAAATTCCAAAAAAAAAATTGAAAAAAAAATTCATAAAAAGGATGGCAGCGCCCACGGACCGGCACCGACCAAACCGGATCGGTGATGTCATTGTGACATCACCAGCGGGTTGCTACCGGTTCGGGAGAACTGGTCCGAACCGGGAGGAACCCACCTCTGCCCTGCGCCCCATTTTGCCTGGCAAGAGTTCTGCAGGAGGCCATCCAGGCCAAAAACGGGGAGCGGTGGGGCACGTGTAGCCCTTCTGCACCCCGTTTTGGCCGCCAGAGGCACCTCGGGCCAGATTTAAACACTTCGCAGGCCTTGAGTTTGACACCCCTGCAGTAGATGAAATAAGCGTGAATTCACTCACTGTTATAAATGTTTTCCTTTTTTAAAAGGGTTATAAACCGCATTAGATATTGCTATACAGGTAATCCTCAACTTACAACGGTTCACTTACTGACCGTTCAAAGTTACAACATCACTGAAAAATGTGACCTTTGACCGTTTTTTTTCACAATTATGATCTCTGCAACATCCCTATAGTCACGTGATCAAAATTCAGCCGCTTGGCAACTGGCTCACATTTATGACGGTCGCAGCGTCGTCCCGGGGTCACGTGATCCCCTTTTTACGACCTTCTGACAAGCAAAGACAACGGGGAAGCCCGATTCACCAAACCACCGTGTTATTAATTTAACAACTGCAGCGATTCGCTTAACAACGGTGACAAGAAAAGTCGTAAAAAGGGGCAAAACTCACCTAAGACGTTTCTCACTTCACAACATCAATTTCGGGCTCGATTGCGGTCGTAAGTCGAGGACTAGCTGTCTCTTGTGCAGGCTTGAATTTTTTTTTAAACTTATCCTAGCCAAAAACATTCATTGGGGGTTTTAACGCGTGTGGAAATGAATTTGATGAGAAAACTTTGCGAATCTGCCTTTGGGTTCCGAAGCTGTACAATTTCAGTGCAGTGAGAAATAATATTTTTTTTTAAGAAAAAGGGGGATTCTTTACGTGAATGATAAGCTAATGGGGAAAAGACCGTAATAGTTTTTTTTTTCTTCTTCCTAGCTCCGTAGGATTCTAATTGCTTATGCTTCAATAAATCTCTTGCTCATTTTTTAAACTAAAGGATTATAATGATTTAACAAGAAGGGAGTTTTCCCCCCTCTTTCTATTCCCATGGACTGCAGGGAAAAAAAAATGTTTTTTTTTCCTGGGATTGGACCATTTTAATACCAAACAATACTTCTTGTTTTTTTCTAAATGAGATAAAATGCTTGTTAAATTCGGTAGTTGTAATAAAGCTGAACTAATAATGTTTTGCTGGGATCTTAAGGCTCACAATTTTTTTTTAATTAATTCTTATTCACATGATGATCCTCCCCCTTTCCCGTTCTCCTAAATTTTCCTTTTTAATATTCGGTTCTCTGCATTCCACATCTACCCAGGGTTTTCTAACCAGAAGATTTATGCATATTATTCTTTCCTACAAAAAGGTTGAGATCCCTCAGTTGCTTCTTCTTATTTAAATACGAGTCTGGGGAGCCATTCTGATTTTCGCCGAAGGCTGGCGGAGAAAAACGGACATATTTTTTGTTTTGTTTCCCTTACTACAAAAGTATTTAAAGCCGTTTTAATTTGCATTTGCCAAAGATTCAGGGTTTAATTAACAGAGGGTCTGTAATGGAACGAAGAAGTTTATTTCTCCAGAGGGGCAAGAAGTTATTTTGCAAAATACTTTGGACCTTAATCATGGTAGGTTGCTGGATTGTCAGCAAAAAATGTCCTTAAAAAAAAAAAAAGATTATAAGGTGGTGAACCAAATCTCCTGGAAACCCCTACCCAAGTATCCAGTCCTTGATGTACGAAGATATACCGTAGTTCTCTATTTCTATTTCTATTTCTATTATTTCTATTTCTATTATTTCTATTTCTATTATTTCTATTTCTATTATTTCTATTACTATTTCTATTACTATTCCATTACATTCTATTTCCTATTCTATTCTATTATATTATTTTTTATTCTATTCTATTCAATT
>QLTV01003259.1:1209620-1244188 GCA_003457575.1 Thermophis baileyi
TTTCTTCCCTCCCTCCGTTCTCTTTCTTTCCTGCCTCCTTCCCTGTCTCTCTCCCCCTTTCTTCCTTTCCTCTTTCTTTCTTTCTTTCTTTCTTTCTTCTTCCCTCCCCTTCATTTCCTTCCTTCCTTCTCCTTTCCTCTCCTTCCTTCCCTTCCTATTCCTTTCCTCCCTCCCTCCCTCCTTCTTTCTTTTTCCTTCCTTCCTTCCTTTTTTCTCTTTCTTCTTCCCTGCCCTTGATTTCCTTCCTTCCTTCCTTCCTTCCTTCCTTCCTCTTTCTCTTCTCCTTCTTCCTTTCTTTTCCTTCCTTCCTTCCTTCTTTTCTTTCTTTCTCTTTCCTTCTTCCTTCCCTTCCCATCAGTCCTTCTTTTCTTCATCTGCCTGTCTGCCTCTCTCTCTCTCTCTCTCTCTCTCCATCCATCCATCCATCCATCCATCTATTTTCTCTCCCCCATCTCATTTCTTTCAAGCAGATGCCCTCAGATCACCTGCAATTTTAGACCGCCCTTGATGTCATGTCATAAAGGGAAGAAGCAGAACGAAGGACTTCTTCTCCCCTTTCTGTGAAGGACGCATCCTGTACTCGCATCCACTATCCTTTCTCATTCGCTCAAACGGAGCCATTCCTCGCCACAGTCTGACGCACACAAGCCGCCGTTTCCCTGCAGTTACCCAAAACATATTACCTCAAAAGACGGGTAGATGTCTCACATCATCGCCTTGGCTACAGCCATTTTCCTTCTGGCAGTGCGAGATATTTGAAAGAGCTGCCACTTTTGGGGTGCGTGACAAGGGACGTGTTCTGGGGGAAACAGCAGCCGTGAAAAACACACTGGATTGTGTTTCTTGCAGTCAGAAGGTGACATGGGAGATCTGTCATGTTCCCCTGTAATGGGTTTTCAGCCGATGTCACAAATGATAGAAAATCGCCCCCCAAAAAAACACCTCTGTAAATAGGTGCAAAATTCGAAAGAAGCAATTGCAGTCCAGCCAGCGGGAAGAATTATGAAGGGGGAAAGAAAAAAATCAATAACGTTTACCCCGAGCCGTAATTTAAGAGAAAATTGGCACAGTATATTTTATGGATGGTTTAGGACTCCGTCAATAATCACAAAAATAGATAAATCGTATGAAAGGCTGGAAGTGTTCTGATAGGGAAGATCAAATAGGAGAAAAATACCTCAAAAAGCACTAGAAAGAAAAAGAGAGAAAATTTAAAAAAACAAAGTTTGGATTGAAAGCTGAGTTGTATTTTTTCTTAATTAGGAGCTGTTCCAGAACACATACATTTTAAAATGACAATATATACTGACAATATATAGACCAACGACTGCAATATTGTAAAAGAAATGTTGCCAAAAATATCAGAATCTAAAATTAAGAATACGCAGCAATGGCAAAATTAAAAACATTTACTGAGAACAGAAGCCTGACTGAATTCCAAAAATGTCTCCAAATATGTAGGTAGTCCTTGACATACGACCACAATTTTCATTGCTAAGCGAGGCATTGTTAGTGAGTTTCGCCCCGTTTTACGACCTTTCTTGCCACAGTTGTTAAGTGGATCACTGCAGTTGTTAAGTTAGTAACACGGTTGTTAAATGAATCCGGCTTCCCCATTGACTTGGCTCGTCAGAAGGTCGCAAAAGGGGATCACAGTGCAACCAACATAAGTACATGCCAGTTGCCAAGCGTCTGACTTTTGACCATGGGGATGCTGCAACGGTCATAAGTGTGAAAAATAATCCTAAATCACTTTTTTCAGTGCCCTTGTAACTTTGAACGGTCACTAAACGAATGGTTGTAAGTCGAGGCCTACTTGTGTCACAGCACAAGGCTAATTTAAATACTTAAAAGTATGTGTTTTTAAAGGGGAAAGCAATTGACGTAAGGAATCATTTATAATTTATTATAGTAACATCAGAAATAATTTCAGTGCTAACAAACGTGGATTATAATTCTCAATGGGACGGAATTTTATATTTAGTCTTAACTTTCTAATGATGTTTTTATTGATTTTTGTGCGTGTCTTGTTCTATTTTTTTTTCTTTTTTTATATATATGGTGTGCATTTAACCTCGGAATATTGAAATTTTTGGTGATATTAAAAAGAATAAAAATACGATGTAAAAGAGGTTGAGTTACAATACCAGTAAATCTTAACAATGAATAAATAAGTAAACATTTCAATGTTTATTTATTTATTTATTTATTTATTTATTTATTTATTCTCCCAAAGGTGCTTTTCTCAAGAGGCAACTGGACTTTCATGGGTTTTCTTTGAAGGCGTTTCGCTTCTCATCCAAGAAGCTTCTTCGGTTCTGACCAGGATGGTGGGGAATGGAAGGATTTATACTCCTTGCAGACAGCTGGTCATTTGCATCCTTTTTAGAGAGTCGTTGAGGCCACTTGGAGGTTCATCTGTGTCCTCAGGGCTACCACACCTATTTGCACTACTGAGAGCCACAGAGTATGGACTTTAAAATACAAGAAAACCCGTGTTAATTAGCCAGTGTAACAGTATTACAAAAAAACTATGTTTCAAGTATTACAAAGCCCATACTCTGTGGCTCTCACTACTAAGTGACTCTCAGGACACAGAATCCTGCAGTCACATGATCCCCTTTCCCGATCTTCTGACGAGCAAAGTGCACGGGGAAGCCAGATCTTAACAACCGTGTTACTAACTGAACAACTGCCGCGATTCACGTAACGACTGTGGCAAGCAAGGTCGTAAAATGGGACAAAACTCACTTAACGGCTATCTCGCTTAGCAGTGGAAATGTTGGGCTCAACTGTGGTCGTAATTCGAGGACTACCCTTTTGCCTTACTACTCTTCTGCAATTTAGTGTTTAATGACTGTGGGCCTCACCATGAGTGGTATTCACTTACTTTCCCTACCGGTTTGCAAATGTGAGCATGCGCATCTCCGCAGCTGCGCACAGCCTCCCGCACATGATCTTTACTTGCACGTGCACCTTCCGTGAATGCGCCCAGCCACGAAAACATGGCTAAATAGGACAGCATTACGTCCGGGCGGGTGGGTGGGTAGGCGGGCCCACCCGCAGTCGGCACTACCGGTTCGCCCGAACCAGTCTGAACCGGCAGAATACCACCTCTGGGCCTCACCATTTAAGGATCAATGTTATAGCATAGTTAGGCCACAAGTAACTGACAGGTTGGATGCCAAATTGTGATCTTAATACCGATTTTATCTGTTATTTATTACTTTATTCTAGAATTTTTAACTGGATATTCCTGGAGTGTTTTTATTTGTTTCTGGTGTCTGGTCTTTGACTGTAATGAACTTGTTTTGATTTGACTCAAGGACTACCTGGTCATCACTGGAGGCTTTCAAGAAGAGATTGGACTGCCATTTGTCAGAAATGGTGTACGGCAGGGGTGTCAAACTCAAGGCCCGGGGGCCGGATTCGGCCCACGGGGTTCTTAGATCTGGCCCACGGGGCCGCCCTGGAAACAGCGAAGGACCGGCCCGTGGTGGCTCTGCCAGCAAAAAATGGAGCTCGGGAACCCGTTTTCGCTGGCAGAGCGCTCGGGCCAGCACAGGCGCCCCTGACACGAGTAACTTCGAGATGGCCATGCCCACCCTGGCCACGCCCCCCGCAGCCCCCCAAGGTCAAACACAACCCTGATGTGGCCCTCAATGAAATCGAATTTGACACCTCTGGTGTAGGGTCTCCTGCTTGGGCGGGGGGTTGGACTAGATGACCTACAAGGTCCCTTCCAACTCTATTAATCTGTAATCTGTAAATTTTGAATGTCCTTCTTTCCCCTTTCCCTTTATCCTTGTGAGAATTAGGGAGTGTTTTATCAGAGATGCTTCCTTAGATTACAGTTCTATTCTGGACTCAGATTTCCGTTATCTAACCATTGTCTTGGTTGCAAAGAAACATTTTAAATGTATGCATTAAGTAAGAGGCGGGGCTAGCTGGCCCTTCCATCTCTATGATTCCAGACTGACTGTTAATTTCAAGCACGGAGTGGCCCCTTGCATTGACAATTGGCGAAGAAAAGAAAAAAAAAGGTTTCACGTTGAGTTTTGATTCCCCTCCAAAATCAGATAAATCTCATTGTTCTGTTAGGAGGCAAAGAGGTATAGCATCAAAATCACGTGAAGTATTAGTACCGCTTTATAAAGCCTTAGTAAGGCCACACCTGGAATAACTGCATCCAGTTTTGGCCACCACATTACAACAAAGATGTTGAGACTTTGGGGGGAAAAGGTGCAAAGAAGAGCAACTAAGATGATTAAAAGCCTGGAGACTAAAAATATATATGAAGAACGGAGAATTTGGGTTTGGCCAGTCTAGAGAAAAGAAGGACTAGGAGGGACATGATAGCAGTATTCCAGTATCTGAGGGGTTCCCCCAAAGAAGAGGGGGTCAAATTATTCCCCAAAGCACCTGAAGGCAAGACAAGAAACCATGGATGGAAACTAAATCAAGGAGAGAAGCAACCTGGAATTAAGGAGAAACTTCCTGACAGTGAGGACAATTAACCAGTGGAACAGCTTGCCACCAGAAGGTGTAGGTGCGTCATCCCTGGAGGTTTTTAAGAAGAGATTGGACAGCCACTTGTCTGTAATGGTCCAGGGTCCCCTGCTTTAGCAGCGGGTTGGACTAGAAGACCTCCAAGGTCCCTTCCAGCTCTATTTTTGATTAATGGTAAATTAAAGGACAAGAGCACCTTAAAGATTTCAGAGGACAGCAGTGCACCTGACCAGTGTGATTGAGGGTAATAACCTTACCAATGGCCCTGCTGCTGGGGATAATGGGATTCGTAGTCCAAAGAATCTGGACACCACCTGAATGGGGACGGCGGAATCAGGCGTTCTTATATAGCGTTCATTGGTGTCGCAGCTTATTGTGTTGCTATTATATGCCTTCCCTGGATGCGAGCCACAACTGAGGGACCATTTTTTAGACAACAGAATAGAATATAAATATTAATTGATAGTGAGCGATGTCTGAACAAAACCCCAAGGCCTCTCAGGAGCCCCGTTGTGTTCAAAAGCATTATAGGAGATCAGCTTCCTGCTGGAAGTGGCAGATTAATCTTGCTTTTAATTTCGGCAAAATGTTTCTTTAATCCACCGATGTTTTTACGGGTATTTTAATGATGTGGATCGGGCTACGATAATACTTGTCAGTTTCCTGTTTGATTGCAGGTTGGTTTTTTTTTTTGCGTTCTGTTCTTTGTCTGCCATAGATTATAGGTTTTTTTGCGGTGCAGGAAGAAAAAAGTGGACGTTTTCGTTATGCCAGCGTTGTGAGGTTTATAAGAAGCTGCAGAGATTTCACATGCTGTGAAACCCAGCAAACTGGGGGAAATTGCTTTTTTTTAAAAAAATCAGAATTGCCAGAACATGCTTTCTGGGCACAATTTCAATATATCAATAATATGTTTGGAATTTATTTATTTGTTTATTTATTATTTTTCCAAATAACTCAAGGCTTTACCAATATCCAATAGACCTACGGCAGGACTAGAACTCACCATCTCCTGGTGATTGGCCCAAGTCACCCAGATGGCTTTCTAACCAAAGGCGGGACTAGAACTCACTGTCTCCTGGTGATTGGCCCAAGTCACCCAGATGGCTTTCTAACCAAAGGCGGGACTAGAACTCACCGTCTCCTGGTGATTGGCCCAAAGTCACCCAGCCGGCTTTCATGCCTAAGGCAGGACTAGAACTCACTGTCTGTTGGGGGTCATATGATCAAAATTCAGATGGCTGGCAACTGGTTCCTATTTATGACAGTCGCAGTGTCCCAAGATCACATGAGCCGAGGTGGCACAGTGGTTAGAGTGCAGCACTGCAGGCTACTTCAGCTGACTGCTAGCTGCAGTTCGGCGGTTCAAATCCCACCGGCTCAAGGTTGACTCAGCCTTCCATCCTTCCGAGGTGGGTAAAATGAGGACCCAGATGCCAGATTCACTTAACAATGGTGTTACAGTACTAACTTAGCAATTGCAATGATTCGCTGAACAAACGTGGCAAGAAAAGTTGTAAAATGGGGCAAAACTCACTTAACAAATTTCTCACTTAGCAACATAAATTTTGGGCTCAACTGTGGTTGTATGTCAAAGACTACCTGTACAATATAATACAAATTAAATATATATGCCAGACAAGAAAAATAAATTGGCATAGATAACAATATAGCTAGGAAACAGGGCATTTCACACTCTTAATGACCCAGCTTGGCTACAACGCCAGATTATTACAGGTAGTCCTTGACTTACAACCACAACTGAGCCCAACATTTATGTTGTTAAGTGAGACATTTGTTAAGTGAGTTTTGCCCCATTTTGCAACCTTTCTTTGCCACAGCTGTTAAGTGAATTACTGCAGTTGTTGAGTTAGTCACGCAGTTGTTAAGTGAACCTAGCTTCCCCATTGACTTTGGAGAAGTCAGAAGGTCACAAAAGGGGATAGCAATAGCAGACTTATATACCGCTTCATAGTGCTTTACAGCCCTCTCTAAGCGGTTTACAGAATCAGCATATTGCCCCCAACAATCTGGGTCCTCATTTGACCCACCTCGGAAGGATGGAAGGCTGAGTCAACCTTGAGCCGGTGAGATTTGAACCGCTGAACTGCAGCTAGCAGTCAGCTGAAGTAGCCTGCAGTGCTGCACTCTAACCACTGCGCCACCTCGGCTCATGTGATCTTGGGACACTGCGACTGTCATAAATAGGAACCAGTTGCCAACCATCTGAATTTTGATTATATGACCTGGGGGGTTGCTGGAATGGTCGTAACTATGAAAAATGGTCCTAAGTCACTTTTTTCTGTGCCGTTGTAACTTTGAACGGCCACTAAACGAACTGTTGTAAGTTGTGGACAGCCCGTATTAGGCTTAGTTGCGCAGTCAGCCATTTGGCATTTTGGGTTAGGCAGATGTGGTTGTTTGATGGTGGTTAGAGGTATGGTTGCAGAAGGAAGCTGTTCCAAATTAAAACTGCCTTTTGCAATTGACCGATCGTGATTGTGTCAATGCCAATGGTGTTAATATGGTTTTCCAGATGTTTTGGGATTGCACCCAAGGCACCTATCATCATTGGGTACTACCTTTGCTGTCTTTCTCTACTTCTATTTGCATATCTTTGTATTTAGTTCTCTTCTTTTCTTTATTCTTTTCTCTTGCTGTCTCCAGCGAAGGCTACGTCTGCTATCCAGACTTTTTTTTTTTTGGTCTTTCTTAGAATTGTTAAGTCTGAGGTATTTTTTTGAATTCTAAAGTCCCGGAGCTCTTTAGTTTCTTCATTTTGTATGATTTTTATGTGTTTTGTGGTCCCACCAGTTCTGGCTTGCAGGCAACTGGTATTTCTTGCAGATCTTCCAATGCACTGTTGTTGCTACTTTGTCATGCCGTTGCTTGTAGTCAGTCTGGGCGATCTTCTTGCAGTAATAGCAATAGCAATAGCACTTAGACTTATATACCGCTTCACAGTGCTTTACAGCCCTCTCTAAGCGGTTCACAGAGTCAGCCTCTTGCCCCCAACAATCTGGGTCCTCATTTTACCCACCTCGGAAGGATGGAAGGCTGAGTCAACCTTGAGCCGGTGAGATTTGAACCGCCGAACTGCAGCTAGCAGTCAGCTGAAGTAGCCTGCAGTGCTGCACTCTAACCACTGCGCCACCTCAGCTCTTAGCTAACTCAGTGGTCCACTCTTTCTTCAGCTTCTTGGCAGAGATGGCATCTCTTGCTGTCTTCTCAGTTTTGACTTTCTTTGTATTTGTTCTCAAGGCTTCGTCTTCTGCAGCCAAAATTAGCCCCTCAGTCTCTTTCTTCAACTTTCCTGCTTTTAGCCATTGGCAGGTCTTGTTGATATCTGCTTTATTTGCTTTTTTTTTTAATGTACTGGCCATATATTACTTTGCCTTCCCATGTCTCTTTTTGATTTTTCATTTGGTCTGTCTTTAATCAAGCAATTAATCGGAATAGAGCTGGAAGGGACCTTGCAGGTCTTCTAGTACAACCTCTTGCTCAAGCAGGAGACCCTAGACAAGTAGCTGTCCAATCTCTTCTTAAAAACCTCGTGTGATGAAGCACCCACAACTTCTGGTGGCAAGCTGTTCCACTGGTTAATTGTCATCACTGTTAGGAAATTCCTCCTTCGTTCTAGGTTGCTTCTCTCCTTGATTAGTTTCCATCCGTTGCTTCTTCTCCTGCCTTCTGGTGCTTTGGAGAATAAGTTGACCCCCTCTTCTTTGTGGCAGCCCCTCAAATACTGGAATATTGCTATCATGTCCCCCCTAGTCCTTCTTTTCAATAGACTAGCCATACCCAATTCCTGCAGCCGTTCTTCATATATTTTAGTCTCCAAGCCTTTAATCATACTAGTTGCTTTTCACTGTAGTCCAGTCTTTTCGATGTTCAGTAAATTTTCCCAGTATGGTAGCTTCAGTTCATCTTTTTCCACTGACCTTCAGATATTCTTCCAATGCCCTTTTTTCTTCTGCAACAATCTGATCTACTTGCAACACTTCCACGCCCACCAATTTTCCTCGGTAAATTTTCCTGGATGAAGGGCACATCATTCTGGTTATTTTTCTGGTCTTCCAATGGAGGACTTCCACTTCAGCTTGAGTCCATTTCAGCCGTATATCTAATAACTGGAATTGCTACTGTGAACTACTTGTGAACACTTATGTGTTGTTTTTTTTAAACCAAAATGCCACTGTGGCTTTTGGTCTGGATTGCGTGTAGCTGAATTGCAGAGTTTCTGAAGATTTTTTGACTTGCTTTTTTTACAGGTACTTTGAACAAGTCTACATTATATTCGTTGGAGTTAAGAGGCGGTACATAAATCACCTTTTAAAAAAAATCACATTACTTTTAATGATGCAGTATCAGGCCATTGATAAATACATGCTGCATTTATGAGCAAGGGAGTCCCTATTATGCGAGCAAAGAAACAAAACCAGTTTTGACAGAAATTATATTTTAAAAGTGGATTTAAATATCTTGCAGGAAACCAAGAACGCAGGTACTGTAGATAAACAATTTCTTAGCAAGAACTTTAAAAGAAACAGGTGAAATCTCATTTATCTCTCTCATAAATTAAATCAGTATTCCAGTGTTTGAGGGGCTGCCGCAAAGAAGAGGGGGTCAGCTTATTTTCCAAAGCACCGGAGGGCAGGACAAAAAACAATGGATGGAAACTAATCAAGGAGAGAAGCAACCTGGAATTAAGGAGGAACTTCCTAACAGTGAGGACAATTAACCAGTGGAACAGCTTGCCACCAGAAGTTGTGGTTGCTCCATCACTGGAGGTTTTTAAGAAGAGACTGGACAGCCATCTGTCTCAAATGGTATAGGGCAGTGATGGCGAACCTTTTAGGCACCGAGTGCCCATACTGCACGTGCGCACGCATGCCCAAACTGCAAGGTACATGCACGCAACCATGTGTGTGCGCATGCACAAGCATGCGCACATGTGCAGCAGAGACCCGAAGACCAGCTGGCTGGGTGGGAGGCAGGGCATCCCAACACCGGCAGCTCGGCCAGAGTTAAGATCTTTTTCTTTCGTGAGCTTCTGTTTCGTCGTTTGCAGGGAGACAGAAGCTCACGAAAGAAACGCCACGGAGATCTGACCTGGGGTGACGGTGCGCGTGCCAGCAGAGAGGGCTCTGCATGCCACCTCTGGCACACATGCCATAGGTTCGCCATCACGGGTATAGGGTCTCCTCCTTTAGCAGGGGGTTGGACTAGAAGACCTCCAAGGTCCCTTCCAGCTCTATTCTGATTGAAATTAAAACAGTTAGTTGCTTGCCTCTAAAAAAATTGAATACAATTGCATTGACTCCCCCCAACACAGAGGGAGAGAAAAAGAGAGAGAGAGAGAGAGAGGAAGAGAGAGAGGGAGGGAGGGAAAGAAAGAGGGGGAGAGAAAGAGAGAATGGGGAGAGAGAGGGGCAGAGAGAGAAAGAGAGAGAGGGGGAGAGGGAGAGAGAAAGAAAGAGGGGGAGGGAAAGGGGGAGAGAGAGAGAAAGAGAAAGAGGAGGGAGAGAGAGAGAGAGAAAGAAAAAGAAAGGAGAGAAAGAATGGGGAGAGAGAGAGAGAGAAAGGAGAGAGAGAGAGGAAGAGAGAGAGAGAGGAAGAGAAAGAGAGAGAGGGAAAGAAAGAGAGGAGGAGAGAAAGAGAAGGGGGGAGAGAGAGGGGGGGAGAAGGGAGAGGGAGAGAGAAAGGGAGAGAGAAAGAAAGAGAGGGAGGGAAAGGTGAGAGAGAGAAAGAGGAGGGAGAGAGAGGGAGAGAAAGGAGAGAAAGAAAGAGGGGGAGAGGGAGAGAAAGAGAATGGGGGGTGAGGGGGGAGAGGGAGAGTGAGGGGAGAGAGAAAGAGAGGGGGAGAGGGAGAGAGAAAGAAAGAGAGGGAGGGAAAGGGGGAGAGAGCAAGAAAGAGAAAGAGAGAGGAGGGAGAGAGAGAGAGAGACAGGACACAATTACCTTTCCATCTTGTGGTTAGCATTGAGGAATTCTCAACTTCTCATCTTTTTATAGCAGCGTCCCTGCCATTTTAGAGCTGCACATCAAGAGGAATGCTTTACCCGATGACATTTTGCCTGCAGGATACAGGCTGAAAAGACATGTATTTCCCGAGTTCAGGTGATGTGCTTAATTCCTTTTGCATAGGTAGAAGAGCCGCACACGCAGCCTGGCGGGAGAAGCGACGTTCCTCGATGCTCGCTTAATTTGAAGCGGCCGTGAGAAATCCGGCAGTTGTATCAGACAGAGCAGCCAGCTTTCCTGTCCTTGAATTCCGTGGATTTCCAGAGCCGACTTTCAATTTTACAAGAAGCAAATGTCTCATGGAGGAGGTGGGGGGGTGGGGGAATTAGGAGATTCTAAATCGGGTTGAGGCAAAAATAGAATAGCTTGTGGGCAGGAATGGGCATTGCTTGGGGCTGGAAGGAGGTGGGTAGGGAGCTTCTCCTTGGCTCCGTGGCTGGTTCTTGAGTGACCTGCTGGAACTGTTGGTGCCCCCAAGATAAATCTGGAACCCCACTTCCAATGGTTTGCTTTCCAAGTTCATTGATGGGACGTGACTCCTTCTAGTTGGCTGGTGTTATTTACAGGGCTACAGAAATACAGTTGTGGGTATTGTCCCAAGTGCCTACCTGATCAGGTAGGAGATTAGAAGAGCCGAGGTGGCGCAGTGGTTAGAGTGCAGCACTGCAGGCTACTTCAGCTGACTGCTAGCTGCAGTTCGGCGGTTCAAATCTCACCGGCTCAAGGTTGACTCAGCCTTCCATCCTTCCGAGGTGGGTAAAATGAGGACCCAGATTGTTGGGGGCAAGAGGCTGACTCTGTAAACCGCTTAGAGAGGGCTGTAAAGCACTATGAAGCGGTATATAAGTCTAAGTGCTATTGCTATCAATTATTTGATTAAATATTAGATTCTTTGAATGTACCATTACAGCAGCTTTTCCCACCTTAATTCTCTTTGGTGTTAGAGGAAGGAGAGAGAATCTAGGTTCAGAATAACAGAGTTGGAAGGGACCTCGGAGGTCTTCTAGTCCAACCCATCCGGGTCCCATCCCCGAGGGAGATACACCTGGTGGGACCCAGAAGAAGGGCCTTCTCCGTGGTGGCTCCCTCTCTCTGGAACATCATCCCCTCAGAGATTAGAATGGCCCCCACTCTAACACTCTTTTGGAAGGCGCTGAAGACCTGGTTCTGCCGGTGGGCCTGGGGAACCCAGAGCGGGATGGAGCCCATTAAATGGCTCTTGTGGTCACTGGGGTGGGGGTGGGACAGCGGTGGGTTGCTCCCGGTTCGGCCCAGTTCTGCGAAGGACCCGCCCAGGACGCTTCTGCGCATGCGCGAACCGGTAGCAGCAGGTTTTAGAACCCACTTCTGGGGTGGGAGGTGGGGGGTGATTTTGTTATATTGTACTATATTAATTTATTTGACTCTTTTTTTTTTTTAGTTTTTATTGTTTTAAATGTGGTTTTATCTTCTGTAAGCCGCCTTGTGTCGCCATGGGCGAATAGGCGGCAATATACATTTCCTAAATAAATAAATAAAAAAAAACCCTGCTCAAGTAGGAAACCCTATTTTGGACAGGTGACTCTTCAATCTCTTCTTAAAAACCTCCAGTGATGGAGCCCCCACAACTTCTTATTGCTCTAGCCCAGGGGTCTCCAACCTTGGCAACTTTAAGACTTGTGGACTTCAACTCCCAGAATTCCTCAGCCAGCAAGTCTTAAAGTTGCCAATGTTGGAGACCCCTGATCTAGTCTACCTCAAAGGTAGACCTTGTTGTACGTCTCACCTGTAACTTCTACTTGTCATGAAGAAGAGGAAGGTTCTATGTAGGAAGTCGCTACGAAGTAGCATTCTTTGTTATTCTCTCTCACTTATCTTGGTTAGGGTTAGGGTTAGGTCTGTTGTGGCTTAATTTAACAATGGCCTGTTAAATAAGCCACGACAAGCCCCAGTGAAATCACAAAATCCAGGCAGTTCAAAGGAGTATAAAGATCCATTGCAAGCTTAAGCCCTTTACAAGAATCTGAACTACTAACGGTCAAAGCAATTTGGTGGTAGATAAGAGTCAAAGGAAAATAATAGAATAGAATGGAATGGAATTCAGTTCTTTATTGGCCAAGTGTGATTGGACACACAAGGAATTTGTCTTTGGTGCATAAGCTCTCAGTGTACATACAAGCAATAAGTGAATTCAAGGGGGGCCGGACTTTGATTTCTTGTGGCCATAGAGCCGTGATGGCTAAACTATGGCACACGTGCCCAAAGTGGCATGCGGAGCCATGTCGCCTGGCACGCGCGGTGTCGCCCGTTCCTCTACTGGGTTTCTGGCACACATGCGCGTGCGACGATCAGCTGGCCTTCGCGCGTGCGGCAGTGCTGGAAACCGGAAGAGCTGGTCTTCCGGTTTCCGGCGTGCGCATGCACGCCAGCCAGCTGATCGTTGTGCGCGCATGCGCACCAGAAACTGGAAGACCAGCTGGCCGGTGCGTATGCGCACATTGGAAACCGGAAGTTCATTTCCCGGTGCGCACATGCCCCCTGGGCAGCTCCTCTTCCAGGTTGCGTCCCTGAAGAGCGCGGGCACGTGCGCGCTCCCTTTTTGGCACTTGGTGCCGAAAAGATTCGCCATCACTGCCATAAAGGGACTCAAGACATGCTAGCTGGGGAATTCTGGGAGTTGAAGCCCACCCTCTTAAAGCATGCCGGTTGGGGAATTCTGGGAGTTGAAGTCCACCCTCTTAAAGCATGCCAGTTGGGGAATTCTGGGAGTTGAAGTCCACCCTCTTAAAGCATGCCGGTTGGGGAATTCTGGGAGGTGAAGTCCACCCATCTTAAAACATGCCGGTTGGGGACTTCTGGGAGTTGAAGTCCATCCATCTTAAAGCAGGCTAGCTGGGGAATTCTGAGAGTGGAAGTACACCTGTCTTAAATCATGCTGGCTGGGGAATTCTGGGAGTGGAAGTCCACCCATCTTAAATCATGTTGGCTGGGGAATTCTGGGAGTGGAAGTCCACCTATCTTAAAGCATGTTGGCAGGGGAATTCTGGGAGTGGAAGTCCACCCATCTTAAATCATGCTGGCTGGGGAATTCTGGGAGTGGAAGTCCACCCATCTTAAAACATGCTGGCTGGAGAAATCTGGGGGGTGGAGGCCACCCATCTTAAAGCATGCCGGTTGGGGAATTCTGGGAGTGAAAGTCCATCCATCTTAAAGTTCCTAAGCTCAGATTCTAGTCTAGAATATATCAAAGGCTATAGTGGGCAGAGAATGACTTTGCTATCTATGAGGCTCATTTTTTTTTTCTTTTGAGACAAAACCTTTTAGATCATTGCCCGGAATAATAGCTTTTTTGTGCTTTTGTTGGTTGGTTCTTTAGCGATATAAACGAGAGCCGCTCGAAGTCCTCCAAGCAAAATAGAAAATGTGAACATGCAAGGCCATTTGATTTTAGGGGAAACTGCCAAGGTCTTTTGAACTCACATCTCCTGATAAAGAGGTCGCTTTGATGATCAAATGATCTTAATTTTTTTTTTAATGCACCAAATGGGAGACTGAATTGCTGCAAATTTGGGCATTTTTTTCAGGGAAAAGATACAGGACTTCATGAATGATGCGCCTGATTGAATGAGCAAATGAAGATAGATAGTCCTCAAGTTACGACCGTTCATTTAGTGACCATTTGAAGTTAGAGCAGCACTGAAATGACCGCAATTCATACTTAACGACCGTTGCAGCATCCCCATGTTCACGTGATCAAAATTCAGACGCTTGGCAACTGGTTCATATTTACGACGGTTGCTGTGTCCCTGGGGGGGGGGGTTGTCACGTGATCCCCTTTTACGACCTTCTGACCAGCAAAGCCAGATTCACTTAACGACCGTGTAGCTAACTCCACAACCGCAGCGATTCTCTTAACAACTGCAGCAAGAAAAGTCGTAAAGCGGGGCAAACTCACTCAACAAATGTTTCGCTTAACAACATAAATGTTGGGCTCCACTGTGGTCGTAAGTCGAGGACTGCCTGTATTCCTTCTGTGAATTTTTTCAGGAAGTATTTTTTTTTTCCTTTTAAACAAACTTGGCAATGCGGCCAAGAAGAGCATCTTTGCTGATTTACATCACGTTCCGGTCTCTCGCTGTGCCTTAAATCAGGGGTCTCCAACCTTGGCAACTTTAAGACTTGTGGACTTCAACTCCCAGAGTTCCTCAGCCAGCAAAGCTGGCTGAGGAACTCTGGCAGTTGAAGTCCACAAGTCCACAAGCAAAGCTGGCTGAGGAACTCTGGGAGTTGAAGTCCACAAGTCCACAAGCAAAGCTGGCTGAGGAACTCTGGGAGTTGAAGTCCACAAGTCTTAAAGTTGCCAAGGTTGGAGACCCCTGCCTTAAATGGTACCCAAGGCCTGGTGTCAGAATCAGCCAGCTCAGAATATCCCCGGCTACTCCCGCGTTGCTAGACTGCATATTTCCCCCCCCCCACTTCCGAGCAACTGTGTGGGTAGACAGCCCAACTGCTGAAGCTGGAAAGGAGGATGCCTCTTGATGGCATTTTAAGTTAAAGGGTTGGCATTTTATTCCTGACAGCGTGTTATTTGGTGGGTATTGTTGGTATTTTAGCTTTAAGACTTGTCTTAAAGAAATTTACGGAAACATGACATGCAAAAAAATGGAAGTCTCCCCTTTTTGGTAGATGCAGTGTGACTCGTGTTTTTTTATGTAAGGCTGCTCTAAATTTCAAGTTTGAAAACTTGTTGGCGTAAGAAGGGTGATTTGGGGAAAATTTGCAGATGACACTAAACTGGCAGGAATAGCCAACACGCCAGAAGATAGACTCAAGATCCCAATGGATAGCAATAGCAGTTAGACTTATATACCGCTTCATAGTGCTTTACAGCCCTCTCTAAGCGGTTCACAGAGTCAGCATATTGCCCCCAACAATCTGGGTCCTCATTTTACCCACCTCGGAAGGATGGAAGGCTGAGTCAACCTTGAGCCGGTGAGATTTGAACCGCTGAACTGCAGCTAGCAGTCAGCTGAAGTAGCCTGCAGTGCTGCACTCTAACCACTGCGCCACCGTGGCTCAATAAGTCTCGCCAGACTTTAGAATAGAATAGAATAGAATAGAATAGAATAGAATAGAATAGAATAGAATAGAATAGAATAGAATAGAATAGAATAGAATAGCAGAGTTGGAAGGGACCTTGGAGGTCTTCTAGTCCAACCCCCTGCTTAGGCAGGAAACCCTACACCACTTCAGACAAATGTTTATCCAACATCTTCTTAAAAACTTCCAGTGTTGGAGCATTAACAACTTCTGGAGGCAAGCTGTTCCACTGATTAATTGTTCTGTCAGGAAATTTCTCCTTAGTTCTAAGTTGCTTCTCTCCTTGATTGGTTTCCACCCATTGCTTCTTGTCCTGCCCTCAGGTGCTTTGGAGAATAGTTTGACTCCCTCTTCTTTGGGGCAGCCCCTCAGATATTGGAAGACTGCTATCATGTCTCCCCTAGTCCTTCTTTTCATTAAAGTAGACATACCCAGTTCCTGCAACCGTTCTTTGTATGTTTTAGCCTCCAGTCCCCTAATCATCTTTGTTGCTCTTCTCTGCACTCTTTCTAGAGTCTCCACATCCTTTTTACATCGTGAACACTGGGCCCTGTCTAAGTTCAATGTAGAGAAAAGCAAGGTTTTTCATAGGTAAGAAATGTACAGGTACAGATTAGACTAAACCTGGCTCAATAAACGTAACTGTGAGAGGGATTTTGGAGTCTTAGTAGACGATCACTTAAATGTGAGCCAGCAGTGTGCGGCAGCAGCCAAAAGACCCAATGCAATACTAGGTTGCATTAACAGAGGGATAGAATCAAGATCACATGAAGTGTTAGTACTGCTTTATAAAGCCTTAGTGAGGCCACACCTGGAATACTGCATCCAGTTTTGGTCACCATATTACAAAAAAGATATTGAGACTCTGGAAAGAGTGCAGAGAAGAGCAACTAAGATGGTTAGAGGACGGGAGGCTAACACATATGAAGAACGGTTGCTGGAATTGGCTATGTATAGTCTATGCCCCCAGCAATATGGGTCTTCATTTTACTGACCTCAGAAGGATGGAAGGCTGAGTCAACCTTGAGCCGGTCAGGATAGAACTGCTGGCAGTGGGCAGAGTTAGCCTGCAATAGCAATAGCACTTAGACTTATATATCGCTTTATAGTGCTTTACTGTCCTCTGTAAGCGGTTTAGAGAGTCAGCCTCTTGCCCCCAATAATCTGGATCCTCATTTTACCGACCTTGGAAGGATGGAAGGATGAGTCAACCTTGAGCCGGTCAAGATTGAGGGAATCGAACTCCTGGCAATGTGAACAGAGTTAGCCTGCAATACTGTATTTTAACCACTGCGCGACCAGGGCTCTTCATCTTAATCTTCAAAATTCTCAGATAGCTTCCAGCTCATATGTGATCCTGGTGCTGTTCTTATTCTGCCTCTTTGCTTTTTAATGGTAAAGGTTTCAAACCTTTCTCGTTTCTTCTTTGTCTTCCAGTAACTGCCCGTCTCTCCTGGCAGCAGCGTTAGCCCGGGCAACAGCGGACGAAGTCCTGCAGAGTGACCTCTCCAACCATTACCTGCCCAAGCACGAGGACAGTACAGATGGGATCATACGTAAGTGAGAAAATACAACACACAGAGCAGTGTGTTTCTCAAGCTCGGCCGCTTTAAGATCTGTGGACTTCAACTCCCAGAATTCCCCAGCCAGCCATCTATGCTGGCTAAGGAATTCTGGGTGTTGAAGTCCGCAGATCTTAAAGTGGCCAAGACTGCGAAACACTGATTTGGCCAGGGAATTCTGGGATTTGAAGTGGCCAAGATTGAGAAACTGATTTCTCAAGCTGGGCCGCTTTAAGATCTGTGGACTTCAACTCCCAGAATTACCCAGCCAGCCATCTATGCTGGCTAGGGAATTCTGGGAGTTGAAGTCCATAGATCTTAAAGTGGTCAAGGTTG
This sequence comes from Thermophis baileyi, assembly GCA_003457575.1. Classification (NCBI taxonomy): domain Eukaryota; kingdom Metazoa; phylum Chordata; class Lepidosauria; order Squamata; family Dipsadidae; genus Thermophis; species Thermophis baileyi. Next base: position 1,227,131 of record QLTV01003259.1, read on the forward strand.
AGAAGCACTAAGCTAACTGGGAATTCTGGGAGTTGAAGTCCACTGAACTTAAAAGTTGCCAAGATTGAGAAACACTGATTTGGCTAGGGAATTCTGGGAGTTGACTGTTATAAGTCGAGGACTACCCAGGGATGAAATCCAGCAGGTTCTGACAGGTTCTGGAGAACCGGTAGCGGAAATTTTAAGTAGTTCGGAGAACCGGCAAATACCACCTCTGGCTGGCCCCAGAGTGGGATGGGAATGGAGAGTTTGCAATATCCTTCCCCTGCCACGCTCACCAAGCCACGCCCACAGAACTGGTAGTAAAAAAATTTGGATTTCACCACTGGGACTACCTATATATGGCTAGCTATCATAATACAAAATCGATCATAATATAAAACCCAACTAACATATCAAATGTTCCCTAAGGCCGGTTTGAGGCACATATTCTTTTTTAGCTTTTTAAATGACTTTACAGGTAGTCCTCGACTTACAACAGTTCATTTAGTGACCGTTCAAAGTTACAGCGGCACTAAAAAAAGTGACTTATGACCGTTTTTCACACTTACAACCTTTGCAGCATCCCCATGATCAGGTGATCAAAATTCAGATGCTTGGCAACTGACTCATATTTACAACGGTTCCAGTGTCCCAGGGTCACGTGATCCCTTTTTGCGACCTCCTGACAAGCAAAGTCAGTGGGGAAGCCGGATTCACTTAACAACCATGCCACTAACTGAATAACTGCAATGATTCACTTAAGAACTGTGGCTAGAAAGGTCGTAAAATAGGGGGGGAGAAACTCACTTAACAAATGTCTCACTTAACAACATAAATTTTGGGCTTTATTATGGTCATAAGTCGAGGACTACCTACATAGCTTGTTTTGTGGACTTTGGAGTCATTATTTTTCTTGGATAAAATCAACTTTCCTTTTGGATGCAGCCAATCAGGAGATTTTATGAAGGTCTTACTATTTTGATTTTTTTTTTTTTTTTTTTTTGGGTGGCTACTGTGTCAGGAAACAAGAGGCTTTATAAAAAGCCACAGAAGTTTCCCCCTTTTTTTCCCCACTTATATGATGCAGGAAAAGTTTACACTGCCAGTTCAAGGCCAGGTATGTTTTTCACTCCGGAGTATCTGCTGAGTAAGATCCCCAAACGCTAGTTAGGGGGAAGAAAGGCAACTATTCCTAGGACATGCTGACAGGCCTGTTTGTTGTTCAGCCTGCAAAACAGATTGTCATCTTTCCTTCCCTCTGCTTTTGTTCCAAAGCAGATTAAAATAAAAATGAAATGAAATAAATGAGGTGCTGAGCAAAGGAGACTATTTTTGGCTGCGTTTGCTGAGGTGGCTCTGTTTCGGTGAAGGAAACGGATCCGTTCTTATTCGGCTGTGCAAACCCATTTAAGTTCAAATTGGGATCGGTGAAACCGGCAAATGTTTGACAGCCTCCAAGAACAGCTGACATTTCTCAGACTCTTATCCTTGACCTGGAACGCTTGAGGATGCTGGGAGTAATTAGCAGCTGCTCTACTCCAAGTGTCTTCTTGCAGTTACAAAACCCAATGCAGATAGTCCTTGAGTTACGGCCATCTTCCTCCCTCCCTCCCCCCATCCATCCATCCATCCATCCATCCATCCACAGTATCCATCCATCTTACAGTCTGTCTGTCTGTCTATCTATCTACAGTATATCAATCAATCAATCTATCATCTATCTATCTATCATCTATCTATCTATCTATCTATCTATCTATCTATCTATCTATCTATTATCTATCTATCTATCTATCTATCTATCTATCTATCATCTATCTATCCACCCACAAAGGACCCACACACGTCCATCCATCCATCCATCCATCCACATGTCTGTCTGTCTGTCTGTCATCTATCTATCATCTATCTATCATTTAAATATGAGCCAGCAGTGTGCAGCAGCTGCCAAAAAAGCCAACACAGTTGTAGGCTGCATAAACAGAGGGATAGAATCAAGATCACGTGAAGTTTTAATATCACTTTATAATGCCTTGGTAAGGCCACACTTGGAATATTGCATCCAGTTTTGGTGGCCATGATGTAAAAAGGATGTTGAGACTCTAGAAAGAGTGCAGAGAAGAGCAACAAAGATGATTGGGGACTGGAGGCTAAAACATATAAAGAACGGTTGCAGGAACTGGGTATGTCTAGTTTAATGAAAAGAAGGACTAGGGGAGACATAATAGCAGTCTTCCAATATCTCAGGGGATGCCACAAAGAAGAGGGAGTCAAACATTGCTTCTTGTCCTACCTGAGGGTAGGATAAGAAGCAATGGGTGGAAACTAATTAAGGAGAGAAGCAACTTAGAACTAAGGAGAAATTTCCTGACAGAACACTTAATCAGAGGAACAGCTTGCCTCCAGAAGTTGTGAATGCTCCAACACTGGAAGTTTTTAAGAAGATGTTGGATAACCATTTGTCTGAAATGGTGTAGGGGTTCCTGCCTAAGCAGGGGGTTGGACTAGAAGACCTCCAAGGTCCCTTCCAACTCTGTTATTCTATTCTATTCTATCTGCCTAATCAAGGAACCACCAAGAACACTCCCCACCAACACTGACAGGGCCAGCCACTTGTATAGAAAAAGAGAGCAAACCCCACTCCCTTCTGAAAGATACTGAAGATGTTACCTGGCTGGCTCATGAAACGTCTACAAGCAAACCACCGAGCTCAGAGGAGCACCAAGGACCCCAGAAACCTTACCGTTCTCAGTCCTTGCCCTTGGGTCACCTCTTCTGCCACTTATTATTACAAGCACTTCTGAAAAAGCTGGGATTTTCACATACAAAAACGGCGTGCAACGGACTGCGGACTAGCCGTCGTTTCTTATGCAGCCACTCTCGGCCAACCAGCGCATCATTGTGAGATAAAGTGGGACTTCGGCTTCAATTAAGGCTTCCTAGCAGGAGGGGGAAGGAGGCCTTGGTGGTAGCCTAGACAGGGTGACGGCTGACTCAGCCCCAGCACAGCACTCCAGCATTAAGGATTGATGAGTAATTTACAGCTGCGTGGGGGTGGATAAACTGTGGAGGGCTCTTTTTTTTTTTTTAAAAAAAATGTGAACCAGTAATTATTGATGATGCTCACACAGCGTGTGCTATCCCCAGGGGGGGCTGCCCTTGCCAGTATTAACAGAGCCTTTTTCTCTCCGGCTGGGGCACATGGCTTCCTCGCCAGCACAAATGCACATTTCTGTTCCTTTTCAATCAATTAGAATAGAGCTGGAAGGGAGCTTGGAGGTCTTAATAACAGAATAACAGAGTTGGAAGTGGTCTTGTAGGTCATCTAGTCCAGCCCCCCCCCCGCCCAAGCAGGAGACCCTACACCATTTCTGACAGAGGGCAGTCCAGTTTCTTCTTGAAAGCTTCCAGGGATGAAGCTCCCACAACTTCCGAAGGCAACTTCTGCTCCATGGGTTGATTGCTCTCCCTGTCAGGAGACCCTACACTATTTCAGATAGATGGTTGTCCAATATCTTCTTAAAAACCTCCAGTGATGGAGCACCCGCAACATCTGGTGGCAAGCTGTTCCACTGGTTAATTCTTCTAAATGTCAGGAAATTCCTCCTTAATTTCAGGTTGCTTCTCTCCCTGATTAGTTTCCATCCGTTGCTTCTTGTCCTGCCCTTCTTGGAGGCACTAGAAGGCAACACAAGAATTTTCTGTCTGTACATGTAGTCCTCGGCATACAACCACAATTGGGCTCAACATTTCCATTGTTACGTGAGACATTGGTTAAGTGAGCTTTTTGCGACATTTTACAACCTTTCTTGCCACAGTTGTTAAGTGAGTCACCGGAGTCGATAAGTTAGTCATATGCAGGGGTGGGTTCCTCCCAGTTCGGACTAGATCGCCCGAATCGTTAGTGACCCGCTGGTGATGTCATGGATCCGGTTCGGTCGGTGCCGGTCCGTGGGCACCGCCATCTTTTTTTGTAAATATTTAGTGAATTTTGTTACTGTTTGGAAGGTTTTTCCTGTTCTGCCGCTTGAAAAAGGGCCCTCCCGCTCGCCCCTGCGTTTAAACTGACCTTTATTCCTTTGCCCGAAGCACAGCTGATCAGCTCCTCAGCTGTGTTTCGGGCTGATTGAAGCTACTGAGCATGTGCGGAAGCCAAATTGCCCGAGGGAGCGCGCGCGCGCAAAACATCGCGATGTGAACCGGTGGGGAAGATAAGTGGAACCCACCCCTGGTCATATGGTTGGTAAAAATCTCTTTATTGCTCGTGCCAGCTTCAAAAATATATTGATCTGAACAGATAGTCCCCGTCTTACGACGACGACGGAGCCCAAAACTTCTGTTGCTAAGCGAGACGGTTGTTCAGTGAATTTTGCACCATTTTTACAACCTTTCCTGCCACAGTTGTTAAGTGAATCACTGCACTTGTTAAGTTAGGAACTCAGTTGTTAAGTGTAACTGGCGTCCCCATCGACTTTGCCCATCGGAACGTTGCAAAAGGGGATCACATGACCCCGGGATGCTGCAACTGTCATAAATATGAGTCAGTTGTCGTAAGTGTGAAAAAAAGGTCTCCCCCCCCCCAGTGCCGTTGTAACGTCAAACAATCAGGAAACAAATGGTTGTAAGTAGAGGATTACCTGCAATGCTAAAACTAAGCCGTTTGAAATGTCTGGAGAAGTGCCAGTCTTTGTAATTTCGTGCAAAAACGTAGTGACTCATTCACACTAAGGTGTTTGCTGGTCTTGGTAGGTGAGGATTTTTTTTTTTTGCGCAGGTGAATGAATGAGTTTGCACAGGCGCCACTAGCAACGGATCCAATCAGCTGGGTGAAATTTTACTCTAAGCAAGGTTTTATCAGAAGGGAATATCCTCACCCTACTTATGTTGGAATATTTGGTGTGGTGGCCTAGAGGTGGAGCTCTCGCCTCACTATCAGGAGGCTGTGAGTTCGATCCTAGGTAGAGGCAGATATTTCTCTCTCTGGGCACCATGAGAATATATCCGCTGAACAAAACTCCGCACTGGCGACAGGAAGGGCATCTGGCCAGTAAACACTCAGCTCCATTCAGTTGCCCAGACTCCACCCTGCAAGGGATTATGGGGTCATTAAAAGAAGATGATGATTTATGTTGGAATATTTAATTTCCAATTCACAGCTTCCTTCTATCACTTTCTGGGTGGGATTTAGAACATTAAAACCAATCAGAGTCAGAATAGAGCTGGAAGGAACCTTGGAGATCTTCTAGTCCAGCTCAAGCAGGAGATCCTATATCCGTGATGGCGAACCTATGGCACATGTGCCGGAAGTGGCACACACTTCCAATCTAGCCGTCCCCGTTGCTCTTCTGGGTTCCAGCGCTCACATGCGTGCCAGCCAGCTGGTCTTGGCGCATGGGGGAGCGCCGGAAAAACCGGAAGAGCAGTTCCCCGGCATGCACATGCGTGTGCCAGGAAGCTGAGCTTCTGGTTTCCGGCACGTGCATGCGCGCTGGCCAGCTGGTCTTTGCATGTGCATGCGTGCCAGAAACCGGAAGACCAGGTGGCCAGCGCGCCGGGGAGCTGTTCTTCTGGTTTCGGGCGCTCCCCCGCGTGCGCGCTCCCATTTCAGCACTCGGTGCCGAAAAGATTCGCCAACACTGTCCTATACCATTTCAGACAATGTTGCAATAGGATTGCTGAGACCCACTGCTTATGCAGGAAGTCCTCGACTTACAACCCACAAATTGAGCCCGAAATTTCCACTGCTAAGCGAAACAGTTGTTAAATGAGATTTTCCCCATTTTACAACCTTTCTTGCCACAGTTTGTTAAGTGAATCGCTGCAGTTTTTAAGTTAGTAACACGGTTGTTAAGTGAACCTGGCCTCCCCATTGCTCGTCAGAAGGTCGCAAAAAATAATGATTACATGACTCCAGGACACTGCAGCCGTCATAAATATGAGTCAGTTGCCAAATGTCCGAATTTTGATCACGTAACCTTGCGGATGCTTGCAACATTTGCGAGTGTGAAAAATGGTCGCAACTCACTTTTTTCAGTGCCATTGCAACTTCGAACTGTCACTGAACTGTTGTAAGTTGAGGATTATCTGTATCTAGCATTTCAGTAAAACACCAAAGGAAAAAGATTTAATACTCCTGGTAGATAATATTCCTTTGGATTTCAACAAGGAGTGTCAGGCTCCAAGTTATGCACCCATTACAAATTGAACTCTGAGGCATTGCTTTTCCTCAAAGTACAAATTTATTTAGATACAACATCTTGGCACTACTGGTGAAAAGCCAGTACTAAAGTTCCCGGGCTTTTCACCCCAATATAAGTTTCAGTTTCTCAAGTTTCCAAAACAGCTGTCACATTGTCCAACCAGGATGGGAGCTGGTTGCTCAGCGACAAAGCTCCTCCTCCTCCTCCTCCTCCGGTCAGCCAGGCGTTGGAATGTGGTTGACTCATCAGTTAGGAATTCTGTTTTTGCTGAAGGCTTCATCCCCCCCTTCAGCTCCAAACTGTGTCAAGGTGAATGCATGTCAGAATGCCCAAGGATACAAAAAATCCCACACCCCAATCAAATTCAGGCTTGACAGGCTGCCCCCCTTCAACAGAAGGAATGTTCTTCATTCTTACCATGGTGTTGGCTTTCCTTACAGAGGTGGAGACGGAGAGGTTGGCCCGCACTGTGTTTACCAAACTTCACAATATTTGCAGCACCTGGGTGAAGGACTTCCCGCTCCAGATGAAGCCGTGTCGGTACTATGAGACATCCATCCACGCCATTAAGAACATGCGACGCAAGATGGAAGACAAACATGTCTGCATTCCAGACTTCAACACCCTCTTCAACCTGGAGGTAAAAAGGAGACCTGCCAGCAGGTAGCAGAGACGTATTAGATGAAAGTCTAGGTAGCCAGAAACAGGGTGGACTTTATTTAAATCATGATTTAAATCATGATTTAAATCACTAGTAAAAAGGCTTGATTTAAATCAACTCGGTTTAAATCATAATTTTTAAAGAGCAACTGTCATCTCTGCTGTGAAATTGTGTGAATGCATCAATGCAGTGCATGTTATCTCAGCTTGCATAGCTTGGATTCATTGATAATGAGTACCAAAAATGTAAATATTGCAGAATATACAGCCTCATGCTACATAACTAAGCTCCACTTCATGCTGAATAAACTAAATTATTAATGTATCTTGAATAAAAAACTATCTTTAGATAGATTTTTATTCCAAAAGCATTTTATTAAAATAAATTTGATTAAAATAAAAAAAAATCCAATTTAATTTTTTTTTTAAAAATCCAATTTCAATTTAAAAAATCTGATTTTTTTTATTTTTGATTTTTTTTAAAAAGCATAGATTTTTATCCACTCTGGGTAGAATCCAGATGGCTGCCAAGGGAATGTTTTTTTATTGAAGTTAGATTTAAGAAGGTGAGTGTGGGTGAGAACCTCAGGCTCCCAAACCGACAAAGATACTCTGAGTTACTCCAAAGCAATTTACTTTGTTGTTCCTCAACTATATTTGAAGGACCCTAATCCTGAAATATGAGCCAGCCGTGTGCTGTAGCCGCCAAAAAAGCCTACACAGTCCTTGGCTGCATCAACAGAGGGATAGAATCAAGATTACATTAGTAGCACTTTATAAGGTCTTAGTAAGACCACACTTGGAATAATGGAAACAGCTTTGGTCGTTAGCATATAAAAAAAGATGTTGAGAGTCTAGAAAGAGTGCAGAGAAGAGCAACAAGGATGATTAGGGGACTGGAGGCTAAAACATATGAAGAACGGTTGCAGGAATTAGGTATATCCTAGTTTAATGAAAAGAAGGTGTGACATGATAATAGTGTTCTAATATTTGAGGGGCTGCCACAAAGAAGAGGGAGTCAAGCTATTCTCCAAAGCACCTGAAGGCAGGACAAGAAGCAACCGGTGGAACTGTCACTGTGAGTTGGGAGGCCATATAAATTTTCTTAATAAATAAGAATATTAATATAGACAGAAAACTTGCCAAACTAAAGCAGACTACAACATCAATAAAAAATATACTCTGGGAGCTTCTAGGGGGGAGCCGTCCTGAGCCTCTTCCTCCCAACCAAACGATCTAAACCTTGCTGTCTCTTGGTGCTCTGGAATGCAGCCCCTCCTCCTGGGAATCCAGACTACATTCCACTACACCAGGGGTGGTTAACCTTTTTGGCACGGAGTGCCGAAACAGGAGCGTGCCAAAACCCAGAAAAGAGCAGCTCGCCAGTGCGCATGCACGTGGCGGCCAGGTGCACTTCCGGGTTACATCACACGCATGCGTGCTGGACCAGCTGGTCTTCGCGCACGACGGAACCTGGAAGAGAGCAGCTGGCCGCGCGCACATGCCCGCCATCGCTAGTTGCACTTCCGTGTTCCGTCGTGCACATGCACGAAGACCAGCTGGCCAGCGCGCATGCGCGTGATGGAACCCAGAAGTGCAGCTGGCGACGGCGCGCGTGCCCACAGAGAGGGCTCTGCATGCCACCTCCAGCACGCGTGCCATAGGTTCGCCATCACGGCACTACACCATTGCTGTTCTGGTTAGACAGAATAACAAGAGTCGGAAGGGACTTTGGAGGTCTTCTAGTCCAACCCCCTGCTTAGGCAGGAGACCATTCCAGACAAATGACTGTCCAGTTTCTTCTTAAAAACCTCCTGTGTTGAAGCACCCACAGCTTCTGGAGGCAAGCCGTTCCACTGATTAATTGTTCTTACTGTCAGGAAATTTCTCTTTAGTTCTAGGTTGGTTCTCTCCTCGATTAATTTCCTTCCATTGCTTCTTGTTCTGCCTTCAGGTGCTTTGGAAAATAAGTTGACCCCCTCTTCTTTGTAGCAAACCCTTAGACTGCAGGAGAAGGAGTAGCAGAGCCTGGCTGGGTGGGGGGGAGGAGTCAAGAGAGTAATCAGCCTAGAATCATTACATTCCCACAAGCAGTCTAAGGCCAACCCCTCTTGAATTCCATTGACTGTTACCAATTTAGTGCTGACCGTTGACTAGATCTTTGGGTGTTGGCATGAGCAATAAATCAGCTTAACATGTGGTCTGGATTCTTCAACCTGACAGTTTCCATATCCCCTGTCCCACTGGATGACTAACCCTTGTGCATGATTTTTAGTCGGTTCCAGCCTGACTTTAATTTTTTCTCATTTAAAGGCCCTCTGCATAACCTAGCTGCTGGCCCTTGGTTTGTTCTCTCTTTTGATTTGCTCCTTTTTCGATTGGCAGGATCAAGGGGAGCAGGCCTATTTTGCCGTCTTCGATGGCCACGGAGGAGTGGACGCTGCCATTTACGCCTCCATTCACCTGCACGTGAATTTGGTGCACCAAGAAGCGTTCCAGCACGACCCCGCCGAAGCCCTCTGCAAAGCCTTCCGGGTGACAGACGAGCGTTTTGTGCAGAAGGCAGCCAGAGAGGTGAACGGACTTCTCCCGGTTGAGCGAGTGGGCAGGACTTGGTTTCGGAGACAGATCTGGTTTACGATTGGACTGAATCTAGAACAGGGGTGTCAAACCCACGAAGACATGTCGTCCCGTGACGTATTGCAACTTTCTCCCCGCTTTGCTAAACCGGGGGTGGGCATGGCCAGCGCGTGACGCATCCGGCCCGTGGGCTGCGAGTTTGACACCCCTGGTCTAGAACCCCTGTTCTGTTCTTGTCGGAGGCACCGTTTAAGGCAGGGGTCCCCAACTTTTCCGGATTTGCGAACCAGCAGCAGGAGGGGGGGAGAAGAGAGAGTTCCTCGTGAGCGGTGGGCCAGATAGCAAGTGCGTAGCTCTGGCAGGCACGTTCACACACTGCTCACACAAATGGAGCTTTGTACGTGCATGCGCTTACCTGTCATTTGTGCAAGTGGAGCTGCACACATGAACACACACTCACCTGCCGCTTCTGCAGCCCGTTTCTGAACGGGCCGCAGCCCGGTACTGGGCTATGGTCCGATGGTTGGGGATGCCTGGCTTAAGACACTTCTGGGTTGCCTGACTTCACCGTTGTCTGGGGGATGCCTGTGGGGGATTTTTTTATGTCCCTGTCGAGCTGGAGCGAATGACAGAAGCTCACCCCGCCAGGCAGCAGCGTACGTGTCTTGAACGCTGGCTTGCTAACCTCCAACCCAGCGTTCTAACCACATGAGCCACCATATTCCTTACCTAGAGTCATTTTCATAGAGGATCACCTCGACCTAGGATCACAGTTGAGCCCAGAATTTATGTTGCTAAGTGAGAAATTTGTTAAGTGAATTTTGCCCCATTTTATGACTTTTCTTGCCACATTTGTTAAATGAATCACTGCAGTTGTTCAGTTAGTCACACAGTTGTTAAGTGAATCTGGTTTCCCCATTGACTTTGCTTGTCAGAAGGTTGCAAAAGGGGATCACCTGACCCCGGGACACTGCAATTGTCATAAATCTGAGTCACTAGCCAAGAGTCTGAATTTTGATCACATGACCATGGGGATGCTGCAAGGGTGAAAAACGGTCACAAGTCACTTTTTTCAGTGCCGTTGTAACTTCGAACGGTCACTAAATGAACTGTTGTAAGTTGAAGGCTACCTGTCCTGTAGTCCTCAAACTTATAACCCATGGTGGAGGCCGGAATTTCCATTATACGTTCATGATAGTAATAACTGGAGACACTCATGTGACCGATCCATTTTATGACATTTTTTGTGGTGGCCGTTAAGTGAACCCATTGTCCGTGATGGATGTTTTTTTCTGGAATCTGCAAGCAAACACTGGTTTCCAGGCGAAATATTGTAAATTGTCATCACGTAACTGTGGGGTTTAGACTGCAGTTCTAAAGGGCCGGTTGGCTGAGCGCCCCAAATACTGTCATGTGATAGCAATAGCACTTGGACTTATATAACGCTTCACAGTGCTTTACAGCCCTCTCTAAGCGGTTTACAGAGTCAGCCTATTGCCCCCAACAGTCTGGGTCCTCATTTTACCGACCTTGCAAGGACGAAAGGCTGAGTCAACCTTGAGCCGGTCAGGATCGAACTTCCTGGCTGTGGGCAGAGTTACCCTGCAATACTGCATTGTAACAACTGTGCCACCACGGATTGATTCCTTCCTTCCTTCCTTCCTTCCTTCCTTCCTTCCTTCCTCCCTCCCTCCCTCTCTCCCTCCATTCCCTTCCTTCTTTCCCAAGCAATAGCACTTAGACTTATATACCACTTTACAGTCCTCCCTAAGCGGTTTACAGAGTCAGCCTCTTGCCCCCAACAATCTGGGTCCTCATTTGACCGACCTCGGAAGAATGGAAGGCTGAGTCAACCTGGAGCCTGGTGAGATTTGAACTGCCAAATTGCAGTCAGCCGGCAGTCAGCAGAAATAGCCTGCAGTACCGCACTCTAACCACTGCGCCACCGTGGTTTTTATGTGATGGGGGTGTGTGGCCTTTGGAACTTGAATCTGGGTCCTAAATACTTTTTGTGTTTGTCATAAGTTCAAATGGTCACTAAGTGACCAGTCATAAGTTGTGGACTATCTGTAAACCCGGATGAAACTTCTTTTCAGACTACATACAGCTAGTCCTCAACATACAACCGCAATGGAGCCCAAAATTTATGTCGTTCAGCGAGACATTTGTTAAATGAGTTTTGTCCCACTTTATCACTTTCCTTGGCAAATTTGTTAAATGAATCAGCGCAGTTGTTAAATTAGTAACACAGTTGTTAAGTGAATCTTAAGCCGAGGTGGCACAGTGGTTAGAGTGCAGCACTGCAGGCTACTTCAGCTGACTGCTAGCTGCAGTTCGGCGGTTCAAATCTCACCGGCTCAAGGTTGACTCAGCCTTCCATCCTTCCGAGGTGGGTAAAATGAGGACCCAGATTGTTGGGGGCAATATGCTAACTCTGTAAACCGCTTAGAGAGGGCTGTAAAGCACTGTAAAGCGGTATATAAGTCTAAGTGCTATTGCTATTGCTAATCTGGTTTCCCCCTTGAATTTGCATGTCAGAAGGTCGCAAAAGGGGATCACGTGACCCCGGGACACTGCAACCGTGATAAATGCGAGTCAACTGTCAAGCATCCAAATGTAAATGACGTGATGCTGCAACGGTCGTAAGTGTGAAAAATGGCCATAAGTCGCTTTTTTCCAGTGCCATTGTAACTTCGAACGGTCACTAAGCGAAATGTTGTAAGTCAAGGATTACCTGTAGTTGTTCGTAAGAAAATCTGCCAGTATCTGATTTATTTTCCTGCGAGCCAGCAATTTCCTGGAACTTACCTGGAATTTGAAGCATGGGCATGGAGAGTGTTTATAATTTGTTTGAAAATAATTGAAAGATGGATTCTGTCTCTCTCAAAGAAATTTTTCATTTTCCCGGCTTGGAACCTTCTGAACGACAAACACCGGTGGCTTTATCAAAGGAGACAAATATTAATTTTGAAGGGATGGTCAATTGCTCTGGAATCCTGTTTCATTGGGGAAAATCCGTATACAAAATAGAGAAAGCCATAATATAATTCTGCTTTGGCGAACTGATCTCACCCTGGCCTTAACGTGGCTCTAGAACTCATTGACTGAAATATTTCCTATTCTGAGAAAATCCCTAAAGCTTTATTTTTGCCTGGAGCAGAAACTATTTTGGATGGCTTTGATCACCGCAAAGCCGGTAGACTTTTCCGGTTATCTGTCTGTTCCTTTAATAGAAAGGTTGAACAAAAATAACTGTTCGTATTAACAGTTACTGATTTGATACATAGCCACTGATGCTCTCCATTTTTTTCTTTCTTTAAATCATGTGTTAGGACAGCTTTGAAAATGATTTTGCCCCGGGTGTTGAAGGTTTCCAAATCAGAAATGCACGTCAGTATTTCAAACAGCTTGGTAAAAATCTTTTTTATTGCTCGTGCCGGCTTAACAAATACATTGATCTGCACAGGTAGTCCTCGTCTTACGACGACGACAGAGCCCAAAACTTCTGTTGCTAAGCGAGAGTGTTAGGTGAATTTTGCTCCATTTTTACTACCTTTCTTGCCACGGTTGTTAAGTGAATTACTGCACTTGTTAAGTTAGGAAGTTGGTTGTTAATTGAATCTGGCCTCCCCATTGACTTCGGGGATCACATGACCCCAGGACACTACAACCGTCATAAATATGAGTCACTTTGCCAAGCATCTGAATTTTGATCCCATGTCCACGGGGATGCTGCGGCGGTCGTAAGTGTGAGAAACAGTCCCTGAGTCACTTTTTGCAGTGCCGTTGTAACTTTAAACGGTCATTAAGTGAACTCTTTTAAGTCGAGGACTGCCTGGAACACAAAGGAGCTGGTTTATGTTCTGTTTGTCCAACCGTACGCTTGGTCGGTGTTGTGTCGGAAGAGCACACTTTTCTCAAGTGTTTCCAAACGACGGTTGTGTTTTCTCTTTATAGAGCTTGCGATGTGGCACCACAGGCGTTGTGACGTTCATCCGAGGGAACATGTTGTACGTGGCCTGGCTGGGGGACTCTCAAGTCATGCTCGTGAAAAGGGGCCAGGCGGTAGAACTGATGAAGCCTCATAAACCAGACCGGGAGGTGAGTCCACTCTAGGACTACAAAACCCCTCGTAGAATATGGAGACTTGGCTGATGCCAGCCCAGCGTGTGCTGCGTCTTTGCATTCGCTAACTGGTGTTGTGATGAACCCGGGGCAAGGCACGGAGGCAACACAGTCAGCTGATACTGTAGTTCAAATCGCCCCTTTATTGCTCCAACTTTCCCCCAAACGCTCCCATGTTATGGCAAGTCCTAGAGCAAAGTGATCACTCACACACACACACACACACACACACACACACACACACCTCCAGCAGCCTCTGGCTGCAAGTAGTCCAGCAAAGTGCTGTGAGCACCACGGCTGCAAAGTAAGAAATCCAGCGGGGCAAGGGAATAAGTATTAACAGAGTTGGAAGGGACCTTGGAGGTCTTCTAGTCCAACCCTCTGCTTAGGCAGGAAACCCTACACCACCCTTCAGACAAATGGTTATCCAATCTCTTCTTAAAAACTTAATGAGTCAATGACTTTAAAAAGTCAATGAGTCCAGGAAGCAAAGGAACACGGCAGTGATTTTGGGAAGCAAAGGAACAAGGTGATTAATCCAGGAAGCAAGAAATAAAGAAACGTCCAATGTCGGCAACGGCACATAACACTCCACGAATTCAGTGTTTGTTCCCGACGAATGCCCCTCCCCACAGCGTCTCCTTAAGTCTCAGTCCCCAGGTGTGCCTTGTGAAGAGGGGCGGGACGCTCACCTCCAGAGTCGTCAGGTTGGTCTGTGCTGTTCCCGCCACCTCTCCACTCCCCATGCTTGGGGATCAGGAGAGGGCGGTTCTTGCTCATTGCCTGAGCTCCTTCGCTCATTTCCACTGCCTGCCCTCTCTTGGTCATCCTGGCCCCGTTGCTCCCTGCTAGCAAACCGCCCCACTCCTGAAGGGCCCTGGCCTGCCTCCTCCCCACATTCCTCCAAAGCCAACGAAGCAGCCCCCTCGGTCTCCCTCGACTCCAGGCTCGTCTTCCTCCAGGCTCCGATGGGGACATGACAGGTGTGGTGTGCCAGTCAACATTGCTCTTTCCTGGATAGGGATGGCTCTCTGCTCGGTCGCTCACACCCTGATCATCTCCTGTTTGGACTATTGCAATATGTTGTACATGGGGCTACACTTGAAGAGTATCTGGGAGCTTCAGCTGGTATAGAATGGAGCCACACAGGCAATTTTGGGCACCCAAAAGAAGGGTGCATGTAACACCTTTGCTCCATGACCTATATTTTGCTTCTGGGTCCAACTCAAGGGGTTGGTTATGGCCTTGAAAGGCCTACATGGCATGGGGCTGGGCTACCTATGGAACTGTCTTCATCCCATTACATCGGCCTGTACCAACCTGTCAGGCGGGGAAGGTATGGTGCGGACCCCATCAGTTAAAAGAATTCAGACTGGGGGAGGATCCAGGAAGAGAGCCTTCTCTGCCATTGCCCCTGCCCTGTGGAATACCCCCCCCCCCGAAGTGAGGTTAAACAACCCCCACACACACACACATACACATACTCTCCTGGTCTTTTGGAAAGGCGTAAAAACATGGCTCTGAGGCCTCGCTTATGGCGCACAGTAGAACACGCAGCCGTGGGACTGGTTGGCAAAAGATTTTTTTTTAAAAAAATAATTGTGATTGGTGCTTTCCCCACATTTCAGTTATTTTTTAACAGTGTTTTACCATCCTTGCCCCTTTTTAACTTTTATATACTGTTCTTGTGTTTTAATATTTTATTTATTTATTTATTTATTTATTTATTTATTTATTTATTTATTATTTATTATTAATAAAATTTGTATGCCGCCCAACTCCCAAAGGACTCTGGGCGGCTCACAACACATGAATAAACACCAATAAAAACATAATAAATACAATTTAAAAATATCAAAAAACATTTATACCTGCATACATGGGCCAATCCATAGGTTATTGGCCCCAGGCCTGCCGGAAAAGCCAGGTCTTAACGGCTTTACGGAAGGCCAGTAAGGTGGGGGTAGTACGGATCTCAGGGGGAAGTTGGTTCCACAGAGTCGGGGCGGCTACATAGAAGGCCCTCCCCCGCGGGCCCGCCAGCCGACACTGTCTGGCTGATGGGTGTCCGGCTGACGGGACCTGAAGAAGGCCGGCCCTGTGCGACCTCACTGGTCGTTGGGAGGAGTGTGAGAGAAGGCGGTCACGCAGATAAACTGGTCCTGAGCCATGTAGGGCTTTAAAGGTAACAACCAACACCTTGAATTGTGACCGGAGCGCAATCGGCAGCCAGTGCAGCTCGCGAAGGATGGCACTCGTGTGGGTGTACCTTGGCACACCCACAACTGCTCGCGCAGCTGCATTTTGGACTAACTGTAGTCTCCGGACACTTTTTAAGGGTAGCCCCATGTAGAGCGCATTGCAATAGTCAAGTCGTGAGGTGATAAGGGCATGAGTGACCGTGAGCAGAGCCTCCTGATCCAAATAGGGCCGCAGTTGGTGCACAAGGCGAACCTGTGCAAAGGTTCATTCATTTTATTGTACACTGCCCAGAATCCCCTCTGTGAGGTAGATGGGCGGTTCAAAAATGTGATAGATAGATAGATGATGATAGATAGATAGATAGCTGATATAGACAGACAGATAGATGATAGATGATAGAGATAGATAGATGATAGATAGATGATAGAATAGATAGATGATAAATAGATGATAGATGGATGATAGATTATAGATAGTAGAGGTAGGAAGTGGGTAGGTAGATAACAGACAGACAGACAGATAGATAGATGAGAGAGAGGAGAGATGTAGAATGGCATGGTAGCCTAGTGATGAAGACACTCGCCTCCCACTTGGAAGGTTGACAGTTCAATCCTAGGTAGTGGGAGATGTTTCTCTCCTAGGGCGCAAAGAAAAAATATCTGCTGCGAACTCTGCATGGCATCAGGAAGGGCAGTCAGCCAGTAAACGCACAGCTCCATCCAGTCGTCCCGACTCCATCCCGAATTAAGGGATTACGGGGTTGTAAAAAGGGAGGGTTTTTTTATAGATAAGATATAGATAGAATAATTTGTTTTTATGGTTTAGGATGAACCAACCAACGAGTGAATTGTCTTCTGTTTTAGGATGAGAAGAAACGCATCGAGGCCCTTGGAGGCTGTGTGGTCTGGTTTGGAGCATGGCGAGTCAACGGAAGTCTTTCTGTCTCCAGAGCCATTGGTAGGGGAAAAAATGCTACCTGTTGTATCCTTTGCAATATACAATTGTTAATGTGGATTGCTGGTAGTCAGGAAGTGCTGCAGCCAGAGTGGGCAAATTGAATGAAAATGTCTACTCAATACTTTTGGAGCAGAGCCAAGTAAAGCATTGGAAAGCTCTAGAGAAGAGATTAAAAGCAAAACATAGAGATGATTTTGATGCTGTCAGCTCTAACAGCATCAATAACAGAGTTGGAAGGGACCTTGGAGGTCTTCTAGTCCAGTGGTCACCAACTGGTGGTCCGTGGACCACTGGTGGTCGACGAGAAAATTTTGGTGGTCCGCAGAAAAATTATTTTCATTTTGTATATTGC
>QLTV01003259.1:1251406-1277755 GCA_003457575.1 Thermophis baileyi
ATCTATCTATCTCTCTATCTATCTATCTATCTATATTTCTATCTATCTATCTATCTATCTCTCTGTCTATCTATATATATCTATATATAGATATAGATATATATAGATATATAGATATATAGATATATATTTGAGGTAGTCCTTAACTAGGCACACTTTCGAGGTTTTGGAACTGCAGCCCTCAAAATCTGGACATCGGAATTGGACATCGTGACGGATGCCATATTGGGAAAAGATTTTCTACAGACGTGTTTGTCACCTACGTCAACTTTGTGAGGTTGGACTTCAACTCCCAGAATTCTCTAGCCAGCCATGCTAGCTGGGGAATTCTGGGAATTGGAAGTCCACGCCTCATAAAAATTGCAAGGGTGACAAACACTGCACGAGAGGAAACAGTAATTTTATGCCATGAAAGGAGATTAAAAGCTTTAGGCATACTTATGGAGGGAGGGAAGAACTATTTCTTTGTTATTTGGCAACTACAAGCTTAGGTGTAACACGTTATGTAGAGGGTGACAAGATGAGTACTTGTAGACTGCAGCAATTTGCGCTACCTTGTCTGAAAAACTTTCAGATCAGTCAAGGAGATAGATCCTATTGCTGTCTTCAACGCAACGCGCAAAAGCAATTCTTCGAAGACGCGACCAAGTTCGTAGGTTGCACGTTAGAAGTATTGGATGCTCTTCCCAAAACGCAGGCGTCTTTGGAAGGTACTGGTGGTGGAACACGCTCTCTCTCGTGTTTACAAAGTTAAAACTTCATGCCTGTTGACTGATAGGTGGATTACCTGCTGCTCGCCATGTTTGACCCTGCAGGAAAGAGCCGGTCAATGGATTCCTACTGTGATCCAGTACAAAAATATTGTTACAAACAAGTAGAGCGTGTCCATTTCTTTCATCTCACATAGTGATAAAAGTGTGTAGAATCCATTTGTGAGGCGATTTTTTCCCCCCAAACGTGGTAATAATGACATATTTTAAAAGTAGTTGTTCCTGATTCTGGTTCGTGCCGCTTGATTCTATGACACTAGGCGTAAGAGACAAAAACAAAAACAAAAAGGAAAAAAAAAGTGCTTTGTGACATGCTGTGTTTTTTTTCTTCATTGCCACTGGTAAAATAGGAAGTAATTCTCTTCAGTTAAAACTCCTGTGCCCTCATTTGCTGCTTGCTGACGTAAGCAATAAGCTCCTTTTAAACTAACGATTATCTTAATGTTCAGTATCTTGTATTTTGATCCTTTTAGCTGGTGAAAATATACAACAAAACAAAAACAAAAACAACTAATATAGGTATTTAACCATTGTTAATGTTGGTCGTCTTGTAAAGTGTTTGGTAAATCTGTTGTATTTAACTAGTGGTTTGATATTTGCATACTGAAATCTTTCCAATAAAGGTCTGAAGTATCCCTCAAGTTCACACAAATCTGCATCAGTTGTGTAAGAACACAGAAGCAGTAGCAGTTGGTAAGGAGAGAGACGCTGCCAAGCAGCTGCCCTTCCAGAGGCCGCTCGAGAGCCGGCTTGTGAATTTATCCACTGTGACTTTAATCCCCCTCTGACAGAAACTGGATAGTTAGGAGGAATACCTTCTGCAGCAGGAAAGAGATTATAGGTAGTCCTCCAGTTACAACCACAATTGGGATCAGCGTTCCCATCGTTAAGCAAAGCAGCTGGTTTAGTAAGCCACGTCCGCTTTTCTGACCTTTTCGGCCACGGTTGTTAAGCAAACACTGCCGTTGTTAAGTGAATCACCTGGTCATTAAGCAGATACAGCTTCCCCCGTTGCTTGTGGGCAGCGATCAAGTGATGCCGGGAGGCTGCAACCGTGGTACCTATCTGCTGGCTGCCCAAACTTTGATCAGGTGAGCTTGGGGCTGCTGTAACAGTCGTGTGAGGATGGGTCACTTATTCCAGTGCCGTCGTAACTTCGAACGGCCGCTCAACGAATGGTTCTAAGTTGAGGACTACATGTAACATTTATCCTGATGCTGATTAATCCACTCCAGTTGCCCTGCGCTTGCACAGAAGGAAGTTTAAAATATTTATACCCTGAAGTACCATCAATCACTCTCAGCACTTTAGAATCTACTCCGACTTCTACACACTTCCTGAAAAAGCACAATCTACTAGTCCCCTCTTAAGAAAATTAGGCATACCCACAAAAGCAAAGAAAAGAGGATAGTTCTCCCTGGCTTAGAGAACAATGTCCTTAAGAGGAAGAGACCTCAGTACTCAAGACCAGGGGTCTCCAACCTTGGCAACTTTAAGACTTGTGGACTTCAACTCCCAGAATTCCTCAGCCAGTTTTGCAAAGCTGGCTGAGGAATTCTGGGAGTTGAAGTCCACAAGTCTTAAAGTTGCCAAGGTTGGAGACCCCTGCTCAAGACAGCATCTAGCCCTCCCCTGCTTCCATATAAATCATTTTCAAATTAGAACCTTTAGATTCATAAAGTAGCCCTATCTTATTACCTGTCCTGTGTTTACAGTACTCCACTGTTGTATATTCAAAGGCAACTTTGCTTTTTTTTTTTTTGGATTTTAGAAGAACAGTTAAGCCAGAAAAACAGCTATGCAGTGTTAAGTTCAATGCGAAAAACTGAAAATTGTAGTTCAAGTGGCCCTTTACCTTGCCTAGGAACTTGAAATTAATTAAGAAACTGGACAGCTTTCCAAGAATCAGCTTGTTCGGCTCCAGAGCGAAAAGGACCACAAACACAATGCCACCAGTGAGGGTTCTTACGCCTGTTAACAAGGCCTGATTTCTCTTTATAATATAAGCTCTACAGTAGTAGGACTAAACATTTAGCCACCAGTATTAACAGGTCGAAGTATTGCGCAAATGTCAACTTTGGTTTGACGGGATAAAACGTGTGTCTAACAATCCCTGCTGTTGGAAAGAAAGAAAAAAAAGATTAATGACATTCCTCATTATTACTAAAATGTTAGAACTGTGCATTCTTAAGAATGCCAAGCATATTACAGAGCTATTGAAAGTTAATTGCGTTGTCCTAAACACTAACAAAGTAGGTCAGTTTAGTAGAAATGATTTAGTAACATGTTGGGATCGGCTGAAAATTTTATTCCAGTAACTTTAATGACTTTCGTAGGAATCGTGTATTAGCCATATTTATTAAAGCTGTTCGAACAAGGACTATGTTCAACCTCTACCAGTACCTTAATAAAACAACAAATCCTAACTTTCCTGTCTACTTCTTTAATGACAAATAACACAAACTCTTTGAGTTTCTCTCATTTCATACGGTAGGTAGTTAAACCATCAACTGACTGTCTGCTTCCAACTGCAGAGAAGATTTCAAAGCTTTGTGTTGCAAAAATAGCAGCAAACCCACAGAAGAGAGTCCCAAAAGTACTTTTTCAAAGTCAACAGGACTTTGTTTTTCTTTGAAGATGTTTCGTTACACATCCAAGAAGCTTCTTCAGTTCTGACTGAAGAACAGAAGAAGCTTCTTGGATGAGAAGCGAAATGTCTTCAAGGAAAAACAAAGAAAGTCCATTTGCCTTTTCAAAAAGCACCTTTAGGACAACCATGATCTGAATTGTCTGAGAATCTCCAGACATTCAGCCACAGAAAAGAGGCACTTTGAAGCAGCAACATTTACAAATTGGTGGGGGGGGGGGAAATCCCCCTACCCCAGGGAACACAATTATTTGATTTATATCTTGTATTTCCTCTAGGTTGAAGGAAAAGTACCTATGTAGCAATTTCTTCCCAATTTCTGCTTCTCAAGAACTTTTTAAGAACAATGTGGTGTGTGTTTGCCTTAAAATTACTCTGAGCTTCAGAGCTGAGGATAAACTAGATTCCAATTCTCAATCGCAACCCAATATTTAACCATCACTCAATACAAACTCTCAGTGAAATGAAAATGGCATCGTTTCGTGGGAGACAAAGCAGAAACGATGTAAGTGGAAAATGGGGAAGTGATCCAAAGTGTAAAAACTTCCAGAGACCTATCTTAGTGTCTGAATACATCATTTTCTGGTTGTCTTAAGAGATCCTACCTTAAAATAATACCAGGAATGAAAGTGACAGCTGCCTATAAAAATCAATAGATATAATTATGGTTAGGTGCTGACATGTCCATTTCAAAACTATGATGTAACCGCAATACAAATTTTGCTTTTTCTTAAGTATTCCTCCTTAAATCTGTCTTAATTATTAAAAAAAGTATTATACAATCAGTTTGAAGGTAAATAACAAGGGGATTTCTTGGAATGCTGAGTCTTAAGACTAGATTTTAATTTTAGTAATGAGAGTCTAAGATGCTGTTGCCAAAGGAAATAAAAATGCTTTTAACCGGACTAGTTTGCTCTGCTCTTCGATTCAAATTATTTTTTTTAAAAAAGAGCCTGGAATATTTGCTTTATTGTAATTCCAAAGTAGGTGACTTACCCTGCTCAATGCTTAATTTCAGAGTAAGCACAGGATTAGGGATATTCATTTGACAGTGATGTGGAATTGAAACATTTCAAAGTTACAGCTCTGGAGCATGTCATTCCAAACAGCTTCTAGAAGTTTGTTCTCGTTCCTCAATCACCGTTTTACTTATTCCAACACCATGCTAGTTGTAACACCATGATCATTTTCTACTGCAATTACATAATTGTTACTATGCATAAAATACAACTACAGTGATACCTCACCACTCATCGTTAATTGGTTCCTGGAGGTGCCATGAATACCAAACAATTTTTTCCCATAAGGAATAATGTAGTGAGTCACAAAGCAGCCGACAAGAAGTTCTAGCTTGTGCGTTGAGTACCAAACAAACGAGTACCAGGACAAAATTTTCGTGTCAAAATAGCAATAGCACTTAGACTTATATACCGCTTCATAGTGCTTTTACAGCCCTCTCTAAGCGGTTCACAGAGTCAGCCTCTTGCCCCCAACAATCTGGGTCCTCATTTTACCCACCTCAGAAGGATGGAAGGCTGAGTCAACCTTGAGCCGGTGAGATTTGAACCGCCGAACTGCAGCTAGCAGTCAGCTGAAGTAGCCTGCAGTGCTGCACTCTAACCACTGCGCCACCTCGGCTCTAAAATGCGTTGAGTACCAATTTCGATGAGTTTCAAAGCCATTGAGTACCAAGGTAACACTGTATCGCAACTAGAATTTGCAGGCAGACAGGAGCACTGGGCACAAACATTACTAGAAATTCATCTTATGGAGGTGGAAATTAAATTTTCCAAGAGACACTCTGATCCTGTTATTTTTAATAAGCAGATATGTAATGAGAATGGAGAAGTTTTAACTCTGACTCCCTCCTCCCCAAAATACTAAACATACTAAAGGGAACTAGCTGGTTGTCTATCCCAATTTTACATTTTCACCACTATTGTTTTTACATAAAAACCCATCACAAAACGCTCTAAAGGTGTTTTGCAAAGGTGCTTTGATGTTGAATCTAGTAAACAGTTTCTTGCAGGCCCTCTTTAAGAACTTCAACAAGCACAAGCACAGTCAATTCCACATTCATTTTATTAATTAAAAGAGTGCAAACCATTTTCACCTGAATTTTTACAGTTTTTAAACATTACATTTACAAATAGGTATTTCTGCTTAAGGTATAACACTCAGGAGAAGATAAAATACACCAGGATACATGAAGCAATAGGCACATAGTTATAAACATGCTCTTAAGGGATCAGCCAAATTTAAGCTTAAAATCAGAACCTCTTCAGTAGCTTAAATGCAATGCAGAAAAAGGCTACTTTCAACTGGCCAGAACTGGAGTAATTCGGAGAGGGAGGGAGAGAGAGAGAGAAAACTCCTCTTGGAAAATATTTAAATAGCTTAAGACAACGATGTATACCGTTTAAAATAATTGCAGCAGGCAAGCATCCGTTCTTCGTCACCTTAAAACTTGCCACATCACTGAGGAATACAAGCTAAGGTAAAAGTACTTTTTTTGGAGGTATATCAGGTGGAAGCTTCTCTTAAATGGGACTGGAAAACCAGTATAGCTAGAATTTTCAGCGATAAAGTCAGGAAAAATCTGTGTAAGGCATTTCCAGACAATGTGGGGGCAGTGTTCCCGAGAAACAAACTACCAAATGCTAATCAAACATCAGACAGCTCTCGCATCATTAAAAGCTCTTATCTGAGACCGAACGGAATAAACAAATTGGAATAATTTCTTATCAGAAGCAGCCTATATCAATAAAATCAACGAAGGATAAAGACAGGTTAGAGAAGAAATCAGTAGTCTTTAAAATGGATTGGCACAATATAGTTCTGTACAGTATTTTGAGAGGGTACTCTAAAATTAGATGGAGGCACAGACTACGCGAGGAGTGGGGGGGGGGGGTTTCTAAGCAAAATGGAGGTTTTAAGCATTTACTAGACTTAAGGAGTCCACTTTTGTTCCTTAAAACGTCCCCAAATGGAAATAGGGGCTTCAAATTGGAATTCACTGGCTGGAGGGAGCCTCCGAGGCCTTACAAAAGTGAGGGTGGTGTGGCTCACTTTTTTACATCTCTTGCTTTAAAAGCACTCCGCATCAGAGTGATCCACAAAGGTGAAATCTAAAGAAGCACGAATGAACCCTTACACATTGGCGGGCAGATCTGAAGAACCAATGATTTAGTAGGATCTCACCGTTCTTCGCGGAGGGAGGGTGGCAGGGCTCTTAATGCAGGTGTTCTCAAAGCTACCCTGAAGTTGACTTATTCGATCCAGACGTCATCTTCAGACACAATCAGCTTTCAGGTATGAGGAAGAGCGAGAGAAAAATACACAGACCTCCAGATGCTATGAAGAGCAAATTGCTGGTATCGCATAGGCAGGAAGGTCCCTCTGCAAACGGGTTAGTTCCAAAGCGCCAATCCGGATAAAATTTTAGTTGGTGCAGCAGGAAGAACCCAGTATTACCTCGCGCTGTCCTTCCCTGTGTCAAAGGGCAGATCTTCAGGGCCCAATTGGTCAGCCTCAGGGAAGAGCGAGCATAGTTCTGAGGCTGAAAACACAAAAGGTTTATGGTGAAGACGCCTGATTTGGTGTGACAGAAGCCTTCAGCAATGGGCTACCACGCACCCAGAAAAGAACAACCAGGTGACCCTGATTTTTGTCATTCAGGTGGGTTCTGCTGAGTCAATTCCGCCTCATGGCAAGAATCCCTTTCTCCACTGGGCCGAACACTAGTGGGAGTGGAGGGAGGACAAACCTGGAAACTCGTAGGTTCCCTGATTGATTCGAATCAGATGTCAATGACTTTTCCTACTCAAGTAAAAGAACTTTTAACTGTTTTTTTTTTCTCCAAATGTCTATGGAGATTCTCAGTCATCCAGCTCATGGTTGTCCCAAAGGTGCTGTTTTCAAGAGGCAACTGGACTTTCTTGTTTTTTCTTTGAAGATATTTCACTTCTCCTCCAAGAAGCTTCTTCAGCTCTGACTGGAGGGTGGGGAATGGAAGGATTTATATTCCTTGCAGACAGCTGGTCGTTTGCATCCATTTAGAAAGCCATTGAGGCCATTTGGAGGTTTATCTGTGTCCTCAGGATTACCACACCCTTTTGCACTACTCACGTGACTACGAGGACACAGATAAACCTGCAAGTGGCCTCAACGACTCTCTAAAAATAATGCAAATGACCAGATCTCTGCAAGGAGTATAAATCCTTCCATTCCCCACCCTCCAGTCAGAGCTGAAGAAGCTGCTTGGATGAGAAGCAAAACGTCTTCAAACAAAAAACCAGAAAGTCCAGTTGCCTCTTGAAAAAGCACTTTTGGGATAAGGTGTTTGTCCTGATTCTGAGGAATGGGATAGGTTCAAACTAATCTGTCTCCAGGTAAGATGACAATAGCTGAGATTACTGAGGGGGAAGACCTGCCGCAGTATTATTTTTTGATAAATTGGATCCTCAAGAAAAGGACTGTCCAGTTTAGGAAACTTTTAGAAGCTGTAAATGGAGAGAAAATAGCTTTAGAGTCACTTACTAGCAGAAAAGTTTGATAGAAGGGAAGCAAAACACACCCAAAACAAAAAGAGACAAATCTAAGGAGAAAAAGAAGGGCCAGTTGCAGGAAGCTTAAGAAATAAAAATCCAGATCACATTTTGGATCTGGAAAAAAAAACAGGGGAACTATTTCATTATTGAGGAAACAAAACTGAAAATAAAATTACAAAAAAACCCAACAACAATGAGGCAGAATCAAGCATAAGCCTCTGGGTTGCCTCCTCATGCTTGCTACCTCAATGGGTAGAGAGCAACATGCTGTACAGGTGTGGTGGTGCTGAGGTGTCAGCTACCTGCAATATACACCAGGATGTCCAAAAGCTCCATTTCCCTACTTGTACAGGTGGCCCTTGATTTACAACAGTTCATTTAGTGACCATTCTAAGTTACAATGGCACTTGAATAAATGACCTATGACCTTTTTTCAAATGACCATTGCAGTAGCCCCATGGGCAGGTGATCAAAACTCAGACGCTTGGCAACTGACTCATATTTATGACGGTTGCAGCGTCCCCGGGCCGTGTGATCGCCGTTCGCAACCATCTGACAAGCAAAGTCAATGGGGAAGCCGGAGTCACTTAACAACTGCGTTACTAACTTGACAACTGCAACTATTTGCTTAACAACTGTGGGGTCATAAAATGGGGCAAAACTTACTTAACAAATGTCTCACTTAGCAACAGAAATTTTGGGCTCAATTGTGGTCGTAAGTTGAGGACTTCCTCTACAGATACTTTCCAAAGTTGGGGGAAAACGTCAGGTGAGAGGCAGCCCATTGAGGTTACATATGCAATACTGCGTTTCTTTCGGGGGGGGGGGAAGAGAGAGAGATGCTAAACCATCAGTTTACCTGGCTGTTACTGTATGATGCCAAGGCCAGCTTGAAGTGCCCTGGGCAACAGAAAGGACAAGGCCTTATGGCTTTTTAGAGGCACAAAGGTATCAGCTTCCCACGGTTCAGAACAATGTAAGACTATGGCTTAGAAAAGAGAATTTACACCACCGAAGGTGGGAGGAGCAGTTATAATAGTCACACAGAGAATGCAAGGAAGGAGAAAGTGCTACGAACAGAAAAATGAGCAAAAGAAAAAAATAAACCTGGCGAAACGGAAGCAAATGTAGGCTAACGAAAAGCAAAGAGGACCACGTTCAAAGTCTAAACGTATTTTCTCTGCAAAGGAGCCATCTTACCATCGTTTGAAGGCTGAATCTGGAAAGGTTGGTTGTAGACCTCTGGAGTGGCACAGGCAGTCTCGGCCTCTTCCTGTTCGTCATTTTCGGAGTCACACTCAATGTCGCTGTCGCT
The DNA here is from genome assembly GCA_003457575.1 of Thermophis baileyi. NCBI lineage: Eukaryota > Metazoa > Chordata > Lepidosauria > Squamata > Dipsadidae > Thermophis > Thermophis baileyi. The sequence continues at coordinate 1,260,689 of QLTV01003259.1, forward strand.
GCTCATGCCTGGCAAGAGGTGAAGTCCAGCTGCACCCAGAAAGGAATAAAGCCGACTGCTCAGCACTCACACATTACCCTCAAAAGACAAAACGGCTAAAGGCTCTCCTTACTTCTGTTGGATCTATGGAAAGGTTTCCTGGTAGGTAGACAAGGCAAGTACAGCTCTGGAAAACACGTACAGGTAGTCCTCGACTTATTTCGTTTAGTGACCGTTCAAAATCACAATGGCACTGAAAAAAGGGACTTATGACTGTTTTTCACATGACCATTGCAGCATCCCCATGGTCACACGATCAAAATTCAGAAACTTGGCAACTGGCATGTATTTATGACGGTTGCAGTGTCCCGGGGTCATGTGATCCCTTTCTGCGACGTTCCGACAAGCAAAGTCAATGGGGAAGCCAGATTCACTTAACAACCGCGTCACTAACTTATCCACCGCAGGGATTCATTTAACAATTGTGGCAAAAAAGGTCATAAAATGGGGCAAAACTCACTTAGCAACTGTTTTGCTTAGCAGTAGAAATTGTGGGCTGAATTGTGTGTTGTAAGTCAAGGACTACCTGTAACTGCAATGGAGTGTGTGCACAGACATGCGCTGGCAGTGTTGGTCTGGCCACTTTCCTCAACAGTTTTCCAGACCCTCTTAGCATTAGCACTAGCACTTAGACTTATATACCGCTTCACAGTGCTTTTACAGCCCTCTCTAAGCGGTTTACAGAGTCAGCATATTGCCCCCAATGACCCACTTCAGAAGGATGGAAGGCTGAGTCAACCTTGAGCCAGTCAGGATCGAACTTCCTGGCAGTCGGCAGAATTAGCCTGCAATACTGCATTAAAACCACTGCACCAACACGGCTCTTCCCACAACCCAGTTGTTCCCTCCTTGAAACTCCGGGAGAGAGCCAACTAAATTTGCTGCCACCACGTTTGTTATAGAGAAATGAGAAAGAGAAATGGAGGCCTTCAGCAAATCAGCATCCTTCTACAGGATTCAGTCTACCTTTTGAATCATATTCCAGCCAGAATTATGAAATTGATTCAATGTATTTCATAAAACTGCTGATCAAATCATGATAATACCATCTCTCATATTTTCCACGGGCCTCAAGATTAGTCATCAACACATTTGGTAGATTTCTCCCAGAGAAATTCAGACCTTAGATATCTCCTGATCAAGGTTTTACATTATGACAACTGTATTATCTTTTACTAGCTACATTTTGAACGTCACACCGGTTTTCAATTTGGATATATTTCTCCAGATATAATACATCAAGTCATGAACAAAATATGTGAAACATTTCTTGGGAGAATTTTTTTAAGTCTTAAAGGAGGAAGAGGGTTCCAGTTCATATTTTTCCTTTTAAGAATATTTTACTAATGATTTATGCAGTTATCCATAATTATTTCAGGAGGACAGAAATAATATTAATAAATATTTAAAGTCCCCTCTTCACTGATTAAAAAAGAATAATCAGTAGATACGCATACTCTACTCCATTTAAGCAGACGGAACTTGAAAGGGAAATCCAATCTTTTGGTTTAATTCCGCCTCATTTCCAAATATTTTCTACATTAGCTGCAAAGCTATGAGAAAATCTTAAATGGAAATTATAAGCGTAACAACAGCGACTCACTGACCAAGCATGGATGATGCTCTATGCATATTCCTCCCTATGTTAAAACTTTCTAGCATATGACTTACAACCTGGCTATCTATGTACTGGAATCAACAAAACTTAGAAGTTCCCATATTTAGAACTGGCTGTCAGCCACATGCTGTGTTCACACTGAAAATCAACTTAATCTGTTTTTCTCCTCTTATTTCTGTTAATCCACCTAATGATACTCCTTGCTTTTGCTATTTAAGGTGCTTTACACAGCTGGCAGCTACAATCCAGCACTTTATGTCATTATCAGCAGCAGATCAGTGAAGTACTCTTTGATAAAAGCTCCAAATAAATTGCTCCTTATTTAGCAGCCAAGGAAGAACTGAAGCGTCTGGAACCAGGTTTGCATTAAGCAGCTTCTCCAAATGAGACAAATGTCCCCAAAAACCAGCGGTTATTATCATTTGTTATTGCTATATGCTAGAGGGTGTTTACTGTATGAAATAATCCACTAAAATGGACTTTGCTTCCTACCTAAAAAACAAGCTTCAATAGTGCGGTGAGATTTCCCCATCTCAGAGCACAAGCCCCCAATTCCTTTGTCCTTCTGTAGTAAGGAAACTGCCAACCTTCTCGTCTCCATGGCTACAAAATGGCAAATCAAACAGGGTCTCTTACTTCAGATTCCCCTCTCTGAAAAGGGAGCAAGCAGCAAAGGGCTTCCTGGGGTTTTCCACAATGCAACTGTAAAAAAAGAAATCCCTTTTCTTCCTTTTCCAGCAGTCAAGCGGCAACTGCTAACCACAGTGCTTAAAGCACAGGGACTAAGAAGGAACAATCAGCCTGAAGTCAGACGCGCCTCCTGCAACACCTTCATGAGGTGCTCTCCGGCAGGTAATAATGGATGCCAGGGTCTTAGTCCAACTTTCAACAGCAATTCATCCCCTACGGAGAGTCCAATGAGTGAGGAGGTGGAAGGAAGTTTCAGGAGTTATGAACGGGAGAGGAAGAGACTTCCAAACCAATAGCTAATTCTGTGATCCAGAAAGAGCGTCTATGGCAGTGGTGTCAAACTCAAGGCCCGTGGGCCGGATCCGTCCCGCGGGGCATCTGCCAGCGAAAACGGAGCTCAGGGGGGCTGCCCAGAGCGCTGCAGGCCATCCCAGCTGAAAATGGAGCCTGGGGGATCTGCCCGGGCCACCACAGGTGCCCCAGACATGAGTGACATCCAGCTGGCCACACCCACCCTGGCCATGCCCCTCCCCACCCCCCAAGGTCAAACACAACCCTGATGCGGCCCTCAATGAAATCCAGTTTGACACCCCTGGTCTACGGTCTTCCCAGAGAGTAACACAAGCCTCGGCTTCCAGGAACACGAAGCTCATTTTAAACCACTTTTTAAAGATGCCATTAAACTTTTTACCAAGCCCATCATCGCAAAGAAATGCTCATCGATTACAGTACAGATAATCCTTGACTTACAACAGTTCAATCGGTGACCGCTCAAAGTTATGACATCACTGAAAAAAGTGACTTCTGAACATTTTTCACACTTAGGACCATTGCAGCATTCCCCATGGTCAAATGATCAAAATTCAGGCTCTTGGCAATTGACTCATATTTATGACGATTGCAGTGTCCCAAAATGATGTGATCACTGTTTGAGACCTTCTGACTAGCAAAGTCAATGGAGAAACCAGATTCACTTAACAACCACGTCACTAACTTAGCAACTGCAGTGATTCACTTAACAACTGTGGCAAGAAAGGTGGTTAAATGGGGCAAAACTCACTAAACAAATGTCTCGCTTAGCAACATAAATTTGGGGCTCCATTGTGGTCGTAGTCCTCAACGTACGAGCACAATTGAGCTCAAAATCTCATTGCTAATCAAGGCAGTTGTTAAGAGAGTTGCGCCTCATTTTACAACCTGTTTTGCCAGTGGTTGTTCAGCAAATCAGGGCAGCTGTTAAGTGAATCATGCAATCATTAAGTGAATCTGGATTCCCCCATTGAATTTGTCGGAAACCAGCCGGGAAGGTTACAAATGGTGATCACATGACCCCAGGACAGTGAAAGTGTCATAAATACATGCCAGTTGCCAAGTGCCCAAAATTTGATCACCTGACATGGGGATGCTGCAACAATCTTAAGAGTAAAGAACGGTCATACATCACTGTTTTCAGTACCGTTGTAACCTCGACCGGTCACTAAATGAATGGGTGTCAGTCAAGGACTACCTGTTGTGGCCTGTCGGCCGCCGGCCCCTCCAGCAGCCAAATCAGAGGAGGAGGAGGAGGAGGAGGAGGAGGAGGAGGCGTGGGAGTCAGGGTCAGCATCAAGGCAACCTGAGAGCTCCAAGGGCGAAGAGGGAATGGAGCTGTCAGAGAGAGAGAGAGGCGGAGCCTGGGCCGTCCGTCAGCCCTCAGATGGAGAGTCAACAGCCCCCAGGTCTGGAGGTGGCTGATGAGGAAGAGGAGGAACAGCTGGGTCCAGTGCCTGACGTGCGGATGCGCAGAAGGCAGAGGAGAGGAGAGCAGTGGAAATCTGTGGGCCGGTCCTTGGGAAGGAAGAACTACCTCTGCTAGCGAAACCCTCTCCCCCGCTTGCTCTGGTATTAAAAGGCAGGGAGCGGAGATGAATAGGTGTGGCAGACAACTATTCATCTTCAGGCCGGCCAGATTTGTTAGCCTGCGTTGAGAGAGAAAGTTTTTGCCGGGGCTGCTGGCGCTCCTAATAAAGGAATCTTTGAGTTAACTTCAGAGGGATTGTCGTGTTTGGGGAGCTGGGTCAGAACAGTACCGGTATTCAAGTTATTGATGTACCGTTAGCTCCAGCAGCCTCTCAGTGTTGTAGCACTTGAATGTGAATTAACAGGAAGACACCAGGACATCTCTAGTTTTTCTCTGAAATCCTGAACTCAGCCTTACCTTCCTCCAGATTTGCTGAAGCCCCTTCAGAGGGGACTACTTGAAGCTCTCTGGCTTCAGAGCTGTTTTCCAAATCATTTGCCTCGGTCGCTTCCAGACGACATCGATTTGAATTAGGCCTAAAAAGAGAGGAGAGGGAGGTTGGTGGTAAAAAAAATATGAAAAAAAAAAAAAAAAACCAACCCAGCCTAAAATATTTCCATTTTTGTCCTTTAAGAGATTTCAGTGTTGATTTGAAAAACAGTTTTTCCCCCGGAAGGCCACAATCATATCCTCCTTCGAATTAAAACGGTAAACTATTTCATGCTACGCTTTACGAAACTCACCTTGGTAGACACAAATGGAAACGGGACGGAAGTTCTTCTGAGAGTGAAACGCAATGGCAAAGCATTTAAAACTGATGTTCAGACTTGCCATATTTCCAGGTCTCTACCGGAAATTAGAGGCTGCCTTTTAAATTGGAAACAGCAGAAGTAATAGTGAAGAACTCCAGAAGTGTTAAATTTCTTACACTGGTACAGTATAAGCATTTGAAAGACTAGAAAAAAAGTGGAAATGAGGTGCACTCCCAAATGAAGATACAAGAAGGCAGGATGAAAGAAGAGAAGGCTAAAGGAGACACAACAGCAGCTTTCCAACACTGAACAGAATTAGAGTCATAAGGGACCTTGGAGGTCTTCTAGTCCAACCCCCTGCTCAAGCAGGAGACCCTATACCATTTCAGTCAGATGGCTGTCCAATCTCCTCTTAAAAACCTCCAGTGTTGGAGCACCCACATTTGAAAGGCTGTCAAAGGGAAGACTTGGCTTTATGTTTACTCTTTGTAGCACCAAAGAACAAGAACCACGAAGGGGAAGCTTTATATAAGTGAAAGAGTAAACAAGGAGTAATTTCCTGTGAGAGCTCTTAAGCAGTGGGACAGCCTGGTGGTTTTCAAACCAAGCTTTTTTCTGGAACGGTATAATAATTCCTGCCTGTCGCAGGGGGTTGGACTAGAAAACCTGCAAGGTCCCTTCCAACCCCATGATTGTATGTACAGGTAATCCTCGACTTACAACAGTTCATTTAATGACCGTTCAAAATTACAACAGCACTGAACAAAGTGACTTATGACCGTTATCCACACTTATGACCGTTGCAGCATCCCCATGGTCATGTGATCAAAATTCAGGCGCTTTGGAACTGACTCGTACTTATGACGGTTGCAGTGTCCCGGGGTCACCTGATCCCCTCTTGCGACCTGCAAAGTCAATGGGGAAGAAGCCAGATTCATTTAATAACCATGTTATTCAACAACTGCAGTGATTCATTTTACAATTGTGGCACAAAAGGTCGTAAAATGGGGCAAAGTTCTTAATAAATGTTTCACTTAGCAACAAAAATTTGGGGCTCAATTGTGGCCGTAAGCCGAGGACTACCTGTATGTTCTTTTTCAAGTCATACCGAACTTACCCCACCGCTATTCCTTTCCTGGCCTTTTCCCCAGCAGTTATGCCATTTAAAGTAGAAGCATTGGAATCAGAAACCTCGCATATTCTGTCTTCAGAATTAGGCAGGGGGTCTGAAACGCAAGCCAAAGATCTCGGGGAGGCACGCCGACTGCTGGGCTTCGAGTTTCCTAGGCAACCTTAAAGAAAAACAAGACAGGTTTCTCATGATGCTTTTCCCAAACTTGAAATCTAATACATAATTGCCACAAGCAAGTCGTACCTGAGAAAAGGCAGGATTTTGTTTTCCATCCCTATTGGTTTCAGACGCAAATTACGTTTTATTCTACCAGATCTATCACCAACAACATGAAAAGCCGTGTGCAGCATAGCTGCAGATACTCCTCAGCTTACAACCCCAACGGAGCCCAAAATTTCCATTGCTAAGCAAAGGCAACTGTTAATAGCAAAAGCACTTAAGACTTATATACCGCTTCATAGTGCTTTACAGCCCTCTCTAAGCGGTTTACAGAGTCAGCCTGTTGCCCCCAACAATCTGGGTCCCCATTTTATCCACCTCGGAAGGATGGGAGGCTGTCAACCTTGAGCTGGTCAGGATCGAACTCCTGGCTGTGGGCAGAGTTCGCCTGCAATACTGCATTCTAACCCCTGCGCTTCCAGGGAGGGAGGGAGGGAGGGAAAGAAGGAAGGCAGGAAGGCAGGAAGGCTGGAAGGCAGGCAGGCAGGCAGGCAGGCAGGCAGGCAGGCAGGCAGGCAGGCAGGCAGGAAGGAAGGAAGGAAGGAAGGAAGGAAGGAAGGAAGGAAGGAAGGAAGGAAGGAAGGAGGGCAGAATAACAATAGCACTTATATACCACTTCACAGTACTCTTACGGCCCTCTCTAAGCGTTTCCCACACTTATGACGGTTGCAGGGTCCTCCGGGGTCATGTGATCCCCTTTTGCGACTTTTTGACACGCAAAGTCAACGGGGAATCCAGATTCACTTAACAACCTGGTTACTGAATTAAGAACTGCAGTGATTCGTTGAACAAATGTGGTAAAATGAAAAGTGGTAAAATGGGGCAAACCCCACTTAACAAATATCTCATTTAGCAACAGAAATTTTGGGCTCAATTGTGATCGTAAGTTGAGGACTACCTGTATTTGACAAAAAGCTCTCCAACTTTAAACAATTCTGTGGGCATTTCATCCTGCAATCATTCGTGGTTTGCAGCTCAAATTGTGTTCTATTGTAAGTGCTCTAACAGCAACCAGGTATAGAAGAGCAAGAATCTGAAACTCACAAGCAGCAAAATAGTATTCAAATGCACACATATTCCCCAGATAAGTTTATACCTTCAGAGGAAAGCTGACAGTCTGGCTTCAAAAGGATATTTCCATCCCCACAATCCATTGCTCTTCGCAAAGACAGGCTGCCTGCTGCCCCTGAGCGACCAGTTTTAGTTGAACTGTGTTTCTTATTCGCAGCTACAGGATAAAAAAACAACAACTTCAGCTTTAAATACAAGTAACATTTTAAAGAGAGAGACATAAGGTATATCTGGCTGAGACTTAAAAGAGAGATCACCCCTTATCATTACCATTGTTTTAGAACTTTTAAAACAAGGTATTTTATCTCAGCTCAAAGATAGACATTTTCTTCCTTAATTGAGGCTGCCATATATAACTGCTTTTTTCTTTGTCAGTGGTTTACAACCCTGGCATCTTCCTAATGCCTGGGCTTTAACTCTCAAAACTCCTGAGTCAATTGATGAGAATTCCAGCAGTTAAAGAATACATATCTGGAATTTACCAAGTTTGTGAAACTGTATTATTGCTACATGTTACTATTTACTATTCATAACATGTATACAAATGCACAGAGTACAGGGAACAAACAACACAAACTAGAAAACTTAATGCAGGAAGGTGAATACAATTTAATGTAACCTGGTGGCCAAAACCTGAACAGAATGAAAGGACTGAAGGGTATATCTTATTTAAAGGAATAGGCCAGACTAAAGGATTAAGATCTATTATCTATCTATCTATCTATCTATCTATCTATCTATCTATCTATCTATCTATCTATCTATCTATCTATAACTGAGCTAGGGCAATGGCTCGCGTGCTGGCAGATATGGCTCCGCGTGCCACCTGTAGAACGCGTGCCATAGGTCCTCCATCACGGCTCTATAAGAGCCACTGTGGCGCAGTGGTTAGAATGCAGTACTGCAGACTACTTCTGCTGACTGCCTGCAATTTGGCAGATCAAATCTCACCAGGCTCAAGGTTGACTCAGCCTTCCATCCTTCCAAGGTCGGTAAAATGAGGACCTAGATTGTTGGGGGGGGGGGGAATGCTGACTTTGTAAAAACCGCTTAGAGAGGGCTGTAAAAATGAATCAGTATATAAGTCTAAGTGTTATCGCTATCTTATCTTATCTATCTATCTATCTATCTATCATCTATCTATCTATCTATCTATCTATCTATCTATCTATCTATCTATCTATCTATCTATCTATCTATCTATCTATCTATCTATCTATCTATCATCTATCTGTCTGTCTGTCTATCATCCATCCATCCATTCATCTTCCCCACTGACTTTGCTTGGGTTGGCTGGGAAGGTTACAAAAGGTGATCACATGACTCCAGGACAGGGCAACTATCATAAATGTATGCAAATTGCCAAGTATCCAAATTTTGACATGTGACCATGGGGATACTGCAACGGTCGTAACAACAGTCAATAAGTCAACAGTGCTGTTGTAACATTGAATGGTCACTAAATGAAGGACTGTAAATGTCAATGTGAAAAGTGCAGCATTTAAAGCAACTGCCATCAGCAATCAATGCTTTGGCAAAAGCAGATTAACCTCCCCAGCATTCAGTCTCTGTCTGTTCTCAAAGTATATGGGATTGCAAAGTTTATGTTCATTTGAAATCAGTGCTTTATCAAGGCAGACGTAATCACGTCTGCACACAACAGGGTCGGTAAATGGCTCCCTTCTTACAGAAGTGATGACTAAACCCATTTCCACTTACAATTCCGAATATAGCAGCTAGAGAGGGATGATTTTGTCAGCAGCTCCCTCCCAAGTTCCTGCAGCTTGTTGTAGCCTTCTGTCCCACAAGCCGCCAAGGCTCCCTGGTCACCAGGGAATGCGTACGTGGCCTGCCCATCCGAGGAGCTGGTGTTGCTACTCCGAACCTCGGACAGCTGGTTCTTCACATCGGACATTTTACTCCGTACTTCTGCCATCTGACTCTTCAACCTCTTCAGCATTTTCAAGTCTGGTGGGACGCGCCACATGGCCTGGTGCCTCCGGTGGTCTTTCTCTGTTAAAGAGCAGGGCGGTTAACAGAGAGGAAACAGGAAGAATGTTCAAGCTCTCCAAAAACGTTTCAAGGGCACCTCATGGTAGCATCTATAGGGGATTATGGCCTAATTTGCACAGAACTCTGCCACTGCTAGTCCTAAACCTGGATGAGACGGGAGGAAGGTCTCATTCATACAGAATCCCTTGACAGTGAGACGGGGGGGCATATAAATTAAATTAAGAAAATAAATAAAGGTGGGGCATTGGGCTAAAAACGTGATGCTGCAAAACACCAAGATTCATGTTGTTCAAGTAATAAACAATACCCCAATCAAGGAACTACCAACTCAGACAAGCAAGCTAACAATAAACAACACCCTAATCAAGGAATCACCAAGAATATTACCAACATCACTGATAGGGCCAGCAGAGAGCAAACCCCACTCCCTTTCAACACTGATGATGTTACCTGCAGGTAATCCTCGATTTACGACCACAACTGAGCCTAAAAGTTCAACTGCTAAGTGAGACATTTGTTAAATGAGTTTTGCCCCATTTTACGACCTTTCTTGCCACAGTTGTTAATTGACGCACTGCGGTTGTTAAGTTAGTGACACGGTTGTTAAGTGAATCTGTCTTCCCCGTTGACTTTGCTTGTCAGAAGGTCGCAAAAGGGGATCCCGTGACCCTGGGACACTGCAACCGTCATAAATATGAGTCAGTTGTCAAGCATCTGAATTTTGATCATTTTGACCATGGTCGTACCACAACGGTTGTAAGTTATGAAAAACAATCAAACTTTTTTCAGTGGCATTATAACTTTGAACAGTCACTAAATGAACTGTTGTAAGTCGAGGACTACCTGTATTTGGGTTAATGAAACGTCTGCAAGAAAATAACCAAGCTCAGAGAGCACCAAGGACCCCATAAGTCATTCTACCACCAGTAAAACAACAGATGCAATTCAATGAGATCTGAAATTGTTGGAGAGCAACTGTTGCCCAATACGATGTACCGCAGAGGCATACCTATGTCTAAGTACCTCTACCAAGTACATAATTTCTTTTAGCGATCTCTTGCTAACCAAAGCCTTATACCAGACCTGAACACTAGTTGAGACTTCATTCTTTGATTGCACATCCATTTAAGGAGACAGCATATGTAATGTTTAATGGATTAAATTTATTAGGGTGTACCTAGTATCAAATTAAAATTGTATTTAGTATCAAATTGCATTTAGTATCAAATTAGAACTGCAGAAAAAACAATTGCTACCAACCTGCCTTCCACTGAGGACCTGTATACTGCACGAGTCAAAAAGAGAGCAATGAAAATATCTACAGACCCCTCACATCCTGAACATAAATTGTTTCAACTCCTAGCCTCAAAAACAACGTTATAGAGCACTGCACACCAGAACAACTTGACACAAGGACAGTTTTTCCCTCCATGCCATCACTCTGCTAAACAACTAATTCCCACAACATTGTCAAACTATTACTAAGACTGTATTACTATTCTTCTTCTCATCCTTCCTATTACCTATCTCCTCCTACTTATGACTATAACCTTGTTGCTTGTATCTTTATGATTTATATTGTTTTATTTAGTTTCCTAGTATGATTTGATTGCTTATTTAGTATCCTATGACTATCACTAAGTGTTGTATCTTATGATTCTTGATGAGTGTATTTATGTACACTGAGAGCTTATGCACCGAAGACAAATTCCTTGTGTGTCCAATCACACTTGGCCAATAAAGAATTCTATTCTAAATGAAGCAATATCAAAATACTTTGCAAATGATCAGTTACGCAAAGGATGATGGAGGACTGCAGGAATCTATGGACATGCGGACTGCTGTGACTCTGGGAGGCTCCTAAGTGAGAAAAAACTAATTTATAGCAACAAATACTCCCCTAAAAGAAAATTTGAAATGGCTCACTAGAGATTATAATGTCGGACTGCAATATGCAACTACCTTGCAGTATCCAAATGGCACATAGCCCCATTACCTAAGATATCATTTTACTGCAATAGCATTTCAGTAATGGACCAAAACTAGATGGATTTTTCTACCAAACATAAAGGCGCCTCTCTGGAGGACAAATCAGCAATAAATTGCATAAAAGTAGCATAACCAGAGTGTTTGCTTTAGCTAATTTTTCCCTGCTTCCTGTTAGGCACAGACCTATATTAAAGAAATAAAAATGTTAAGAGAAAAGGTCAGGCAGCCGAGTCTTCTCTATGTGAAATGACAAGTAGTTTACTATGGAAGATTCCGAAAATATCACAGGGAAGGAAAAGATCTATTCAATTTGCACTGTATAAAGAGTCCTATTTCTGGCTCTTTCTCCTCTCCTTTCCTCCATCCCCACCCCCCACTTCTGGCATGGGTAAAACTAGAAACAAAGGCCTGATGGAGTTGCAGGAGCAGAGAGCTTTTAGGGGCTGGGAGCTGCATATAGTCTTACACCAAGAGAGCAGAATAAAAGTTGTTTGCTACAAGATGGGTGGCAAATAAATATGAAAAATATGAATAAATGGAAAAGTAAATAAATAAAATAAGGACGGGGGAAAGAGGTTAAAACAAAGAAGGCAGAGAGTCTGTACTTAATACATTAAATGTATAATTAAACTGTAAGTACTTCCACAAGACACAGAAAAAGAAAACCAAAGGAGGCAGGGTAGCATGCAATATTATTTGTATCCTCACCACTATCTAATGTTCATTTGTTTAAAAAAAGAGAAACCACCACAGCCTTTTTCGTTAAATGGGCTACTTAAAAAGATGGGAGGGGATGACATGTTAAAAGGTAAGCAAATTCATTCAAAACTATTTATCAATACAGTAAATCCCAAAGTTCATTCATACCAACCCAGATATTTTTCATTGGTGAGGTGCCAATTTAATCCTAAATAATATGAAAATGTTTCAGAACTGTGATTTCCAGGAGAAAGTCAAAGAACACGAGGCAGACCCACAAGATGGAGAGACACCATCAAAGACACACTATAATGGAGGAGGAAGGAGGAAGGAGGAGGAGGAGAAGGAGAAGATGATGATTTTCAGAGGAGATCTGAAGGAGAAGACAAAAACCTGAGAGAGATAAGGCTGGCAATGACCTACAATTTCCCTGCCCTTTCCTAAGAACAAAAAGCAGCAACCTTTTAAGGCAGGGGTCCCCAACCTGTGGGCCATGGCCCACTAATGGGCCGTGGCCTATTCGGCACTGGCACTCGCAGTCCCACTTGTAGCCCCACATGCACGAGCGGCAGGTGCCCTCACCTGCCGCTCACACAAATGAAGATGTGTGTGTGCACGCACGCATGCGCACCTGCCCCTAGCAAAAAACCATCCCCTCTTCCCCCTCCGCCCCCCCCCTGAGCTGGACCGCCAACTGGGAAAGGTTGTTTTAAGGCACAATTTCTGTCTCAGTCAAGTTAATTAAAATCAAAAGTAAAAATTCGGCTAGACTAACAACTTCACACAAGAATGTACAAGATCTCTATGGCGATATTGCCAAAACTGCATAGTTGTTATTTTTAAAACGATCTAAATTTGTTTTTATTTAGTTTCCGAATCCTACATATGCTATTTAACAAATGTAAAACACATCCTGGTGCCCATGGCCATTGCGTTGCCAGCCTGTGTCTTCAAGCTCCCAACAGGGCAGCCACTCTCTCAATATTTGTACTGATTGCTTTCTCAAGGGTTGCTTTCCAAATTCTCATTATCTTACTGTTAAAATTACAGATGAGGCTTTAAAATCACATTCCATCTTGGTATAACCACCAGCTGAATATAGCCTTTTCCTGCTTGGATTGCTAACTGGCCAAGTATCTCACGTATATTTAATGTGGATGTTTCTATTTTTTATTGTTTTAAAATGTTTTGAGTTTTGAATTGCAATATACCAATATACCAATATATCGTGTTTCCCCGAAAATAAGACCCTGAAAGAAGCCCAATTGGGCTTATTATCAGGGGATGTCTTATTTTGGGGGAAACAGGATATATACACACACACATACACATATATATTTAAAATTGTTAGCTGTCCAGTCATTGACTGAGATGGGAGGCTATAGAAATTAACTGAATGAATGAACAAACAAAAAATGAATCTTGTATTGTATAATTTTTTTAGCATGTAGGATATCCATTCCCAGGTACCATAGGACACCAAATATTTAATACTGTTTCTGCCTGTTATTTGCAAATTACTACCATTTTAAGTATACAGGTAGTCCTCAACTTACAAAGTTCATTTAAGTGACCATTCGAAGTTAAAATGGCACTGGAAAAAGTGACTTATGACCGTTTTTCACACTTATGACCATTGCAGTATCAAAGCGGTCACATAATCAAAATTCAGACACTTGGCAACTAACTCATGTTTATGACTGTTGCAGTGTACTGGGGGTCTTATGATCCCCTTTTGCAACCTTCTGGCAAGCAAAGTCAATGGGGAAATCAGATTTACTTAACAACCATGTTACTAAGTTAATAACTGCAGTGATCCACTTAACAACTGTCTCGCTTAACAACAGACATTTTGGGCTCGTGTGGTCGTAAGTCGAGGACTACCTGTAATTCCCTCTTTTCTCAAGGACCTGAACCACATGTCGATGTATTCATTGTCTGTGGAAGTTTAAATAGTTCAACTTTCTAAAACTTATTCTTAGTATCTTCAGGTTTTTAGACTCTCCCTAATTTCAGTGGGGAACTTTATTTTCATCGATCTAAAATTCTGTCAGGAATCACATCTTAAGAATAATCGCCAAGAAAAATCAGCTCCTTTGAGGGGGATTCCCAAAGAGAGAAATGATGGGTCTAATTTTTAGTCTCTCCCTAAAAAGGATGAACGCTTCTTCGCAAAGCTTTCTGTCCCCTCATTTCCCCTATTCACTCACCTCTATTCTGCAAAAGTGAGGCAGGTGGACGTGGCTGTAGACCCCACAGGTTTTCCATCCCATTTCTGTCTTTCAGGTCCAGCAAATGTATTAATATCAAGGGATCTATATCAAGCAAGCTGCTGCTGGCAGAAGTGAGTGCACTTCCTCGTCTTGACAAGTGGCTGGCTGTTGTGCGGTATGCATGGCTCCCACCTGGAGGAGAAGGAGGAGGGAGGAGGAGGAGAAAGAAAGGAGAAAGAAAGGGGAAAGAAGAAAAAGAGAGATGAGTAGTAGTTTATAACGATTTTAGGCACTCAATAATTCTTAGATATCAGCTAGAGTTGGACAATCTTATTAGCATTGCCTCTAACAGTGAAATCAACTGTGCACACTAGCAAACCTGTACCTAAAACAGACCCATAGAGAAATAAGAACATGACTTATTAGGGTATTTTGTGGAGAAACGTGAGATTTCCCCCCACAAAATAGCCTAGAGCTGCAGTTGCGCAGTGGTTAGAATGCAGTACTTACTGCAGGCTACTTCTGCTGATCATCGGCTGCCAGCAGTTTGGGTCTCACCAGGCTCAAGGTTGACTCAGCCTTCCATCCTTCCAAGGTGGGTAAAATGAGGACCCAGATTGTTAGGGCAAGAGGCTGACTCTGTAAACCGCTTAGAGAGGGCTGTAAAAGCACTGTGAAGCAGTATATAAGTCTAAGTGCTATTGCTAACATGGTCTCAAAATCTTGTACTTGGGAAGATGCAGGATAGAGAATATTTGTTTCTTTATACATTTAGAAACTTAAGAAAAGGAAGTAGAATCTATATACCCAACAAAACATGAAGATTGGTTTATTTGATTTTCTAGCAATCCAAAACAGGGGTGCTAGATATGGATAGATCTACAAATGGTGCTAAATATGGGATATGTGCCATCACAAGAATGAAATGTTGACGCATGATCGATTTAAACATCTTAAAAAATAAAGATATAAAGAAATCTGTATCAATCAGCGAATAGCTGAAACTAGACTATCAATCCATTTTTCCTTCAGAAGTTGTGGATGTTCTAACACTGGAAGTTTTTAAGAAGAGACGGGACAACCATTTGTCTGAAACGGTATAGGGTTTCCTGCCTGAGCAGGGGGTTGGACTAGAAGACCTCTGAGGTCCCTTACAAGTCTGTTATTCTGTTATTAAATAATGTTAAGAAATGGAACTGCAGATATGAAGGAATGAGGAAGATCCAGGAACAAAGTTAAAAATCCAGAAACCAATACAAAATCAACCACCACCCAACAATCATTAAAAAACACTTAAAACAATAAAAGTATTGTTTACGTTATTAAACTATTTAAATTGTTAGTTAAGAGGTCTCTTGTCTTCCCCATTATGAGCTCTCTTTAAAAAGGAAGAAGAAAAGTTGGGTAGTATTACCCCTGTTGATAAGTAGTCTAGAATTAAATTTAATAATGGATTAATTTAACTGGGAAGTCAAATTCCCATTTTAAAGCTCCCTAAAAACAGGTGATTTAAGAACAAGAAAGGAACAGAATGGGAGATCCTTTCAAATGAGTGGGCTACAGAGACTATTAACTGAGGATTTCACCAACATCAAACATTTAAAAACCTAAATAATGCATTCAATCACTTTGCTCTGAGACTTCATGTCTCCATTTCTGCTGTTGTAAAGGAGGTGGTATTAATCAGCTAAAATACAAATTAATTTCTCGGCTCACAAGAAATTCTGTCAGAGGTATAATTTGCCTGCCATATGCCAGTGATTGCTATCTAAGTCACAAAAGGATTTTGACAGTTATAAACGGAACTGTAATATGAAAGTACGGATGCTATTCTCTACTGCCCATAGTATATCTGGCAAATCTGTCCTACATACCCACATTTTCAGCATAATTTTACTGGCCTTGCAGTGCTTCTTTAAAAACAACCCTTTTCCGATTATTAAAAAAAATCTCATCTAATACAGGTAGTCCTCGACTTACAACACTTCATTTAGGGACTGTTCAAAGTTACAACAGCGCTGAAAAAAGTGACGTGACCGTTTTTCACACTTATGACCATTGCAGCATCCCCATGGGTCACGTGATTTACATTCGGATGCTTGACGACTGACTCACATTTATGACGGTTGCAGTGTCCCAGGCGATCAGCTTTTGTGACCTTCTGACAAGCAAAGTCAATGGGGAAGCCAGATTCACTTAACAACCGTGTGACTAACTTAACAACTGCAGTGATTTGCTTAACAAATGTGGCAAGAAAAGTCGTAAAATGGGGACGAAGCTCACTGAACAAATTTCTCATTTAGCAACACCACAGACAATGCTACCGTGTTTCCCCGAAAATAAGACAGGGGCTTATATTTTTTTGACCCCCGAAATATGGCCTCGGCCTTATTATCGGGGGGGGGCTTATTATTTTGGGGGTGCAGTAGGCGGCGAGCGTGGGTCTGCATGTCCCATCGCCGCTGCCTCGCCTCCCCTCCCTGCCGCCACCGCCTCGTGGAGCAGGACTCAGTAAGGCTTGTTGTGCCGTTGCATGCACGAAGTGCAGGACTGCCGCAAACTTCATCATACTGGCACAGCTGGGGTCCTTCTGCCGTTGGTGCATGCAACGGCACAACAGGCCTTGCAGAGTCCTGCTCCACGAGGCAGCGGCGGTGGCGGGACGAGTCTCACAGAGACTCATTTCTGGCAGGTGGAACATGTTGGGCCGCGAGATGCACGTCCTACCTGGGACTTGTAGCTCCGTCGCGTTCCTTGGCGTTGTGTCCACTGACGCTCCCCCGCCTCCGGCACTCGAGGGAAGCGGGAGGGAGAAGAAACTCCCGCGGGCTGCCTGAGGAGGGGAGCCAGGA
>QLTV01003259.1:1281842-1301768 GCA_003457575.1 Thermophis baileyi
TGATTATACCTATACCTGCTATCTTGTACATGTTTGACAAATAAATAAATAAATAAATAAATAAATAAATAAATAAATAAATAAATAAATAAATAAATAAATTTTGGGCTCAATTGTGGTCAGAAGTTCAGGACTGCCTGTATAAAGAATCTGTTTCGGAATTACATTCAAATCAACAATCGAAAAGATAGATTTATTGAAATTCTTCTCTAGCTACTGCCTAAAAAAATCTCATTTATTGAAATTCTTCTCTAAACGATCTCCTCCTGCAGTAAGAGGATGTGTACATCAGAATAACATCAAAAGTTTTAAATGAAGGCATTAAAGCTTCTTAGGTTATAAAGACACGAAGGCCCAAGGACAATCTTTTCCTTGAAGTATGGCAAACCTCTCAAAAACTCTGATAGCCTTCCCCAAAACGTACTCTCGCAGCTAGTATTATACCGACATGCTTTTTATTTATTTTTAATCCCAGCTGCAAGCCTCCATTGAATTTAAGCTAATGGGACGACTGCCCTACATTAAATAATCTCTACATATGATATCTGATGCAGCAGTTCCCAAAACAGGAAATCCTACAGAATCCTCAACTCCACGTGGCTTCTGATGAGGGCAAAGGAGGAAGGGATGCTTGATACAGAAATGCCATTATAAAAAGCATTTTCTCTACGTATACCTGAAGCCCCTGCTGGGGCAGATGTGGCTTCTTCTACAAGGTCTCCTTCCTCCAACTCCATGTTGTGAGTGTATTCCACATCGTTCTCTCCAGACCTTGAGGGCAAAGTAAAATCAGACAGTTTTTGCTAAGCTTCAGGTTTGAGAAAATGTTTGTTCTATTAAATAGGGTTTGAAGAATTCTGAATTGCACAGAAATTACAATTTCACTGTAATGAGATAGAATCCTGAGTTTGTCTGCACCCAGGGGCAGCTGCAACACAACTGCAACACAAAATAGAAAGAGTGACCTGTGGTAATGGAATGGATTATACCAGTGGTTCTCAATCTGGGGTACGCAGACCCCTGGTGGGCCACGATGTCATCACAGGGCATTCGCGAAGGCTTCAAGATAAGTTATTATTTAAATCTTAAGTCTTAGTGGTTTATGGCCATGACCATAAAAAGGGTGTCCGTGGTAAAGAAGAGGTTGAAAACCACTGGACTGTAGCATTTCAGAGGGAAAATTAAAAAATACATAACCCAGAGCGCTATCTATGTAAGGTGATCCTAAAGCGTTTTTCTCGCCATATACATGTATACATCCGAACTAGACTGTGTCGTTTCTCTGTGACATATATGTGGGTATATGCATAATTCTGTATTTATCTGTATTTATTCATTTATTCTTTTATATTATGTAGTATATATTGGAGGTGGTGACCCTTTGAGAGCTGTATGCAACGAAATTTCATTTTGACGTATGCCGATTAGTGTACATTCAAAGTGACAATAAAGTTGGTGGATTTTTATATCTGAAGTAAAGTTGGTTAGATCAGATGACTGAAGATCTCCTGTTAGAATTCAGGTAGTCCTCGACTTACAACCACAACTGAGCCCAAAATTTCCACTGCTAAGCGAGGCAGTTGTTAAGTGAATCATGAGGTTTTTAAGTGAATCTGGCCTCCCCCATGTCACTTTGCTTGGCGGTAGCCAGCTGGGAAGGTTACAAATGGTGATCAAATGACCCTGGGACAGTGCCAATTGTCATAAATACATTCCAGTTGTCAATTGCCTGAATTTTGATCATATGACTGTGGGAATGCTACAATGGTCGTAAGTGTGAAAATGGGTCATGAGTCACTTTTTTTCACTTCCCTTGTTAACTTCGAACGGTTAGTAAATGAATGGTTGTAAGTCGAGGAATACCTGCATGTATTTTATAAATTCAGCAATAACAAAAAAAGAGAAACTCTCAAGAGGAGAAAAAAAAATAGTTCAGCTAAGTTTGATCCTCTAGAGCAGGGGTGGGCCGGGTACCGGTTAGCAGCCTGTTAGGAACTGGGCTGTGGAATTGAGCGAAGCTACATCTGTCCATGCGCCGGATCTAGATACCGCATGAAACCATTCCCCCCCCCACCCCCTACCCTTCTGTGGAACAATTGCTTTTTCTGGAAACTGGTCCCTGGTTCCAAACAGTTTGGGGACCGCTGCTCAATCCCATCAACTCAGCCACCTCTAGAGGTATGATGACTTGCTTCCATTAAATTGTGGGTGCTCCATCACTGGAGGTTTTTAAGAACAGACTGGACAACTATTTGTCCGGAATGGTATAGGGCAGTGATGGTGAACCTTTTTTCACTCACGTGCCAAAAGGGTGTGCGCGTGCGCTAGCGTGCCCACACTCATACCCTCCCCCCATGCATGCGCACAACCCCCACGCTGGCCCCCCATGCATGCGCACAACCACCCCCCACACTGACCCCCCCGCGCACTCACTGAAGCCTCCGGACTCTTGAAGCCTGGGGACAGCGAAAAACAGCCAAACAGGCCAACCAGAAGTTCGGAAACGAACTTCCAGTTGGCCTGTTTGGCCGTTTTTCGCTGTCCCCAGGGTTCAGGGAAGCCTCCTGAAGCCTGGGGATGGCGAAAAATGGCCCAACGGCCCAACTGGAAGTTCATTTCCGAACTTCCGGTTGGCCGTTTTTCGCCATTCTCAGGGTTCAGGAGGCTTTCCTGAAGCCTGGGGAGAGCGAAAATGGCCGAAAATCAGCTGGCCAGCGCGCGTATGTGCACTGGAGCTGGCATAGGGCAACGCCTTGCGTGCCCTCAGATATGGCTCTGCGTGCCACCTGTGGCACGTGTGCCATAGGTTCGCCATCACAGGTATAGGGTCTCCTGTTTGAACAGGGGGTTGAATTATGAGACCTCCAAGGTCCCTCCCAACTCTGTTATTCTGAGAGTTAACACCAATTTTTGGAGGAAATATTTATCTATCTCTTATTTAGAAGGTCCCTTTCATCCATTAAATTCTATGTATTTATCTATAAAAGATCTCTATCTGACTGTCAGGTTTACAATTAAAGTGCTTCCCAACGCAGCTTAAATATATGGATTAGTGGCAGTCCAATCCTACGCACAGGAAGTCTCACCAAGCTGAGTGGATGTGAAAAAAAAATCTCGGCTTTAGGCTTGTATGAACATTAAGCCTTCCCAGTGACAGTTTTGGAACATCGCTGAAGGGTTGGGGATTTTCCGCCCCCCCCCCCACTCAAGAGACGTGAAAGGGGATTTACATGTCAACAGACGCAGGGAAAGGAAATCCCTGCCGTGACTTACATGGTCTCTTCATCTATGTCGTTTTCCTCCGTGTTGCTGGTGGCTGTTGAGCTCACGGAGGAGCTGCTGCCGTCCAAATGGTTCGCCTCCTCTTGCCCCACAAAATCGACATCCAGATCGCCGTCGGAGAGTTCGTGCTGCAATTAGAGCGGATTTGGAAACAAAATACTTACTTTGAGTAAGGTCTGTAAAGGAAGCAGCAATTCTCACACAAACAGCTAATTAGAAAGAAAAACTTGACTTTGAAAAATCAGCTTCCACATGTACACTTCAAATACTCTGTTTATAAAAACAAAGAGATGAATTACAGGTAGTCCTCGACTTACAACAGTTCATTTAGTGACCGTTCAAAGTTACAACGGCACTGAAAAAAAGTGATTTATGACTGTTTTTCACACCTATGACCGTTGCAGCATCTCCATGGTCATGGGATCAAAATTCAGATGCTTGGCAACTGACTCATATTTTTGACGGTTGCCGTGTCCTGGGGTCACGTGATCACCTTCTATATCCTTCTGACAAGCAAAGTCAATGTGGAAGCCAGATTCACTTAACAACCGTGTCACTAATTTAACAACTGCAGTAATTCACTTAACAACTGTGGCAAAAAAGGTTGTAAAATGGGGCAAAATTCACTTAACAAATGTCTCATTTAGCAACAGAAATGTTGGGCCCAACTGTGGTCACTGACTACCTGTATTTCCTTTACTGACATGAGACGTCATGGGAAAGGAAGGAAAAGCAATGAAATGTAGCATTACTGATCCTTTTCTCACATCGCAAGTAATCTTTAACAACTTCAGGTAGTCCTCAATTTACGACCACAATCAGAACCAGACTTTCCATTGCTAAGCAAGGTGACTGTGAAATAGTCATGCTTAATTTTATGACCTTTTTTTCCTACGGTTGTTAAGTGAATCACTGCAGGGGTTAAGCAAATCCAGCTTCCTGTATTGACTCTCTTAATGGGTGGGGGGTTGGACTAGATGACCTACAAGGTCCCTTCCAACTCTGTTAATCTGTAATCTGTAATCAGACTCTGCTGATCGGGGAAAGTTGCAAATGGCTGTCGTGTGACCCTAGAACGCTGCAACCATCATTAAATACATGCCAGTTGCCAAGCTCCCAAATTTTGATCATGTGACCACAGGGATGCTGTGATGGACACAACCCTCTTGCTTAGCAACAGAAATGTTGGGCTCAAAGGTGGACGACCTGTACTTTCCATTCACTGAGCAGAAGAGCTACAAATGCTGTTCGGTAGGCAGTAAATTCATTGGAACAGGGGGCAAGAATACAGGTAGTCCTCGAGTTACAAATGGAAGGGGCGTTGCTCTTACCTGATCCGCTCCTTCTCGTAGGGTGGAGCTAGCATCCATGAATGGGTTGACCTCATCCGTTCAGCCAATAGGACTGAGTCTGTTAAAGTTGTTAGGCTCCGCTTCTGTACCGGATCCCAAGTTACGACGAAGCCGAAGAAACAGACTCGACGTTGTGAAACTGCCGACGGTTGTCCCCATCGGTACCGGCCCGACAATCCACAGTCAAGCCAACGAGCAAACGGCCCGACAGTCAAGGGTGGGGCTGGATGCTAGCTCCACCCTACGAGAAGGAACATATCAGGTAAGACCAATGCCCCTTCTCCATAGTAGGTGGAGCTAGCATCCATGAATGGGACATACCCAAGCTTGGCAGTCCTATGGATGGGAACTGTCGTGGACCGAGGTGTCTTGTCCTGAATGCACTCTCTGCAGGACCCGCCTGCCAAAGGCTGCTTCAGCCGAAGCAAAAACATCCAACTTGTAATGGCGAATAAACTGTGATGGAGAAGCCCAGGTCGCCGCTCTGCAGACCTCCTCAAGAGAAGCCTACGTAGCCCAAGCAGCTGACGTTGCTGCGCTCCAAGTAGAATGCGCCGTGATTTTGCCGGGCCGAGGCAGTGAGTGAATGTCATAGGCTTTAGCGATGGTACCACGGATCCATCTGCCAACAGTTGAAGGGGTCACCCTCTGACCCAAGGACGTAGGTTGGAACAAAATGAAGAGAGCCTCCGACTTCCGCAAAGGCGGAGTCCTTTTCACATAAATACGGAGCGCCCTCCTCACGTCCAAGGAATGCCATTTCTTTTCTAGTGGGTGGACCGGGTGCGGACAAAAATTGGGAAGAATTATCTCCTGCGCACGATGGAACCAGGAGTTTATCTTAGGAATAAACAAGGGGTCTAACTGAAGAACCACCCTGTCCACATGAAAAACACAAAGGTCCTCACGGACCGAGAGGGCCACCAGTTCTGAAATCCTCCTGGCAGAGGTGATAGCCACCAGAAAGGCTACTTTGCAAGCCAAGTAACAAAGGGACGCCAAACGTAAGGGCTCGTAAGGAGACCCCGTCAGAGAATCTAAAACCTTGGTCATGTCCCAAGTGGGATATCTGTGAACCACAGGTGGAGAAAGGTTCGACACACTTTTTAAAAATCGACGGATCGAAGGGTGTTGCGATAGGGACTCCAGCGAACCGCAGGATAGAACAGAAGACAGAGCTGCCACCTGTCTTCTGAGGGTGTTGGGCGAGAGCCCCTTATCCAGACCCTCCTGGAGGAAATCTAGCAGCTCAGCTATGGGTATCTGTGTTGGGGAACATTGTTCCTTCGCACACCAGGAGCAGAACACCTTCCAGGTCGCCGAGTATATTCGCTCCGTGGAGGGTCTCCTAGAGGCCTTCATTGTAGCTATAACTCTGGCAGAGAAGTTTTGCCTCCTTAAGGCGCCCCGCTCAAGCGCCAGGCGGTCAGATGAAACAACTGAGGGTATGGGTGAACTAACACCCCCTGGCTGAGAGGATTGACCTTGAGCGGGATTCTCCAGGGCGGAGCCACCGAGAGCAGTTTCAGGTCCGCAAACCAGGGTCTCCTGGGCCAATGCGGGGCCAGAAGTATCATCTCCGCTTTCTCCTCTAGGACCTTCTGGATGACCCTGTGGATGACTGGAATGGGAGGGAATGCATAGAGGAGACCCTGGGGCCACGGGCAGCGAAGCGCGTCGACTCCCTCTGCGCCCTGAGACCGGAAGCAGGAGAAGAACCTGGGCAGGTGCGAGTTCTCTGGAGTAGCAAATAGGTCGACCACCGGGAGGCCAAATCGCCTCGTCAATTCCTGGAAGACCTCCGTGTACAGTCGCCACTCCGCATGGTCGATCATGGCTCGATTGAGCCAATCCGCCTGAATGTTGGACTCCCCTGAGATGTGATCCGCCGAAAGCGACAGTAGGTGCCTTTCCGCCCAGAGGCCCAGTTTCTTGGCTTCTCGCATCAGGGTACACGAAAGTGTCCCTCCTTGTCGGTTGATGTGGGCTTTCGCCGCCACATTGTCCGTGAGGATCAGGACGTGTTTGCCCGACACAAGGTGAAGGAACCGACAGAGAGCCAGGGACGCAGCTCGCAGTTCCAACCAGTTGATGCTGCATGTGGCTTCGGGTGCCGTCCAGCGACCCTGCGCCATGTGTTCCTGGGAGTGGGCTCCCCAGCCGAAAAGACTGACATCGGTGGTGACCACCACCCTGTGGGGCTGCCGGAATAGACATCCTTTCGAGATAGCCGCTGACCTCCACCAGTTCAGGGAGCTGAGAACCTCTGCTGGAACCAGGACCTTGGAAGGTGAGGAGCTGCGGCGTGCCCTCTGGAACGGTAAGAGGAACTATTGAAGATCCCTAGAGTGTAGGCGCGCCCATGGAGTGATGGCGATGCTGGAAATCATCTTGCCCAGGAGGGTGGAAAGTAGGGCAAGAGGAACCCTACGCTGATACTGTACTAGGGAAGAAATCTCCCTAAGACTATCCTGCCTCTCCTGGGACAAGGAAACCCTACACTCTAGCGAACCTATAATGGCTCCCAAATGGAGAAGGGAAGTGGATGGTGACAGGTGGCTTTTCTCCATATTGATGGAGAACCCATGGTGTCTCAGCGTATCAATTGTTACTTGGAGATGATGCACCGCTAGATCCCTAGTGGATGCCTGAATTAAAATATCATCCAGATAGCACTGGACACGCACGGGCACGGACCTAAGATGAGCTGCCACCACTGCCAGCACCTTGGTGAAAACCCGGGGTACGGAGGAAAGTCCAAATGGAAGAGCCCTATACTGGAAATGCCTCCCTGCATAACAAAAACGAAGGAATTGGCGGTGGGAGGACAGAATGGGAATGTGCAGGTATGCCTCTGTTAGGTCAATGGAGGCAAGTCACCCGGACGAATACTCCCCAGGATCGTCTGTAGGGAGTGCATCTTGAACCGTCTATATCGAATATGGCGGTTCAAGCATTTAAGGTCCAGAATAGCCCTCCACACACACACCTGAGGCTTTGGGGACTACAAAAAGAATTGAGTAGAACCCCTGCCCTAATTGGTCCTCCAGTACCCCCTGGATTGCCCTTACATCCAGGAGATGTTGAATTGCGGAGTCCATAAGCGCCCTTTTGGAGGCATTCTTTGAAACCGGGCATTGTAGAAAAAACCTCAGGGGCATGGAGAGAAACTCTAGGGAAAGGCCATGGCGAACCGTTTCCTTAACCCACGTGTCTGATGTAGTTACCTCCCACCTGTCTGCGTAGAGAGCCAGACGACCTCCTATGGGGGGATCAGGGTCCAAATCACTTAGAGCGACAGAAGGGGCGATCACCTCCGCCTCGAAAGGACTGCTTGAATTGCCTCCCCCTGCCTGGCCTCTCTGGCGCCTGTCTCTGCCGGAACCCGTACTGACCTTGGGTCAATGGGAATCCTGAGCCCTGGTCAGGAGCTCGAAAGGGCTGCCAGGAATAGGGAACTGCTCTGAAGGAACCTTTCCTGGAAAAGGACGGAAGAACCTTCCTCTTGTCCCTGGTCTCGACAAGGATTGGATCCAGAGCTTCCCCAAAGAGGTGCTGACCCCGAAAGGGGGCAGAGGCCAAACGCCATTTATGCTGAGTGTCCGTCTGCCACTGTTGGAGCCAGTGCATGCATCTGGCCACGACTGAGGAAGCTATGGCTTTGGATGCGAACCTAGTTGCTTGTAGTGTAGCCTCCGCTGAAAACTGAGCCGCTGCTACAAGCTTGTCAAGGTCTTGCTGAGTTCTAAGATCCGAAGCAGGAAGACGGTCCTGTAATTGGCGCAGCCAAAGCAATGATGTGCAGTTGAAAAAAGACGCCGTAGAGGACACCCTAATCGCCCAGGCCGCCACCTGATGGGCTTTCAGAAGAGCCTGCTCCGTCTTCCTGTCCTCCGGTTTGAGGAGTTCTTCAGGTTCCCCAGGCATGGTAGTGGGGGAGTGGAGAGCTGCTACTGGAGGATCCACTAGAGGAGCCTGGAGGATGTTGGCCAGGTCCGATCCGACGTTAAAGAATCTTCGATCGTTTGTTGATGGAGTAGGACCGGAAGCAGGAGACTGCCATTGGCACTGGACCGAGTCCACGAAGATCTGAGGTTCAGGGATAACTTCCACCTCTGGAGTGTGTTCAACGAACAAGGGATCAGCGTAACTTGTAGAAGATACAGTAGACATTGATGGAGGTGGTCCAAGACAAGCCGCGTTCTTAGCTTTGAACAATAATGACCGAAACAGGCCAGGATGGAACAGACCCGAGGGGGCTGGCTGGTCCGGAGAAAGACCCTCATCATCAGAAAGGTCGAAATCCCTGCACCCATCATCAGATAGATGAGATCTGCTACCCTCAGATGAAGCAGACGAACCATGCTCCGGAACAAAAACCCTGGAGCTAGGACCAGGTTGCTCTGGAACATGGATAGATGCATGTGAAAACTCTGATACTGCTGAAGATGTTCTGCTGAGTTGGCAAATGCCAGCAGCAATGCCTTGCCTAATGGCATCTGCAATCATTGACTGCATGTCAGCGGGACCCCAAGGAGGAGCTGCCCCAGACGTGGAAGGTACTGCCTCAGAAGATGGGGGTTGGCCTGCTGACTCCAAGGGAGCCTCTGCTGAGGGGTCCATAGGATGGGGATGCATCTGGCTAGTACCCCAGATATCAGGATTATCAATGATCAGATTAGGATTGTCCAGAGAAATCTGATCCCCTTGAGGCCCTGGAGAGAGAGCTGGAGGGGATCTGCAGGTTGAGTGTTCTGCTGACCCAAGAGGGGGGGCAGGGATAGGAGGAGCAATGGCTGACTGCGCACAGATCTTCTGCAATGCCCCGTCCCTACGTCGCTCATCTCGTTCAGAGGCTTTAGACCTGCTTTTGCCTGCGTGGCTTTTGGCTCTGGTAGAGCCCTTCTTGGAGGTACTAGGTTGTTCTTCTGTAGTGGGAGGGGGAGATGATTTCTTATGTCTCTTGCCGGATCGTGACCTGGTGGTCGCAGAAGAAGAAGCCCTGTCCGCCATTTTGTTGCCTGCCACGTGTTGCTTAAAAATGGCGACCTCGCTGAACAGCCCCCAATAAATATGTTCTTGTGAAAGAGAGACCCACTGGGGCACAGGTCACAGGTGCAAACGCGCTGCAAAGAGCTCTGGGGCAGGCAGGAATGGTTAATTAAGAAACGGCTGGGAGGCGAGCCGAAAAATCAGCTGTGAGGCGGTTCGGCCCGTTCAAAATGGCGTCCAAAAATGGCGGTTGGAAGGGACTTCCCAGCCCAGGGCGGAATGTCCCCTCGCCCTCTTCACCCACGCTCCACGAGCGGCAGCCAATATCAGCGGTAGAGAAGCAAAGCCTAAGCTTCTGTGGCCAATGTCGCTCGAGCGCGAGGCTCCTGCGACGAGTGGAGGGTTAGTTTCTGAGTGAGCAGCACACTCTCCCTGTATTCGAACAAGCCCAATAAATCCCTTAGAATTCCGCTCTCCCCAAGGTGCAGCTAAGCCAGGGGAAATCAGGGGAGCTAAAAGCTCTCGAGGCCACACCGCAATGCCTTAGAGGGATAGACCCCCCCCCCGATCGGCAAAACCATGCCCCAAAATGGCGGCAATCACAGCTGCAGTGGCAGACCTGGAGGCAAGCCTCGTAGCGGTACAATGCCACAATAGTAACCAGGCGGAAAGCTGCAGAGGCTGGAGCCAAAGCCCGTTTGCCTCAAGGCACACAGTGCAGACTGTGGCAGACGCCTAAGTGCCAATCAAGTGCAATGGCCGCCGCGGCTTGAGCCGGAGCTCCGCCGCAATCTTCCTTCCCCCTCCTGGTTTGTCTCGATGAAATGGAGACGATCTGGAGAAAACACAGAGGATGAATCTCAACGATGATCCGATGAATGGTATGTCCTCTCAGCGACACAAGATGAAAATTGGTCAGCTGGAACAGTTGCAATCCAAATTACTGAGAAATCTAAAGAGCTAGCACAATCAGGAATGGGAGAAAAAGAAACCACGTCCGTCCAGTCTGAGGACTGAGTCGTAACTGGGGATCCGGTACAGAGGCGGAGCCTAACAACTTTAGCAGACTCAGTCCTATTGGCTGAACGGATGAGGTCAACCCATTCATGGATGCTAGCTCCACCTACTATGGAGAATGGAGCCTGCCCATTCCATTCGTAACCCGAGGATTCGTGGGAATGAATCTCGTACCGTGAATGGGGATCACTCCCTCCTTTCGCCCACGCATTTGGAATGCACAGCTCGTTAAGCGCACATGAGGTGTTTCAGAGTAGGGAAGGACGGGGGGGCCCTAGTGATGGAACAGGCCACCTGCTTAAGACCACCCAAGGTCTCCCCGACCCACTGAAATACTTTATGCTCCCCACAATTGCTTCCCCCACAACCTGCCGCGCCGGGTCACTTACCATGCAAAGATCTAGCAAGCTGTCTCTTCTCCAGCCTCTCAGCCGCGCACGCCCCTCCGATGCTCCGTTTAGGCCTGCACATGCCTCGCCCGGCACTTTGGAGGCCAAAACGGAGCTTCGTTTTGGCTGGCAAAGTGCAGGACGAATGTTGCAGAGCCACTGCGGTTGTTCGTAAGGGCGAACAACTGCCATGGTGCTGCAAGATTCGTCATTTCGGGGCTTGTTCGTAAACACTAGGGGGCGCTTATTGCGTAACTTCGAACGTTCACTCAGAGAACGCTCGTAACCCGGGGATTACCTGTACTTACATTAAAGTCTTCATATTGTACTTTTTCCTCCTCTTCTTGTTTTGTGTCTCTGGGAGGTGCTGTGCCGGCCACAGCCTCAAGAAGCACTTCTGAGTTTGGTCCTGATTTCTTCGGTCTCGTTTCCAGGCCATCATCACTTTGTGGGCTGAGGTGAGTGTCTGGAGGGGAGACGCCGTGGGATTTCTGGGTCCGGGAAAGCTCGATCGCAAGCCTCTTTGTTTTTTTACCCAAGCAAGCAAAAAAAGAAGGGGGAAAACAGACGACACTGAAAAGTTGTGTTGATGGGCTTTCTGAAAGCAGCGAGAGCAGGACCCGACCCAAACTAATATGGTCTAATTTGGGAGCATCACTGGTACAAGAGTCCTCTGTAAAGACGATACCGAATCAGGTATTTTTCTAGAATTTTTGAAATGATTAAGAATTTAAAAGTAGTTAAAAGGACTGATTTAATAATGGGAAACCCCGAAGGGGTAAAAAGCAACCGATGTTGGGAAATCAAAAGGGGGAGGAAAAAAAGGAAATTCTGAACTCTGAGGGCTGTTAAGAGATACAAAATGTAAATAAATATGAATAAGTAAAAAGTGTTGATAATAATACTAAGCAAGATAAGTCAGGTTTTTTAATACAGGTAATCCTCAACTTATTACCACAATTGGCACCAGAATTTCCACTGCTAAACAAATGTACATCCATTTTTACAATCATTTTTTTGTCACAATTGTTAAGCGAATCACTGCAGTTAAGTGACGCACGTGGCCATTAAGCAAATCTTGGTTCCCCCATTGACTTTGCTTGTCAGAAACCCAGGGAAGGACACAAGTAGCAATAGCACTTAGACTTATGTACCGCTTCATAGTGCAATGGTGATCACATGACCCCAGAAGGCTGTAACTGTCAATTGCAGGTTGCTAAGCACTTGAATTTTTATCAAGTGACTGTGTGGGAATGCTGCCATGGTCGTAAATGTGAGGACCAGTCGTAAGTCAATTTTTCAGTGCCATTATAATTTCGAAAGGTCACTAAACAAGTGGTTGTAAGTCAAGGACTCTCTGTATATCTTAGCTTGAACCTTTTTACACATACTTCGAGGTTGAATTAGAAAAAAAAGGAACACATATCAGTTATTACAATCTTGGGAAGGCAATTCAACATAGAAAAGGAGACTAAGCAGTGTTAGTATTTTAATGCTTTAATCTAATTTCATGGTTTTAATATGATTTACATGTTGTTTTACCTTTGGATTGGGAGTTGTCCAGAGCTGGTTAGAAGACAGATGGCTATATAAATGTTTTAAATAAATAAATACATATGTACTGTGTGAAATAGTAATGCTTACCTCTTTCAGATTATTTATTTGCTGGACGTAGCTTGTTTGAGCAGCTTCCAGCTGAGAAATGTACCAGTACTGATCCCGACATTTCTGGAAGAACGTAGGTGAACGCACCTGGAACCTTTAGAAGAAACAGCACGTCAAAAGGTTCACTAAGCTTACCCCAAGAAAATGCAAGTAATTTCAGCGTTTGAATTCTCTCCAACTTCCTACAGTATGTGTATGTTTCCATAATTCAAACAGGACGGCGTTATTAGGAGAGCAGGGTTGTGTTATCCGACACTATCTCATTTACTCCAAGGGATTAGGGCTTTAAACTGCATTCGGTTAATTAAACTGGCTAATGCTAAAATGTCACCCTTTGTTTATTGACGCTTGTTTACTTGGCTTCTGAAATGGGACTGGGAAAATTGTATTTCCCTTAAACACTTAAGTGCTAGCTGTTATTCGTTAAGCTGCAATAATCCCAATAAGGAATCTACTAAGGGATTTAAGCAATTATCTAATTTTGCTTAGGGTCCACCAATTAAAAGACACAATTAGTCATTTGTATTTAACATTTATATGTCACTTCTTTAAAAAACCAGATTTCCCCAGGATGACTTATAACAAACTAAAAATGCCCGAAGTTCTAAAATGATCAAACTATACATTGAAACATTATAATTAAAATATGTAACATAGAAACAATAAAAGGAGCAATAAAAGACTCAAATGTATCTGGCACAGAAAAGATAAAAGAGTCTGCCGGATCCAACCTGCGTCAGTCACCGGGACCAGAGGTTTTGTTTTCCGAGCTTTCGGACTTGTGCTGGAGCCCATCTTCAGGGAACTTCTCTCTAGCTCGGAAGCAAAACCTCTGGTCCCGGTGACCGACCCAGGTTGGATCCTGCAACATTATCCCGGGACACGTAGATTCGCCTTCATTCATAATAAAAAGTCTGTCTCAAACATCCCTACCAGTGGTGGGTTTCACTTACCTTTGCTACCGGTTTGGGAATGGGAGCGCGCGGGTGCGCTCTGTGCACGTTCTTTGTGCACGCGGAACGCTTCTGCACATGCGCAGAACCTTCTGCGCATGCGCATAGCGTTTTTGATGACGTCCGGGCGGGTGGGCGGATCCTCCCGCCGCCACTGCTACCAGTTCGCCCGATCTGGGGCGAACCGGTAGCAACCCACCACTGATCCCTACTAAAGACAATATTCCAGAGAAGAAGGGTTACCAATGAAGATTCCCTCTTCTTATTTTTGAACCCTACACAATGTATTTTCACAAGAAAAACATTTAAGACCAAGAACCCCTAATGTAGCATAAAGAGGTTTGCCATCCTATTGCCACGAAGACCAACTACGATGCCCTTTCATAAACTTTCTTACCGTAATATGACCGTGTCATTTTGCCTGTTCAAATAGCCTTCATTGGCAAGCAAATCCAGTCGGAAAAACCTGTTGTAACCCCAGCATTCCCCAACTTCAAAATCAGATGCAAATTCTCTAATGATGTTTTTTGCAGGATCATTAGTGGATTGATGGACCATCTCAACACGATATTCATATCTGGAAGGAAGGAAGGATACAGTATTTCATTCTTTCTATACTATATCTGTGCATTCCCATATTTTCCCCAGGTAATTTTCAGATCAACTTGGGTGTCTATAATAAGATGCAGTGAGGAAAATAAGAAGGAAAGTATTGGTGCCAAAAAAATGAATTACACAAATGGAAATTTAATCCGATGAGCAAAGTCAATAGGAAATTCAAATTTACCTAATAACTGCATGATTAATTTAACGATCACAGCAAAAAAAGGTAAAATCAGGTGCAACTTTCTTTTAAAGACTGCATCACTTAGCGACCCAAGTTCCAGTCCCAACTGTGGTCATACATCAAGGACTAGCGATACTCAGATTGATATAATAATGTATCTTGCCATAGAAATTCAGAATTTGAAGTTTCTTTATGCAATATGTGATTTTATTCCTTCATGCTATTTTTATATACTGTATCCCATTTACCCAAAGATGCTTTCTCAACAAGGAAAGTGGACTTTGTTTTTTTTCCTTGAAAATGTTTCACTTCTCATCCAAGAAGCTTCTTCAGTTCCCCATAGACACGCATCCCATTTATATTTATATGCATCTGAGGTACATACAGAGAAATAATAATTGCAACCAATCCCAGGGAGCTACAACCAGTTTTCTGGCTCTGAGTACATTCCTACATGTGTCACTGAAAACTAAAACACAACAAAAGGCCAACATGGGGGGGAGGGGAACAGAAAATACATCCATACACTGGTAGTCCTCGACTTACAAAAATTCGTTTAGTGACCGTTCAAAGTAACAACGTCACTGAACAAATTGACTTTTTCACACTTAATGACCACTAAAGCATCACGTGGTCACGTGATCAAAATTCAGATGCTTGACAACCGGTTCATGTTTATGACGGTTGCAATATCCCGGGGTCACGTGATCCCCTTTTGCGACCTTCTGACAAGCAAAGCCAATGGGAAAGCCAGATCCACTTAAAAACCATGTTACTAACTTAACAACTGCAGTAATTCACTTAACAAATGTGGCAAGGAAAGTCGTAAAATGGGGCAAAACTCACTTAATAAATATCTCACTTAACAACATAAATTTTGGCCTCAATTGTGGTCATAAGTTGAGGACTACCTGTACAGAACTAGTGTAAAGTTTATTATGCAAAACCCATATTTTCCAAAATTTTAGGTACACATTAACAATTGATGGGAGACCTTCTCGACCAAAAGAATGCAGTGAATAAAAATCAACCTGTTTTCACTGGCCTCATCTTAGACTTATAAAATAACCCAATGTCTTACATTATCTGGAAGATTTACAAGATATTAGTACACCTTATGTTTTCAAGGATGCAAAATTATATTTTTGTTGAGCATATAAAATAGAAACAAAATCTTTCATTAGAAAAATACATTAAAAGGTACAACTGGTGCAAAGCAGAGAAAGAAAGAAAAACATGCAGGTTCTGGCCATCCCACGCAAGACTGTGCATGAAATGCCAAGGGCACTGCAGATGGTGTGGTGCCTTGGCATTAAAATGCCACCAAATGGTTTAAAATGAGAGGAGACAAATAAGTACATAACCAACTTGGAAACGTATCTGGGAGATTTAAAGCATGCAGTGACAGTTGTACCCTATCTTGAAAAACTGAAGCAATCAAGATAAAAACTAAATGTTACTCTAAATGTCCAAGCTTTTCAAAAGAAAGAATTCAGATAAAATGTATTAAATAGCAACTAGAACTGGGGACCAGGATTTTGGTTTTACATTTCTGTAAAAATGGTTCAACACATTATTTTATTTTAGATGTCATGACCTTTTTAGAAGAAAGAATCCTCTTTTGTGCATGGAAGTCAGGCAGATATCTCAGCTGGGCTTCTGTTCCCTGCCAAAGTTAAGATATCTCTCTACAGCAAGTTCAGCATAACTCCCAGTCCAGGATTCTTAGCTTGCTAGCAATCTTCCAGTATTTGAGAGGCTGCCACAAAGAGCAGGGGATTAATTTATTTTCCAAAGCAACAGAGGGCAGGACAAGAAACAATGGATGGAAACTAACCAAGGAGAGAAGCAACCTGGAATTAAGGAGAAATTTCCTAACAGTGAGGACAGATAACCAGTGGAACAGCTTGCCAGCAGAAGTTGTGGATGCTCCATCACTGGAGGTTTTTAAGAAGAGACTGGATTGCCATTTGTCTGGAATGGTATAGGGTCTCCTGCTTGAGCAGGGGGTTGGACTAGAATACCTCGAAGGCCCCTTCCAGCTCTATTTGGATTGATTTCTAAAGATGATTGGCAAACAACACTATTTACACAACATAAACCACTTTTCCCATACGCTGAGAACAAGTGCAACCCTCAGCAGGCAAAGCTAATGGACAAAGTCTGCACTTTCAAACTTCTAACAGTTTCACATTTAGAAGAGAATATTTGTTGGTCAGGATTATCTAAGCCCTTGATGATGTTACCTAGTTTGGTAATGAAATGTCTGCAAGAAAACAACCAAGCTCAGAGAGCACCAAAAGGACCCTGCAATTTCACATTTTACAGAACCATTTCTAATCCAGAAGATGATTTCTGAAGAGTAACTCAGAGAGTACTAATTTTTGCCAATTTCCCTCTTTTCACATAACTGAAAATTCATTCTTTAGCGTTTATTTTTTTGTTCACCTTTCTACCCCAATCCAGAGACCCTTATGGTTTATACATAGTAGGAAACAAACAAGCAGCAATACAATGATATTGTAACAGTAAAATAAATTCCATGCCAGCAGAAAACTACAAACAATAAAAATAGAACAGAAAGATGGCTTGATGAAATTTGAAGGGTCTCTGGAACATCTCTAGCCTAAGGCATCCAAAAGGCCACCAAGTTAAGTTAAGTTTACTTTACTGTTATTGCACCTCGTACAACGAAATTAAATGTCATCTTCAGTGTACATCATACATAGGAAAAACTATAAAAAAAAATAAAACAAACACACACATCCTTCACATTCTACACGATTGAATTGAAAACCCCTGATACTGCATTAATATTGCACTATACAGTAGAATACATTTGGTTCTATATGTAATATTTCTGATATTCAGGTTTAGCTTCTTTTGAAGCTTTTTGCTGTCTACTTTATCCTGCTGTAAAATGTTCACATGACTTAAATCCTTAATATCTAGAACAGGTTTTGCATGTAACCACTTGCAAAGAATTAAGCACTTGATATTGCGTATTTGCTGTGAAAAATATGAACCATGTTTTGAGATTTTGATTATCCAGGTTCCTGTACATGAAAATGACTCTTTTAATTCATCTGATGATCAGATCACTGTCTTTAATAAAAACATGTGTTAAGACACTCATCTGATGATGATGTGGCCCTGTGATTTACCAGCAATTGTTACTATCTTTTTAAAGACACTACGAAAGCAACCAGTCCACCTCATCTCAATAGTATGGTTAGATAAGGAGATGGTTAGCCTGATCTCAGCTGGGACGCTGCTCTATGGCAGGGGTGTCAAACTCAAAGCCCGTCGGCCAGATCCAGCCCGTGGGGTGCTTAGATCTGGCCCGCAGAGCCGACCTGGAAACAGCGAAGGACCGGCCTGCGGTGCCTCTGCCAGTGAAAATGGAGCTTGGGAGGGCTGCATGTGGCCCTCCCAACCTCCGTTTTCGCTGGCAGAGGGTTGCAGGAGGCCGTAGCAGCCGAAAACGGAGCTCGGGAGCCCATTTTCGCAATCAGAGCGCTCGGGCCTCCACAGGTCCCCCCGAGGTCAAACACAACCCTGATGCGGCCCTCAATGAAATCGAGTTTGACACCCCTGCTCTATGGCATCAGCAATGTCACACCAAAGCAGCACCTCCTCGTTTTAGCTCTCAGACCTCCCCAAAATGGAGGATCAATAGCAGATTCTCTTTGTTCGATTAAACTGGCTGGGCTGATATCAGATGGAATCGGTGGTGCTGCAAATGTTGTGTTGTGAATTATGTGGAAAGTACAGCGTGGAAAGATCAGTTTTTCACTCTACGGAAGAACAGCTGAAATGAGACCAGCACTTTTCATTTTTCTCTTATAATTCCTAGCCAAATGCTGGAGTTTTGCAGGTTATAGATTTATAAAAGGCAAGCTGTGACTCTGCTTACATTAACACAACATTAATTAGGGATTGTCATCTGGTAGGACCACAAAAATGGGACTTCTTGGTGGTGGTCCCTTCTTTATGGAAAATCATTCCCTCCCCCCGAGATAGAGTTGGTCCCCACCCTGTTGCTTTTCTGAAAGTCTCTAAAAGCTTGGTTTTGTCAATGGGCCTGGGGACCGCGAATTACTGCCACATTGGGGGGGGGGGTTAGAGCAAAAGGTTTTTTTAATGGGTATTTATGATATGGTGGATTTTTTTTTTCCAATTTGGTAAGGCACCCAGAGTAACCAATGTTGAGAGTTGGGTGGCTATATAAATTTGTTTAATAAATAATAAATAAAACATGGAACAATTTTCCTTGTGGGTAAGGCATGCAACAGATAATATCAGATGCTTGCATTAGTTCTTACTTGGATGTTTCTGGCAATCCGGCTGAGAGCTCAAGAAATACCGATAAATAGTAGCCACGTACCACGCCGTTTCCATCCTTCACACACACAAATTAAAATAGAAGTTAGGAATAAATCCGGAGCAATCAAAAGAGCTTTTGAAGTTCCTACTATGACAGAAGCTAACTTTTTATCAGATGCAGAGCTCACATATCTAAAGTTAAGAAGGGTAATATTCCCTTGCATCTTTTTTCCTTTGTTGCCTCAAAGAAATGGCTTGTTCGCTGAAACTCACATCCCTTGGGGTCATCTGATACAAAACATCTGAAGGCAGGACAAGAAGCAACGGATGGAAACTAATCAAGGAGAGAACCAGTCTAGAACTAAGGAGGAATTTCCCAACAGTGAGAACAATAAACCAATTATTTGACTTGCTTCCAGAAGTTGTGAATGCTCCAACACTGGTGGTTTTTAAGAAGAGATTGGACAGCCATTAGTCTGGAATGGTATACGGCTTCCTGCCTAAGCAGGGGGTTGGACTAAAAGACCTCCAAGGTCCCTTTTAACTCTGTTATTCTGTTATCATGTGCTGACAGCTTGAACAAAAAGTCCCCCCTAATGAATCAAAGCTCAGTGTTTCTTAGTCAGCAGAATGAACGTTGGTTCCTACCTGATACGTTCCTTTTCGGTCCTTGGTAGGAGTAGTCACGTGTGGGTTAATCTTCCATCTGCCTGGAGACTGAGATTGTTTCAATTTTGGCTGGCCACTCCCCTTCGCTCGCCTGGGAAGTCCAGTTTTTGCAACGAAGAAGGCCAAGGAAAGTACCTGAAAAAGAGAATTCACCACCCCGGAACTGGGCCCGGACCTGTACAACGGGCGGGAGTGACTACTCCTACCAAGGACCGAAAAGGAACGTATCAGGTAGGAACCAACGTTCATTTTCCGGTCCACATGGTAGGAGTAGTCACGTGTGGGACATACCCAAGCTAAGTCCCCAGGGGGTGGGGAACTGAAGGGCCCATAGTGGCAGGGGGGGAACTGCAATGGACAACGGGACTACTCCTACCAAGGACCGAAAAGGAACGTATCAGGTAGGAACCAACGTTCATTTTCCGGTCCACATGGTAGGAGTAGTCACGTGTGGGACATACCCAAGCTAAGTCCCCAGGGGGTGAGGGGGTGGG
>QLTV01003259.1:1325221-1353932 GCA_003457575.1 Thermophis baileyi
AAGTTTACAAAAAAAAAAAAAAAAAAAAAAAAGCCACATAGCTAAGAATGGGTTTGTTTAACAACTACAGCGTTTGCTTTATGACTGCTGCAAAAAATTAGGTCTAAAATTAGGTCTGGTCACATGGTATCCCACTATACAATCATCATGATTTAAAATGAAAATTGTGGGCTCAATTACAGTCCTAAGTCAAAAACACCATGTAGTGTGGATGGAGCACATTGTTCACTGAAATAGGAGGGGGATCAGTGTTTTTACTTAGCTTAACTTTTTGCTGTTCTGTAGTAGAGCCTTCTGGGATTGTAAAGGCAGGCCTGCCTTCCTTCCCATGACTGCATCTAAACATTCTATGACACCCCTGAACTAGAGCAAGCGGGAGGATGATTGGCACACCAATGATACCCTCAATTCATTACAGAAAACAAACCTCACAGTAAATACCAATGTTCCATTTTAACAACTCACCGTAATGTAACTGTAAATCCACTCCTTATATAGCTATTTACAGGAGAAAAATTCATCAGTGTTTAAAATGTCTGATTATGAACGAATTTAGGGGTAATGCATGACAAACCCTTCAGTCAACAGGCCATTTAAATCTACGTACTTGTCTTTTTCATTTTCTTCATGCTTGCTCAGATTACACAACTGGAGTGTATCAAGTTGCTGGGTCACCTCCTCTGCCCAACGACAGTTGACAAGTTCTCGCAATTGAAGTGGAGCTCTGCAAGGAAAAGTTTTGAGTAAAAATCCTGGTTTTTTACAGGAAAAAAATAGAATAGAATAACGTTCTTTATTATTAGATATAGAATTGAAAACAGGAGTTTATGCAGATGCAGAAGATCTTTATCCAATCTCTCTACCTCTTAAGCATTTAATAAAAACACTGATTATATTAGAAGTTGGGGGTGCTCATTAATAAGCTACAATTCAGGCGCTCTAACTTGAAATGCTCCTTCTAATTTCTTCCACATTCAGAGGAAGCTAATTAATGAAGAACGGTAAATAATTTCATATTCATTCAAGGAGGGAAATCTTGTCTAACAGATATTTTGAAACCAGGAATAAAGAAATATTTAAGGGGAATAAATGCTTGGATATAGCCAGAACTGTAAAGATTTAAAGAAGAAATAGCATTCATAAGTTTGAGATTTACAGCATGCAGAGACCAATTCTTTGCATTGGTCATGATGGCTCATGGGATGAAATCGCAAAACCTGAAGGGCTTCCCAAACTGTGAAATGCTTCCCTTGGGGAGATGCAGACCGATTCCAGGTGAGGTGTAGAGAACCTTTAAGTATAGTGTTACAATAAATCTATCTTTGGTTTCATTGTATTGTTTTCACTATCCATTGGTGCTCATTTTGGTGTTTGGATAGTTAGATAAGTGTACATTAAGATTACAGTAAAGGGAGGTGCGATGACAAAAAGTTTAGGAACCCCTGTATTAGAGGGAACCAGGTTATCTATACTTTGACCTAGGGAGAATTGTTTCAAGTGGCATCTAAGGAGCTGACTCTTTCACAGAACTTTTAAAAACCTGCTCTTTTATCCCCAATGAGTGACAATTGTGGGCAATTTTTAAAATTGTACCTTGGTTAAACTTTCATTCATGACTGAAGGTCAAGATAGGTAACATTCCATCATGTGCCAAATTTAAATTATAACCTGTCTGTTCCTCCCAAACATGTATTGTGAATATCAGCAACAAAAACCACCTAAAGAATTTGCTTTGGTTACCACAACAGTCCAAAGGGCTTCAAGTGAAAGCTTACCGACAATGTGGGCACTGAGCTCTTTGTTCCGTCAGCCAACGCTGTCAAACAAAACAGGCATATTATAAAACACCAGTGTTCCAGAAACATTAGGAAAGCATAAATCCTATAAGTCTGGACATATTTCTTCAGCATAAGTAAATTATTCTTGAATGGGATTCACACAACACACAAATGCTGCCGTCTATCCCTATTTATTGAATCTGTTTACTGTTGCACTCAGAAAATGACTCCCAATACCAAATTATACCTTGTTGAATGGCCTGGATCATACAACATGCTAAGACAATGGCTGAATTCCCAGAACATGCTAAGGTATAAACTAGCCAATCTCAGTTTAATCTAAAATGCTGTGCAAACCCAGTCTATATGTTAGTCTAGATTTATTTATTTGTATCCCTTTCTTATTTTTACAAATAACTCAAGGCAGCAAATATATCCAACACAGCTTCCTCCTCCTATTTTCCCCACAGTAACAACCCTGTGAGGTAGGTTGGTCTGAGAAAGAGGGACTCCCTGACCCAAGTTCACCTAACCAGCTTTCATGGCTAAGGCAGGATATGAACCTGTGATCTGTTACTCACACATGGAGCTAACAATTAATCAAGAAAGTTGGTCATGGCACTTCTTTGTATGTTATCAATGTATTAATCCTAAATATTGGTCCAATCCTATTTAATTATTTTGTTCAGAAAATTAAATGTATAACAGAACAGAATCACTAGTCCCAAAACAATTGTGACTGTAATAAACTTCTTAGTTCTTAAGAAGTTTAACAGCAACATACAAATCTAAGTGTATATGGAGATTTTCAGTCAGGTCATGGTTGTCCCAAAAGTGCTTTTTTCAAGAGGAAACTGGACTGTCTGGTTTTTCTTTGAAAAACTTTTTCCATTCCCCACCATCCAGTCAGAGCTGAAGAAGCTTCTTGGATGAGAAGCGAAACGTCTTCAAAGAAAAGCCAAAAAGTCCAGTTGCCTCTTGAAAAAAGCACCTTTGGGGATACAAATCTAAGGATAATCCCAGGAATAAGTTCAACTGGTTGAAAGACCTGAAAAGAAAGCTACATTTTTTACATCATGGGCTGAAAGAGAAGATGAAAACAAGTCAGAATTAATCTTTAGTTTTGGAAGAATATCAGTTTACATTCAGAACTGCTGTTTTTTTAGGGAAATAGTATACATTATTCCAATATGTTCTCTGGGCAAGGCTACTAGTAAATGGAAAGCAGGCAGGCAGGCAGGCACCAGAACAAAAGGTTAAAATTGTTTTTCTTAGTGTGCCAATAAATTAGAATCCTTGTACACTTACATCTGTTTTGAAGTATTTTCAAAAACACACATCCAAAATCCAGTTAACTGTGGCTCCAAATTTGTGATTACTTACCCGAATACAACTGAAACAACATAGCTTGGAGCAGTGTGGACACAGGCGTGCATCACGCAATTTTTCCATACAAATGAAACATCTAAATACTTCAGCAATACTCTGCAAGAAAGAAACACAATCAAGACAAGTATGGGTCAGCTTTATCTGTAAACTGCACCCACATTATCTTATTCATATCAACTCACATTTTACTTAAACTTAGGCTCAACTATATTGCTCCGGGATACTATACAACAGTGTTTGGAGAGGAACCAACAAGCAATTATTTTTAAATGTCATTGTTTAAATCAAAGGGAAAAAAAAGTTTGCTACATCTACATACACACCTCAGTATCTTGCTAACACTGCAACAAAAGAGCAAAAAATAAGTATGTATATAATTGTTTAGAAGACACTCTAGAATATGGGTGTCCAACCTTTTGGCTTGCCTGGCCGCAATGAGTGGAATTGTGTTGGGTCGCCTATAAAATATATAATATAGTTAATGTATATAAATCACATAATATTGTTAAGAGGTTTACAATCTTATGGGCTTGCATTACTAACGGTCCAGGGCTGTGACCGTGGGCCACAGGTTGGACACATCTGCTCTATAATCTCGCAGAATACAAACATCACCATAAGCAGGAAGAGGGCATGTAAACCAACACAACCCACTGGTATGTTTCTAAGATGGACTGAAATGCATGATTCATAAAATGCACATTCCAACAGAATGTAATTTTTTGAACAGTACTTTTTTTTGCTTCAGGCAAGATTCAGAAAGATCTGGAAACAAATAACATTCTATTCTTGCTTTCTCTTAGTTCTGTGGAATACGGTGCAATCCAAAATTTGCACTTTTATATGTTTACATGTTAAACTCATACCTTTCCTTTCTTTCAGGAGCTCAAGGTAGTAGAGGTAGTCCTTGCTTAAAAACCATTCATTCAATGACCGTTCAAAGTTATGACAACACTGAACAACTAGTACTTATGGTCAGTCCTTAAAGTTATGCTCATTACAGTCACATGACCAAAATTTGGATGCTTGGCAACCAGCCCGCATTTACAACCACAGTGTGCGACGGCCTCACAAGTGGCCAGTAGCTGTCTCTGCCAGGTGCATGTCATCAGCAGGAGGAGGAGGAAGAAGACGGTGAAGATCAATTGGGAAGGCAGGGATAGATGGAGGAGCGTGAGGCAGCCAAAAGGGAAAAGATGGGAAGGAAAATGGGGAGGGAGTTGAAGCAGATGCAAGCATGACAAGCATGGGAGAATTGTGAGGTCCTGGCCTAACAACCCCGTTGCTAAGCAGTTGGGTCATGTGATGTTTCATCTAACAACTGGATCATTTAGTGATGGAAATTCTGGTTCCATTAGAGTCAATAAGTGAGGACTACTTATATATTTAACACACCCTCTGATTTTATCCTTATAACAGCCTTGTTAGGTTGAGACTATTGATTCTTCCACTTCTAGTTTGTTCCCATCCCGTGAATGAAAAGGGAGATTTATGGCAATTTCAAGTTTGGATCTAGGAGTTCTGATGCTAAAACAGAGCATGGTCTAGATACTATAACCTTACCCATAGAAAAAGGTTTTGGGAGCTCTGTGTCAAAACATTCTCAAACAAAACAAAGCACTCCAAACACAGAAACGCTAGCATCGTGGATTCCTGCCTGTTTAAAGAGGCAGCATATAGGGAGGGGTGAAAAAATTATCAGATCCGGGATCTGTGACTTCACTGCATTAATTTGTTATATTAATATTTCCCTGCAGCAGCTGAAACAGGAGATTTATCAGTTCATAAACTTTCATGAACCGCATGAACCTTTCCTCTTTTGACCTCATTGCAACAATTCATGTATCAGGGAAAGAAGAGACCAAGTGTGCTGAATTTATACCAACCCAAAGAACAATAATACCTTCTACTCAATCTTGGAAACTAGAAATGTAAAGTATTATAACAGAAAAGTGAATTGTAAGTTATGAATATTGAAGTGGCAATCTGGGAAGAGCATTTATTAATTAACATTGTTAAGATCTAGACTCTTTTCCAAAAACGTCAAGATGGCTTATTTGACAATAGTCAGCACTATTGTCAGTTGGTCACAGCTTGGTCTAGTGATTAAGACACCAGGCTAGAAAATGGGAAATGGTGACCTCTAAACCCATTTTAATCATGGAAGCCAAATGAGTCAGTTTGGGCCAATCTCTCTCAGCTCAGCTCACCTCACAGGATTGTTGTTGTAGGTAAAATAGGAGAAAGGAGGCGTATTACCGTAGCTATGTTCGCTGCCTTGAGATTTTATAAAAAATAATGAAGGTGGGATATTAAATAACCCTACTAATGTCGCAGAGGCCCGTGACTGAGAAAGAGAAATATTGTTTGTACTATTTTTGTGTAATTTACACTTTTTTCCCTTAAATATTGTGGTTAAACATGATTGCCATGCACCATGTTATCAATAACATTCCTGTTAATTTCAGTGTCTCTGTTCCTATTTTTTTCCTTTACTCTCTCCTGCAACATGTAATTTTTTCCCCTCCAACACTGAAATCATGGACCAGTAAACAGCGCAGCGAGAACCCAAAACAGAGAAGATTCATGGGGTTACACTTTGCCCAATTCTATCACCTTGAATGAAAACTTTTGTTATTTTAATCTGCCTTGTATTATAATATTTATACCGTTGTGATGTTTTAATGTCTGATTGGTATACTGTTCAGAGTCGCT
This sequence comes from Thermophis baileyi, assembly GCA_003457575.1. Taxonomy (NCBI): domain Eukaryota; kingdom Metazoa; phylum Chordata; class Lepidosauria; order Squamata; family Dipsadidae; genus Thermophis; species Thermophis baileyi. Next base: position 1,331,104 of record QLTV01003259.1, read on the forward strand.
CTGTGAGGGAGATGGGCAGTTTCTAAGTGTGATAAATAAAATAGACATAAATAAATCTAAAGGTTTTGAAAGATAACCACAAGGAGGAGGGGACTGCAGGTAGTCCTCAACTTGTGACCACAATTGAACCCAATATTTCCATCGCTAAGCAAGACAACTGTTAAATTAGTCATGTTCCATTTTACAACCTTTTTTCCCTGATTGTTAAAACAAATCACTGCAGTTGTTAATTGTGTTGCAGTTAAGCAAATCTGCCTTCCCCCATTGACTTTGCTCTTCCGAAGCCAGCTGGGGAGGTCATAAATGGTGATCACATCACCCCCGGGACAGTGCTACCATCATAAATACATGACAGTTGCCAAGTACCCGAATTTTGATCACATGAATGTGGGGATGCTCAACAGTCGTAAATGTCAGAACTGATCATGTCACTTTTTTCAGTGCCTTTGTAACTGCAGTCACTAAATGAATGGTTGCTAAGTCAACAACCACCTGAATTTCACATTTACCTACCCCCAAAAAGACGTTTTCCTACCCTCTTTCTAGTATTCATGCCTGCTCATTCCATTAGGAGAAAGAGAAGCTCAGGAGTCCCAAAGGTGCTTTTTCAAGAGGCAACTGGACAACCATGGCTTGGAATGACTGAGAATCTCCATATACAAGCAGCTCAGGTTTTGGTGGTTGAAAGCAGAAGAGAGTCTTCTTGGTGATGGCCCCAGTTTCCAAGCCGCTGTCCTGGGGTGCCAGCTTCCTTTACTGGTTTTTCAGGGCCAGACAGGGAGATGCTGGTTTTCAGAGGTAGATCTCCAATTCTTCATTTTCCTGGTTTGGATCTTTTTTTTTTTCTTTTTTAAATTCTGCACAGGTACTCCTTGACTTACAACCATTCATTTAGTGTCCGTTCAAAATCACAACGGCGCTGAAAAAAGTGACTTTTGACCAGTTTTCATACTTACCGTCGTTGCAGCATCCCCGTGGTCACGCGATCAAAATTCAGACGCCCGTCAACTGGTTCCGTATTTATGACGGCTGCAGTGTCCCGGAGTCACGCGATTCCCCCCTTTTGAGGCCTTCTAACAACACAAAGTCAGCGGAGACGCCCGATTCACTTAACCACCGTGTGACTAATTTAACAAACCAGTGGCGATTTCACTCAACAACCGTGGCAAGAAAGGTGGTAAAACGGGGAGGGGGGGCAACCTCACTTTACCAACCGGCCCGCTTAGCAATGGGAATTCTCGGGGCTCAATTGCGGTCGTATGTCGAGGACTGCCGTTCTGGATGCCCACAAAACAGGAAGAGCAAATCATGTTCATGTATATCAAATAAATAACCACACATGCACAAACCCCCCTCCCCATTTCAGAAGACCCTTCCCCCCTAAAAAATCTCATTTGGAGTCCTGTCCATGTGGGGGGGGGAAGGTCCTCCCCTGGGGGTCTCCATTTGGGGGGACGGGGAGGACAGCCACCCCATCCCACCCAGGATAAGACCCCCTCCCTCACAGATCCCTCCCCCACCTTTGGGGGGGGTCCTATCCTGAGTGGGATAGGGGTGGCTGTCCTCCCGCTCCCCCCAAATGGAGACCCCCCAGGGGAGGCCCTCCCCCCCCCCTTTGCGGGAGGGGCGGTCTGAGGGGGGAGAAGCCCCTCCCCCGCTCCAACAGGTGCACCCCTCCCCCCCTTACCGCCTTTATTATTGTTATTACCGCAATTCCGAAGGCTTTTTACCTCAACACTTTGCTCGTCCATGACTGGAAACCGCCTCCCTCGAGGTGGGGTCGCCTCCGTCTCCTCAGTATCCTCTCCTGAGGAGAAACGACCGGCGTGTGAAGCCACCGGGGGGTGAAAAAACGGGGGTCGGGGGTCCCGCTTTTTATCCTCCCCCACTTTTTTTTTCAAAGCCTTTTCATCCCACAGACTCCCCCGCCCCAATCCCGGCCATTTCTCCCCCTCCCCCTCCCCCGAGAGGAGAAAACGGGAAAACCATTAACGGCCCCGCCGGCTCGCGCCTTGCGGCTGTGGGGACGGGGGAGGGGGAGGGGGGGGAAGAGAATCCCCTCTGCCGCCTTACTGCGCCTGCGCGGTCATGCTCGCCAACCGAGAACCGAAGGTGCCGCATTAGCCGGCGCGCGCGTAGAGCGCCTCACTGCGCCTGCGCGGGACCGAGCGCCCGTTCGGATTTGCCGGAGCGTTTCGTTTCCCTCCGGATTTGTCGGAGAGGGAGAGAGTAATGGTACGCATGCGCTAAGTGCTAGTGGGGGGGGCAGCCTCTAGAGCAGGTGAGTAGGGACAGGTTGCAACGGGTTCAGAAGGCTTGCGTGCCGCAAAGGTGATACATGTAGCCCTCCACTTACAACAGTTCATTTAGTGACCGTTCAAAGTTACAATGACACCAGAAAAGGGGACTTTGGACTGTTTTTCACACTTACGACCGTTGCAGCATCCCCATGGTCACATGATCAAAATTGGGAGGCTTGGCAACTGGCATGTACTTATGACGGTTGCAATGTCCCGGGGTCAGGATATCAACTTTTGCAACCTTCTGACCAGCAAAGTCAATGGGGAAATGTAGAATCATTGCAGCTGTTATAAGTTAATAACATGGCTGTTAAGTGAATCTGGCTTCCCCATTGACTTTGCTTCTCAGAAGGTCGCAAAAGGGGATCACGTGACCCTGGGACACGGCAACCATCATAAATACTGTATGAACCAGTTGCCAGGCATCCAAATTTTGATCACATGACCATGGGGATGCTGCAACGGTCATAAGTGTGGAAAACGGTCATAAGTCACTTTTTAAACTTCAAACAGTCACTAAATGGTGGTTGTAAGTCGAGGACTGCCTGTATTCTTAAGCTGGGGCTAAAGCAATTACATCATGGCTTGCGTTTTTGCAATAGATGTCCCACAGTGGGCAATTCAAACTGGATTATGGGAGTGGGGTTTGCTCTCTATACAGATGCCGTGTCAGTGTTAGTGGGAGTGTAGTTTTCCGGTGGAGGGTTCCTTGATTATTGTTTGATTGTTGGTCTCAGTTGGTAGTTCCTTGATTATTGTACTGACAAGGCAAGTCACTTGTATATAAAGAAAGAGCAAACCCCTCTCCCTTCTAGCACTGATGACGTTACTGAGCTGGGTAAAGAAACATCTGCAAGAAAGCAACCAAGCTCAGAGAGCACCAAGGACCCCACAGTCATCCTCCTCCTCCCTACAAACCCCACTCTCTTCTAGCATTGATGATGTTCCCTAGTTGGGTAATGAAACGTCTGCAAGAAATCAACCAAGCTCAGAGAGCACCAAGGACCCCACAGTCATCCTCGTCTTCTTCCTCTTCCTCCTCCTCCCTCCTCCTCCTCCTCCCTGAAAACTCCACTCCCTTCTCACAATGGTGAAGTTACCTAGTTGGGTAATGAAATGTCTGAAAGAAAACCAAGCTCAGAGAGCACTCAGAGAGCATCTTTGTCTTTTTCTCCTCCTCCTCCTCCTCCTCCTCCTCCTCCTCCTCCTCCTCCTCCTCCCTTGTAAATGCCACTTTTTAGCACTGATAATGTTAGCTATGAGTAATGAAACGTCTGCAAGAAAACCACCAAGCTCAGAGAGCACCAAGGACCCCACAGCTCTCCTCCTTCACCCCATCTCCTTCTTCCTCCTCTCCTCAAACCCCTCTCCCTTCTAGCACTGATGATGTTCCCTAGTTGGGTAATGAAGCATCTGCAAGAAAGCAACGGAAGCTCAGAGAACACCAAAGACCCCTCATTTCAACTCTGAGCTATATATATTCTCTTCTATCAGATGAATGTCAACAGGGTGGATGGACTGTTAGGACAATAAGTTCCTCCCAGGAAGATCTGAAAGAGCAGATTGTCCTGGAGAAAATCTAAGTACCTACTTGATGGCACATAATGAGTCAATCAATCAACCAATCCATCCATCCATGACATATGATTAACAACATGTCAAAAAACCCGTTTTTGCACAAAGGGAAAACTTCGTTTTTATCTTAAGATATCCCATCTATTACTGTAATAAATTTATTTACCCAGTTTAAGAAATATTTTAAATAGGTCTGTTTCTCCCTTATGTGTTTTTAAAAAAGGACAACCCCCCCCCCCAAATATCTTAAATGTTGAACAATAATTCTATCTTATTGGTCAGTGTAATCTTTTCAGAGTAAACAGGTAGAATTAGGCTATGTTCATTGTTGCATTGGCTAAACATTTAGACCAGCGGTTCTCAACCTGTGGGTCGCGACCCCTTTGGGGGTCGAACGACCATTTCACCGGGGTCGCCGCGCGTTAACCCGCCATCTTGGTGCCACCGTCACTGCAGGGGTGAAATGCTTCCGGTTCGGCCGTGCCTGCGGGTCACCGGACAGCCGATAGCGACAGAAGTGGGAGACTTCGCCCACCCGCCCGGACACCACCATTTGGGTTCTTTTACCCTCTGCGCATGCGCAGAACGCTTTGCGCATGCGCAGAGGGGGTGGGCGAAGTCTCCCGCTTCTGTCGTTACCAGCTGTCTGGCGACCCGCAGGCAAGCCCAAACCGGGAGCATTTCACCCCTGGTGCCACGCCCCCTTTATCACCTCATCCTGCGTGGGGAGAGGGTAGGGAGGGGGTCGCGGTGGGGGGGGGGCGCAGCGGCGGGGGGGTCGCGGCATTAGAAAGGTTGAGAACCACTGATTTAGACTGTGTATATGTAGCCCTTGACTTAAAACAGTTCGTTTAGTGACCGTTTGAAGTTACAACAGCACTGAAAAAAATGACTTATGACCATTTTTCATACTTACAACTGTTGCAGCGTCCCCATGGCCACGTGATCAAAATTCAGACACTTGGCAACTGGCATACCGTATTTATGACGGTTGCAGTCTCCTGGGATCATGCGATCCCCTTTTGCGACCTTCTGACAAGCAAAATCAAAAGGGAAGCCAAATTCATTTCACAATGGCAGCGATTCGCTTAACAACGGCGGCAAGAAAAGTCTCAAAACGGGGCAGAATTCACTGAACCAATGTCTCGCTTAGCAACGGGAATTTGAGGCCCCATTGTGGTCATAAGAGGAATACTTGTACATTTTTCTTTTTGTTTCAGTGTTCAGATTTTAACAAACCACTAACACAAATGAGACCCAGAAGCCAGAAATGTGGAACCTGGCAGACCCCATCCATCGAACAGTGTTATTTTTCTTAAATGCCTTGATTTTCTTTAGGAATACAAAGAGGGTTTTAAAAAAAAAAGTTAGAATGATACCATACCTCCCAAGACGCTGAGATCCGATTGTACTTATGGTTCAAAGGCGCCCAGGTGAATTTAGCTTGATGCTTCCTTGAGTAGGGAAATATGATAAGGGATGATTTTCCTTCTGAATGTTTGCAGCTTGGTTGTTCAGAGTTACCAGAAGCTCCAAGCAACAAGCTGAGCAGTTCTCTCCCACCAAGCGAACATTTTCCCATCCCTTTAAAGAGGAAAGATTTCTCCTAACAGGAACAGAAGAAAGATTAATAAAAAAAAAACCTGTATAGTTATTTATTAGGGATAAAATTGGAAGAAGAACAAGTAAAAACAACAATGATAACATGGGCAAAAAAACTTTTGGTTATACGATAGAATTGGAAAAATGGGAGAAGTTGTGGGATAGAAATTATAAATTAACAATGTCAACTGCATATAAAGAGAATTTGTATAAGATGTTTTACAGATGGCACTTACCACCGGCGAGATTGGCGAGAATGTTTAAAGACAAATCAGAGAAATGTTGGAAATGTCATCAAATATCAGGATCTTATATCATATGTGGTGGACATGTGAAGAAGCAAAAAAGTATTGGACAAAAAATAAGGCATGGTTGGAAGAAATGACACAACAACAGGTGGACATGAAACCAGAAATATTTTTGTTAGGAATATTACCAGAAATGTATCAAAAAGCTAACGTATATTTGATTATACACATACTAACAACAGCTAGAATTATATTTGCACAACACTGGAAAAGTGGAGAGATTCCTAGTGATGAGGTGATAAGGAAAATATTAGAATGTGCAGAAATGAATAGATTGACTTTAGAGATTAAAGAGAAACAACAAACTGAATATTATGAAATTTGGGAGGTATTTTATAAATGGTTGGAGAATAAAAAAGGGCTTTGGAATTGAAGATTAAAAGTAAAAAGATATATATTAACATAAAGAATAAATAAAACAATTGATAGATTATAAGAAATAAGAATAAAAATATATAATGTGAACAAGGTAAATGAAGATAAGATACTGAAAGAGGAGGTCACAAAGAAAGAGTTGTAACCAGACGACACACTGCTGATGGATGAATGTTTATTTTGTATTTTGTAATTAAAAAATAAAAAACTTCTTTAAAAAAAGAGAAAGGATTTTGCAAAACTTCACTTATCTTTCTGGTGTGGATTTAAGTCAGATTATTTGGCACTGACCTGAGCTTAAATTTAGATCTGTTACTGCATTTTAGCCTATCCCAGGGTTTTGCAAAGTTGTATGTCTATTTCCTGAAGCATAACTATATGTGGTTTTATTTGTTGCATTTATTTGTTGCATTTTTATGCCGCCCAACTCCCAAGGGACTCTGGGCGGCTTACAACAGAAGTATAAAAACATTAAAACAATATAAATATTAAAAAACGGTTTAAAAAACCATACACACCATTCGCGGCCGGATCTCACAGATTGTAACATTGAGTGATTCAACGTAATAATTATTGTTAATAGGATCTCCCAGATCTTTACAGAGCTAATATAATTATTATTCGTATCGTGCCTTTATTATTTTTACAAATATCTCAAGAGGGTGAACGTACCTAATACAGGTAGTCCTCGATTTACAACAGTTCATTTAGTGACCGAAGTTACAAAGGCACTGAAAAAAGGGACTCATGACCGTTTTTCACACTTACGACTGCTACAGCATCCACATGGTCATATGATCAAAATTCAAATATTTGGCAACTGACTCATATTTATGATGGTTGCAGTGTCCCGGGGTTAGGTGATCCCCTTTTGTGAACTTTTGACAAGCAGAGTCAATGGGGAAACCAGATCCACTTAACAACCATGTAACTAACTTAACAACTGCAGTGATTCACTTAATAACTGTGGCTAGAAAGGTTGTAAAATGGAGCAAAACTTACTTAACAACTGTCTCGGTTCGCAATAGAAATTTTGGGCTCAATTGTGGTCGTAAGTCAAGGACTACCCTGTAATCCTTCCTCCTCCTATTTTTCCTACAACAACAACCCTGTGAGGTGGGTTGGGCTGAGAGAGGGAGAGAGACTGGCCCAGTCACCCAGCTGGCTTTCCTTTTCCTTTGAATGCATTATTTTAAGAATCTCTCATTCCAGAGTGCAAACAGTATTTTCTAATTCAGAAATTTTTTTAGAGCTTGTTGCTTATATTTTTTTTTTCATTATGTTCCTGATGCTTTAAACAACATAGTTCAAATTGTTCCTTTTTTCTGCCTTATTTTCACACACCCTTCCTTCTCCCCCCCACCCCTGTGAAGAAGACCTCCCTCATTCCTGCCCCTATTATTGGCTTTGTTAATTTATACTGGATAATTCTAATGTTTTGCAATGTTTTAATCTTCTAAGCTGCCCAGAGTCATTGGACACAAGATGGATGGCAAATCAATTCCATAATTAATAATAAATAAATACTGCCAACCCCACCCTGGTGCCTAACTTCCCAGCCCCTTCAGTCCCCCTCAGTCCAATGGCAAAGAAAACCCAGAGAATCCTGTCAGGAGAATAATTTGTGGTTCCAACTTGAGCCGGGGTTATGCAAGAATAAATAAAAATGAGACCCAGGCAGCAGTGAGGAAAGAAGAAATATTTATTCCGAAAAGGAAAGAATTTGCCTTTAGGGGCAACTGCAGAGAAATGAGGTACAGCAACACAGCATTATAGGGGAGCTTGTCCTGAGTGTGGAAGTGTCTACATGCTGATTTTAGGGTGACCCTTGAGGGGCGCCGACATAACCGGATCCGTGACGTCACCAGCGGTTTGCTACCGGTTCTATACAACCGGTGCGAACCGGGAGGAACCCACCTCTGGTGTAGGTGTCACCTATATTTATTCTTGTGAACATGCAATTCCACCGGGGAAACCTAATTTAATTAACTCTATTTGTGTTTACAGACCTTCTCCTTTGATATGCAGATTAGGTCTGGGTAAGTTATTTGGGGTTTGAGGAAGTTTTGAGTAGAAGACTTTCCCGTTTGCTATTTTTACTTGATTCATTTAGTGTCAGCTTGACTGTCAATTATCTAGTGGAGGCATTGATTCTCAGTCCATTGTGGATTCTGTTAACGTTTTAAGGGAAGATGGAAACAGACTAAAAAATAAAATAAGTTTTGATATAAAACTTCCCACAGTCCTTTAATGAATCCGTTCATTGGTCTAAAAGTTGAAGGTGACCTACTGAGATTCCTTTCTCTACTCTCCTGCCAATAAGCTCCCGGAATTATTTTCCTTACACTGTGCAAAGAACAGGAAGAAAGAAAAGTAGCTTTTGCACTTTCAATTATAAGGGAAATGGATGCTCTTGACAGTGACATCATACATTTATCTTTATTTCTTTTTCCTCAATACATTTAAGATGACAGAACTTTGTTTTAAAAGTTTACCACTATGGCTTTGAATATACTGTTTACCCAAACAGCACCAGAAATTTATATTTATTTGAATACTACAAGAATAGAATAGAATAGAATAGAATAGAATAGAATAGAATAGAATAGAATAGAATAGAATAGAATAGAATAGAATAGAATAGAATAGAATAGAATAGAATAGAAATAAGAATAGAATATAAATAGAAATAAGAATAAAATAGCAATAAGAATAAGAATAAAATAGAATAGAATTAAGAACAGCAATAAGAATGGAATGGAACAGAACAGAATTCTTTATTGGCAAACTGTGATTGGACTCACAAGGAATTTGTCACGGAAGGAGATGTACACTGCACCGACGAAAACTTCCATGAACAATGGTGCTTTTGTGGGAAAATTATTACAGCATGTGGGCAGGCATTTTGAAGGTCAGCCAAGGATCTTGGAAGAGTTGGTCCCATAGAACCGTATTAACTTGATGGAGTCCTTGGGGCTCTCTGAGCTTGTTTGCTTCAATCAATTTCAAAATCCATCCTTCAACCGTCGGCATATCTTCCCCCCCCCTCCCGTGTTTGGAAAGAACAATCCTCGCAGCCCGCACCATGTGAAGGAATAGCACCCCAAATTATTTTTCAATTGACTTGTCCACCATACCTAAAAGAAAAGCTTCAGGTTTCGTTAATATTTGTATCTTAAATATTTTTGGCATTGTCGTTGTTATATTTATCCAGTATGTTTTCACATATTTGCAGGGCCCACCACATATGATAAAATGAACCTGGATTTTGACTACATTTCCGGCACTGATTAGAAATCCCTTTATACATTTTCACTAGTCTATCTGGAGTTAAGTACCAACGATACATCATTTTATAAAAGTTTTCTTTCAACCTATAATTTAAGGTAAATTTTAGTCCTTTCGTCCATACCCAGAGGTGGGCTGCTGCCGGTTCGCACTGGTTCATGCGAACCGGTAGTTAAGATTCTGCACAGTTCAGCGAACCAGCAAATCCCACCACTAGCTGGCCCTGCCCCCGCTCATTTTTCAGCCTGTTTTCCGGGCCATTTTTTGGCCTTTTTTGGCCATTTTTCGGGCCAAAAATGGCCTGAGAACGGCCCGAAAAACAGCCTGAAAACGGCCCAAAAAACAGCCTGAAAACAGCCGAAAAACAGGCCAAAACACGGGCAGGGGCGGGGCCAGCCAGTGGTGGGATTAGCCCCAACCGGCTGAATCCTACCTCTGCCTTTGAGGCGAGTGGCCGGGAGGCGGAGCTGGGTGTGATGAGTGACATCACCCACCCAATCACATGACCAACCAGCCACGCCTACCCAGCCGGAGAACTGGTTGTTAAGTTATTCAAGTCCCACCACTGTCCATAACTTCTCCCGTTGATCTAGTGTTAACATTATACCCCGTCTGAATTTTGATCACTTGACCACAGGGATGCTGCAACTGTCTCAAGCGTGAAAAACGGTTGTAAGTCACTTTTATCAGTGCCGTTGTAACTTCGAATGGTCACTAAACGAATGGTTGTAAGTCGAGAACTGCCTGTATATCACATTGGTGCTTAGAAATGATGAAGACTTAAAATAATCTCGTGCAAAATCTGGTCTCCGCTGACGATTAGAAAGCAAAACAAGCTAAGATCCTGTCAACCTGTCAATAGAGTCTCCTGCTTGAGCAAAGGGTTGGACTAGAAGACCTCCAAAGTCCCTCCCAACTCTATTATTCTGTATTGTGCAACCAACAAAACCAATTCACAGCAAGTAGGTGGAGAAGCTCTGTTCTGCCCCAGCGACGAGCCATCAATAATAAGCACACACAAACTGCAAAACACTGTTCTTTTACTAATAAATGTCCCAAAATAACTTCTTAGAAGCAACATAATAATTTGAAAACAAAATAAAGGCAGAATAGGGTTTTCCAAATCTCCGCTGGTAAATGTCTAATCTTTAACAGCTGGCCAGAGTCCAAGAGATACTATTATCAGGTCTGACTGTATTTGCCAATACTCCCAGAACTAGGAATGCAGCTTGTCTTCTAGCAGCCCTGCGTGCCCGAGCATTGAGAAGAAGAGGCTCCTCCTCTTCTTCTTCGGCCCTGATGGGCTCCTCAGGAGGTACAGAAGGCCCTGGTTGACTCTCAGCACCCTCGCTCTCTGACTCGGGTGCCAGGTACACGGGCCGATGGTACCTCGCCACAACCGCCTCATCGTCCTCCTCGCTCTCTGACTCGGGCGCTAGGTGCATGGGCCGATGGTACCGTGCCACAACCGCCTCATCATCCTCGGGATCCATGATCACCGGCACGGGACGCTGGCAGGCCACAACAAGCTGAAACAGATCAGGCCTAGAAAGGGATGTTGTCTGCAGCCATGAAATAACGAGATATCTGCTCCTTAAGAGAAAGACGATGACGACTACTTCCTAGCGTATTCCCGCAGGTGCAGGGTCCACTTTTCGGATCATTGAACGCCACTTTGCACAGTCAGCTGTGTCTCCAGGGCGCAGGCCCGTGGCTTGCATATCTTTGTTGATGGTGTCTCGCCATCTCTGTTTTGGATGCCCGCGAGGTTGCAGGCCATTGACTGCTAGTTGGTAGGCAGTCTTGGCCACGGTGGAAGGTGCTGCTCTCTGGACATGTCCATACCAGTGGAGTCGGCCTTCTCTCATCTTCTCTATAATTGGTGCCACACCAAAACGTTGTTGAATGGTGTCATTTGTGATGTGGTCAAGAAGGGAGATGCCCGATATCTAATGGAGCATTCGCATTCCCATGGCATGGAGATGGCTTTCGGTCCCTGTTGTTGATGCCCAGCATTCAGGGCCATACAGTGCAGTGGGGTGGATGGTTGTCTTGTAAATCTTAGATTGAAAAATGTGTTGTAGATGACGAGATCATTTGAGAAAGATGATGACTAATACAGACAAAATATCAAGTGTGCAGAGACATCACGCTGACAACACAAACAAGACCATCGTTTTCCGCATGGGAACATACGGTCCCCATCAGAAAGGCTGAATAAAGCAAAATACGGAAGAAAATATGGGAGGATATGTTGCCCCATAAGAACAAATCCTTCAATCTAAGATGTATTAAAGATGATATAGATGACTCAGTGGAAGGATTAATAGGGATATTTTGGGGTCCAAAATATTCAAGCTTTAAAACTGAAGCTTAAATATTTTGGACCCAAAAGGAAAGGATTGGAAAAAAGATCCTCATGCTTGAATCTTGTCCAACTGAAAAAGAGAATAACAGGAGAAAAAGTAGGTATACCGTGTTTCCCTGAAAATAAGACCCAGTCTTATATTTTTTTGAACCCTGAAATAAGCGCTTGGCCTTATTGCCATGCACTCAAAAGCCCGATTGGGTTTATTATCAAGGGATGTCTTATTTGGGGGGAAACAGGGTAGGTCTGTGATGGCGAACCTATGGCACGAGTGCCACAGATGGCACGCGGAGCCATATCTGAGGGCACGCAAGGCGTTGCCCTATGTCAGCTCCAGTGTGCATCTGAGCACTGGCCAGCTGATTTTCGGCCTTCGGGAGGGTGGGGGGAGGCCATTTTTGCCCTCCCCAGGCTTCAGGAAAGCCTCCAGAGCCTGTGGATGGCGAAAAACGGCCCAACGGGCCTACCGGAAGTTCGGAAACGAACTTCTGGTAGGCCCGTTGGGCCCATTTTTCGCCCTCCCCAGGCTTTGGAGCCTCCGGAGGCCCCACGCCCAAGCCCTTTTGGCACCCGAGCAAAAAAAGGTTCGCCATTACTGGGGTAGGTAGTTCTCGACTTACAACCATTAGTTTAGCAACCATTTGAAGTTACAACAGCATTGAGAAACTGAGTTACAATCAGTCCTCACACTTACGACTGTTGAAGCGCCCCCCCCCATGGGCACGACTGCCATTTGTGACCTTCCCAGCCAGCTTCTGACAAACCAAGTCAATGGGGGAAGCCAGATTCGCTTAATGTCCATGTGATTCACTTAACAACTGCAGTGATTCACTTCACAACCAGGGCCAAAGAGGTTCGTCAAATCGGGTGCGACTCACTTAACAACTGCCTTGCTTAGCTATGGAAATTAGCAATAGCAATAGCAATAGCAGTTAGACTTATATACCGCTTCATAGTGCTTTACAGCCCTCTCTAAGCGGTTTACAGAGTTAGCATATTGCCCCCAACAATCTGGGTCCTCATTTTACCCACCTCGGAAGGATGGAAGGCTGAGTCAACCTTGAGCCTGGTGAGATTTGAACCGCTGAACTGCAACTAGCAGTCAGCTGAAGTAGCCTGCAGTGCTGCACTCTAACCACTGCGCCACCTCGGCTCAAATTCTGATCCCAATTGTGGTCGTAAGGCGAGGACCACCTGTAACGTGAAGGGGGGTATCATTTGCATACTGATGCCAACCCAAAAAACAAGCCCTCCAAAGGGGCTTCATTTAGATCAGAAGAGTCCGCTTCACAATCCTAAACAGCTAGTAGAGGTAGTCCCCGAGTTACGACAGTTCACTTAGCGACAGTTCAAAGTTACGACACCGACTCTAAAAGGACTTACGACCCAGTCCCGAAGTTACGAATGTTGCAGCACCGTGGCAGTCGTTCACCCTTATGACCGACCGCAGAGATGCTGCAACCTGCCCCCTGCCTATTTCCTCCCCACAGGGTCCTAACAGGCGCTGACCCCACCGGCTCCTCCCCTTCCCGTCGCCGATCGCTCGCTTAACCTTTCGAAGATTGGCAGAGCTTAGGGCCACGTGGCAGAAAAGCAGCCGTCTTCTCAAGACGCTGGTGAAGCCGTTTTTGTTAGATCCTGTGTTCTTACACACCTATCTGTCCCCTTTGCAAAAAAGGCTTTTTCCCCAGACAACATAGGCCTACAGGAGTGTGAGATCGCACCCCCCCCCAAAGGCTTCTGTTCTTCGCACCAAAATCTTTTGCAAAGGGGATGGAAGCCTTCGGGAGTGCTATCTAGCGCCCATGCAAGCCTCTTTTGCAAAGGGGATGGAAGAACACAAGGTTCTAAAAAAACCCAAAAAGAGCTCAGGTGATCTTCGAAAGGTAAGTGCGGAGAAGGCCGATGTCAACACTGAAGCTGGCCTGACCGAGGCCATTTTGAGGCTTCAGCGTTGCCACACTGGAGCTGGGGGATAGGGAGGGGGGGGGAAATAGAGATAGCTGGGGTTTTGTAGCCAAAACAGAATACTTTCTCCTGGGAACCAAGGACATTCCCACAGGTGGCCGGAGAGAGGAGTGAAGTTACCAGGCAACCGGACGGAATCCTGATTGGACCATGTGACTGATTGTTTGGGGAAGAGGAAAAACTTTTACTTTTAATTAGGTGAAAACCGCGGGAACATTCAGAGTCGGTTTTCACCAGCCTGTGCCAATATGATATGTCCAATAAAACTGCTTTCAGGAATTTACCTGCCTTGGAGTTCTGTTTGCTATGAGTGTATTACTTGGAACCCTGACAGCCGAAGCACCTATGGCAGTGATGGCTAACCTTTTTTTGCACGGGTGCCGAAAGCGCGCGTGCCCACACCCATAATGCAATCCCCCCTGTGCCCCCCTGCGCATGCACGCACGACTCCCCCGGTGCTGCCCTGCCCCCCTGTGCATACGCGCGCGACCCCCTCATATGCCCACACACACACACCGCGCATGCGCGCACGACCCCTCGTGCCCCGTTTTGGGCCTAGCAGGCCTCTCTGAATCCTCCAGAGGCCAGAAACGGCCCGTTTCCGGACTTCCGGTAGGCCTGTTTTTCGCCCTCCCCAGGCTCCGGAGGCTTTCCTGGAGCCTGGGGAAGGCAAAAACGGCCTCCCCCCGGCCTTCCGTAGGCTGGAAACGGCCCATTTCCAGACTTCCAGTAGGCCTGTTTTTTGCCCTCCCCAGGCTCCGGAGGCTTTCCTGGAGCCTGGGGAAGGCAAAAACGGCCTTCCCCGGGCTTCCATAGGCTGGAAACGGCCCGTTTCCAGACATCCGGTAGGCCTGTTTTTCGCCCTCCCCAGGCTCCGGAGGCTTTCCTGGAGCCTCTAGGAGGGTGAAAACGGCCTCCAGCGGCCCTCTGGAGACCTTCCGGGAGGCCCGTTTTTCGCCCTCCCAGAGCCTCCATGCGAGCCCTGTACTTACCGGCATCCAAAACGGGCCACGTGGAGACTCCTGGGAGGGGAGGGGTGGCGTGGGCGGGGCCAGCCAAAAATCAGCTGGCGCACGCTGGAGCTGACCTAGGGCAACGGCTCACGTGCCCGCAGAGATGCCTCCGCGTGCCACCTGTGGCACACATGCCATAGGTTCGCCATCACGGACCTATGGAGACCCTAAGGGGTGGGAAGGGCAGCATGAGAAATCTCAGTGGGTGCGGGGAGGTTTTGGGTGACCAGAGGCAGGTGGTCTTTTCCTGCCCAGGGCCCTTCATGGTCTTCCCCACCCGAGGTATCTCATGGGCACTTAATGATCCGTGCATTCGATTAAAGAATGCATTGGGGAGAGGAGGGATGGAGTTCATTCGTTTTAAAGCGATTCAATTAAAGTTACGACCATAATGGGCAGGATCCATTGCGGTCATAACTCGAGGGGTACCTATAATGCAAGATCGTAAACTTCTAAACTCCTAACATTACTATGTGATTTATATATATATGAGGACCCAGATTGTTGGGGGCCATATGCTGACTCTCTAAACCGCTGAGGGCGGGCTGTAAAGCACTGTGAAGCGGTATATGTCTAAATTATAAAATATATAAAATATGTCTAAATAGAAGAGCCGTGGTGGCGCAGTGGTTAGAGTGGAGTCCTGCAGGCTACTTCTGCTGATCACCGGCTGCCAGCAGTTCAGCAGATCAAATCTTACCAGGCTCTAGGTTAACTTAGCCTTCCATCCTTCCGAGGTGGGTAAAATGAGGACCCAGATTGTTGGGGGCAATATGCTGACTCTGTAAACCGCTTAGAGAGGGCTGTAAAAGCACTGTGAAGCGGTATATAAGTCCAAGTGCTATTGCTAAATGCTATTCACTGTATTATATATTTTATATGCATCCCAGGGCAATTTCTCTTCTCTCCATGAGGCCCAGGCAAGGCAAACGGTTGGACCCACCATGATTTAGATCTTAAATATGCAGGTGATTCCATAATTCTTACAGTAGAATTGACTGGTTGAAGAAGGGAAGATCTCAAGAGGTCTATTAAGATAACATTGCACAACTAAATTGGAGTATTTTTTTTTCTTAAAAATAAGGGCTTCAGTAGAATGCAAGCAATAATTATATGGACTGGATATATAATTTGATGTATCCAGGTATGCTATTATGAAGTTTAGCCAGGTTTCAGCTGCAGCCGCTCTTTTTATTTTTATTTTTTCAGATGAAAGAAGATATTTTTACCAGCCGTTCAAATCTTTGGAGGCAAAACCTCCAGCCCCATTATTAAATGTCCCAATTCAGGTTTCGGGAGTTTTTATTACCAAAGAAAGAATTCAATTGAGATTTCTTGTGGGCATTTTTTTTTTTGCAGCATTTAATTTCCCTTTTAAAAGCCACAGTGATATCTCCTGATTCCACAATACGGTTGGTAGCCGTTTATTTTTGGGTTCGCCGCATTTTATTTGAAGCCAGAATGTTTGACTCTTTACAGTTGTTTCAAAACTTCACGGGTTAAATGTCTATGGAGATTCTCAGTCATCCAGGTCATGGTTGTCCCAAAGGTGCTTTTTTCAAGAGGCAACTGGACTTTCTGGTTTTTCTTTGAAGACGTTTTGCTTCTCATCCAAGCAGCTTCTTCAGCTCTGACCAGATGGTGGGGAATAGAAGGATTTATATTCCTTGCAGACAGCTGGTCATTTGCATTCGTTTGGAGAGTCCTTGAGGCCACTTGGAGGTTTCTGTGTCCTCAGGGTCACCTGAGTGGTGAAAATGGGTGTGGAGCCTTCTTGGAACTGCTGAAAGGACAGTGTTGTAGAAGGCTCCACATCCATTTGCATCACTCAGGTGACCCTGAGGACACAGATAAACCTCCAAGTGGCCTCAACGACTCTCTAAAAAGAATGCAAATGACCAGTTTTTATGCAAGGAATATAAATCCTTCCATTCCTCACCATCCAGTCAGAGCTGAAGAAGCTTCTTGGATGAGAAGCAAAACGTCTTCAAAGAAAAACCAGAAAGTCCAGTTGCCTCTTGAAAAAAAGCACCTTTGGGGTTCACGTGTTAAGTTCATTGGCGCCCACTTCAGAGAATGGGTTTTGAAGCGGCTGAATTGCAACCATGCTACCAAAACGTTAAGGTGTTCGGTAACATAATTGTGAAACAGCTATAGGTCAGAGGTGGGTTCCTCCCGGTTCGAACTGGTTCGCCCGAACCGGTAGCCACCCGCTGGTGACATCACAGTGATGTCACAGATCCGGTTCGATTGGTGCCAGTCCGTGGGCACTGCCATCTTTTTATTTGAATTTTTTTGGGGGTGTTTTTTTTTTGGGGGGGGGGAATTTTTTTCTGGGTTTGTTTTCTTCTGCGCATGCGCAGAAGCCGAGTTTCTGGCACTGTGCATGCGTCGTCATCTTGTTTTTGGCTTTTTTTGGGGGGGGGATTTTTTTCAAATTTTTTGGCACTGCGCATGCGTGCGCGCGCGAAGTGTGCACACGCCGAGGTGCAGTGTGGGAGGAAGCAAACCAGCAGCGAGGTAAGTTAGAACCCACCCCTGCTATAGGGCCATCCAACTTCATATTATCAAAATTTGAAGAGGGAATCAGGTTGTCCCTTTATGAATTACGAAGCAACGGATGGAAACTAATCAAGGTGAGAAGCAACCTAGAACTAAGGAGGAATTCTGGATTGTTGTCTCGTTTATTGGTTCTGTATAGCCTCTGGCTAAGCAAAATAAAAATAAAATCACCACCTTATTTTATTTTGTTTTATTTTATTTTTATTTTTCCGGAATGTTCAGCTAGGTCAGAAATTAATTGTAATTACTGAAAGCTAACCTGAGTCACGTGTAAATACTAGAAGGGCACCAATAATACAGATTCAAAAAACCTGCCCTTTGGGCAGAGGCATTCAGATCATGTAAACTGGCTGATCGTTTTGTAAACTTTTTCACATTTTAATAAAGATACAATATCAACACCAGCACATAATTCAAAACAGCACCTTTTACACATTGTTCATCTAAAGATGTCAGGGGAACCTGTGTACCAAACACAGGAACAACCTCCAACAGGTAAAAAATATATATACGAAAAGGTATGTGGCCACGTTCATCACCTCCCACTGGGAAGTTTCTTTCTGAAATACTCAGCAGGGCATCTGTAGATTTAATGTTCTTTTGGACAATTCTGTAGGAAAAGAACAGAGACCGTTTTACACAAAGAAACCTCCCATTTTCTCGCAAAAAGAACCGGTACCGGTAGCCCACTTTAATTCATAAGCACTATGGACAAGAAATACAGGTAGTCCTTGACTTACGACCACAATTGAGCCCAAAGTGACTTTTTGGCCCCATTTTATGACCTTTCTTGCCACCGCTGTTAAGGGAAGCCCTGCAGCTGTTAAATGAGTAACCCGGTTGTTCAGTGAATCTGGCTTCCCCATTGATTTTGCTTGTCGGAGGGTCGCAAAAGGGGATCACGTGACCCCGGGACGCTGCGACCGTCATAAATACGAGTCTGTTGCCCAGCGGCTGAATTCTGATCATGTGACCGTGGGGATGCTGCAATGGTTGTAAGTGTGGAAAACTGGTCATAAGTCACTTTTTTTCAGTGGCGTCGTCACTTCAGACGGTCACTAAATGAACTGCTGTAAGTCAAGGACTACCTGTGAGGTGTTTTATAGCAGAGGTTCCCACCCCCAGGCTGTGGACTGGTTCCGGGCCATGGCATGCCAACAACTGGGCCGCAAAAAACAAGCAAAGCCCCATCCATAGGATGCAGGCAGCATGCAAACCTTTCTCCATGGAACCGGTCCCTGGTGCCCAAAAGGTTGCTTTATAGGACAGGGGTCTCTAGCCTTGGCAACTTTAAGACTTGTGGACTTCAACTCCCAGAATTCCTCAGCCAGCAAAGCTGGCTGAGGAATGCTGGGAGTTGAAGTCCACAAGTCTTAAAGTTGCCAAGGTTGGAGACCCCTGTTATAGGACATACAAAAAACCCTCCAACTGAAAGTCTAATAATCTTTATGCAAGAAGTTAAGAGACAGAAGAACCTAGCATCCACTACTGGCTGCTTAAAAAGAAAGTAAGTTTAAAACCAGGTTGTAAAACCTTAGTTCTGTTTCCAGGAGAGGGGGGGAAAAAAACAGCTTTACTTATACATATGCTACAAGCTTATCAAATTTTCCACAAAGAAGACGGAGTCAAGCTATTCTCCAAAGCACCTGAAGGCAGGACAGGAAGCAACGGATGGAAACTAATCAAGGAGAGAAGCAACCTAGAACTAAGGAGAAATTTCCTGACAGGGAGAAAAATTAACCAGTGGAACAGCTTGCCACCAGAAGTTTTAAATGCTCCAACACTGGAAGTTTTTAAGAAGAGATTGGATAGCCATTTATCTGAAGTGGTGTAGGATTTCCTGCCTAAGCAGGGGGTTGGACTAGAAGACCTCCAAGGTCCCTTCCAATTCTGTTATTCTATTCTATTTCATTCTGTTCTATTCTTATTGCTATTGTATTCTACTCTTACTACTACTCTTAATTCTATGCTATGCTATGCTATCAGGGGTGGGTTCCACTTACCTTACCTACCGGTTCACATCGCGACGGAAGTGCGCGTTTTGCATGCGCAGAGGGTTCTTTGCCAGCCGCGGCGACCGGAGGACTGGTTCGGGGGCGTGGACAGTTGGCCATCGCTACTGGTTCAGCGAGCGGGTGCAAATTTCCGCCACCGGTACGGGCGAACCAGCCCGAACCAGCCCGAACCGGCAGCAACCCACCACTGTACGCTATGCTATGCTATTCTTATTGCTATTCTTGCTATTCTTATTGCTATCCTATCCTATCCACTTATTATGGTTAGAATTACCTGTTCTGTCAAACCTTCTGTCACTTCAGGAGTCTGGTACATTAAGTGTTGCATTGCAAGCTGTTCTTCTTCAGACAGAGAAGAGATCTACAGGGAAGAGAATGGAGTTGATTTCACTTATTTATTTATATCCTGCGTTTATTACTTTTATAAACGACTCAAGGCAGCAAACATACATAATACCCCCTCTCCTTCATCCTATTTTCCCCACCATAAGAACCATGTGAGATCGGTTGGGGTGAGAGAGAGAGGGACTGGCCCAAAGTCACCCAGCCGCCTTTCGTGCCTGAAGTGGGACCAGCTCTCACAGACTTCTGGTGATTGGCCCAAAGTCACCCAATTGGCTTTCATGGCTAAGGTGGGACTAGAACTCATCGTCTCCTGGTGATTGGCCCAAAGTCACCTAGCCGGCTATCATGCCTAAGGCGGGACTAACTCTCAGACCAGGGGTGAAATCCAGCAGGTTCTGACAGGTTCCGGAGAACCGGTAGCGGAAATTTTGAGTAGTTCGGAGAACCGGTAGCGGAAATTTTGAGTAGTTCGGATAACCGGCAAATACCACCTCTGGCTGGCCCCAGAGTGGGGTGGGAATGGAGATTTTGCAATGTCCTTCCCCCAGGAGCGGGGAGGAAATGGAGATTTTGCAGTATCCTTCCCCTGCCCTGCCCACCAAGCCACGCCCACCAAGCCACACCACTCCCACCAAGCCACGCCCACAGAACCGGTAGTAAAAAAAATTGGATTTCACCACTGTCTCAGACTCCTGGTGATTGGCCCAGTCACCCAACTGGCTTTCATGCCTAAGGCGGGACTAGAACTCATCGTCTCCTGGATGATTGGCCCAAAGTCACCCAGCCAGCTTTCTTGCCTAATCTATTGGCTCATTTCAATGAAACGTTGCAACAAACTGATAAAGGCTTTTAATTCCCAATGCACGTTTGCTTTTTATTATTTTTATATTAACGTTTTTAGATGCTTTGACGGCCATTTGGTAGAAAAGCAAGATATACATGTAAGTAAACGGGCAAAACTTTAAAGGAAAAGATAATATAACTGCCAATGTTGGCCATGGATAAATTGCTTCTGACTTTCCTCGATTGATTTTAAACTGCAAATTAGAGTTCATAAAGTACAATTACTGTGTCCACAAAATAAGGTAATTAAAACATGACAATGAAATCATAAATTGTTAATAAGCTGCAACTGCTAGGCCAAACAAACCAGTTATGTCTTAAGAGTAACGTGTTTCCCTGTCAGATTTGATTTGACTGAGCTTGTTCTATGAACACAGTAGTTAACTATAATGTATGGTTTAGCATATTGCCTTGGCTGAGCAGATTACTCAAATACCTGCTCAAAGGCAGTTCTGGAGTTGGTAGAATCCCTTACAGTATGTAATCAAGAGTTGCCCTCTGCCACCGAGCTCTTGTTTGAGATGTGGGGTCCTTGGTGCTCTCTCAGCTTGGTTGTTTTCTTGCAGACGTTTCATGAGCCAACTAGGTCACATCATCAGTGCTAGCAAGGAGTGGGATTGGCTCTCTCTTTGTATACAAGTGGCTTGCCCTGTCAATGTTGATGGGGGTACTCTTGGTGGTTCCTTGATTAGGCTTTTGTTTATCTGAGCTGGTAGTTCTTTGATCGGGATACTGTATTGTTGTTTTTTCTTGATTGTTGGTCTAGTTGGTGTTGGGGCAGGGGTGAAATGCTCCCGGTTCGGGCGTGCCTGCTGGTCGCCGGATAGCCGGTAGCGACAGAAGCAGGAGACTTCGCCCACCCGCCCGGACGCCGCCATTTGGGTTCTTTTACCCTCTGCGCATGCGCAGAACGCTTTGCGCATGCGCAGAGGGTAAAAGAACCCAAATGGTGGTGTCCGGGCGGGTGGGTGAAGCCTCGCGCTGCCGTTGCTACTGGCTCTCTGACGACCAGCAGGCACGCCCGAACCGGGAGCATTTCACCCCTGTGTTGGGGTTAATCTCTGCTTATCTGAGTGCTGATTGCTGGCGAGGAGGTGTTGTGCTCTTTTTGTTTCCTTTTTCGCTTGTCTATTTTGAATGGTATGTAGATGTGGTTTATCTCTTTGCGTCTGTCGAGGGCTGATTTGTCTAAGTGCCAGGTTTCCAGGAATTTTCTAGTATTTTTGGATTTGGCTTGGTCTAAGATCTCCATGTTCCAGTTGAATCTATGGTGAAGTCTGATCACGTGTTGTGAAATTAAGAGTTTTACATCATATCTTCCTGCTAGTTGGTGTTCATGGATGCACCCGTCAAATCGTAAACAACAGCCTAATCTAAGAATCAACAAAAATACCCCAACCAACACTGACAGGGCAAGCCACGTATAAAAAGAAGGAGCAAATATCACATTCCCTTCTAGCACTGATGACGTTACCTAGTTGGGTAATCAAACGTCTGCAAGAAAACCACCAAGCTCAGAGAGCGCTAAGGACTCCAGAGTTTGTTTGTTTATGAGATTTATATTGCCGCCTATTCGCACATGGCGACTCAAGGCGGCTTACAGGAATATAAAAACATCACATATAAAAAATAAAATAGAAGAAAATAATCAAATAATAAATTAATAAAATGATATAAAAGCCCCCCACCCCTCGCCCCAGCAGATCACACGAGCCATTGAATGGGCTCCATCCCGCTCTGGGTTCCCCAGGCCCACTGGCAGAACCTGGTCTTCAGCGCCTTCCGGAAGAGAATTAGAGTGGGGGCCATTCTAATCTCTGGGGGAATGATGTTCCAGAGAGAGGGAGCCACCACGGAGAAGGCCCTTCTTCTGGGTCCCACCAGGTGTATCTCCCTCGGGGATGGGACCAGCAACATTCCCTGCCTCCCGGCTCTGGCGGGTCGGGTAGATGTGAGCGGCAAGAGACGGTCCCTCAGATAACCTGGTCCCAAGCCATGAAGGGCTTTAAAGGTGACAACCAGCACACCTTGAATTGCACCCGGAAGCAAATCGGCAGCCAATGCCGCTCCCACAGGAGAGGTGATACAGTTCAACCCTGAGCTACAAATATTCTCTTCTACTGGCATTACTTGAGATGTGGTTCTAACTCACTAAACCTCTGGTTGATGATAAACAATGCTGGCCTGAGGCATGCTGGGAAAGTTTTTCTGTTGCTCACCCAATGGAACAGAGCTGCAACTGTTCTAAAGAAAGAAAGAGCAGTTAC
>QLTV01003259.1:1365107-1401032 GCA_003457575.1 Thermophis baileyi
TTTTTCCGTGCTGTTGTCACTTCAAACGGTCACTAAACCAACCGTTGTAAGTCGAGGTTCAATAAGATGGGTGGTATCGAGCTTAAAGGGCGTCTCCCTGTAACTCTTGCAGTTATCAAACAATTCAAGGCTACTTCCCCACATGATTCCTTCTCCATGTGCCTGGCTGGGTGTTTCCCAACACTAGAGGTCTTCAAACTTGGCAACTTTAAGACTTGTGGACTTCAACTCCCAGAATTCTCCAGCCAGCTATGCTGGCTGGAGAATTCTGGGAGTTGAAGTCCACAAGTCTTAAAGTTGCTAAGTTTGGGGACCCCTGCCCAAACACTGACTCATGGCGGGAGCACTTTGATGCAGGAGGGGGCTATACTTATTTTGGCTGTGGCCTTGATGAATTCTTTTATTACATACTAGGTAGTCCTTGGCTTACAACAGTTCATGTAGTGCCCGTTCGAAGTTGCAACGGCGCTGAAAAAAGTGACTTGTGACCCATTTTTTCAGAGTTATGACCTTTGCGGCCTCCCCAGGGTCACGTGATCAAAATTCAGATGCTTGGCAACCGGTTCGTACTTATGACGGTTGCAGTGTCCCCCGGGGTCACGCGATCCCCTTTGGCGACCTTTTGACGGGCAAAGTCAAGGTGGGAAAGGCAGATTCACTTAACAACCGGCTTACTAACTTATCGACTGCAGTGATTCACTTCACAACTTCTGGCAAGAAATCCATGACTGGTAGAAGTAGCTGGATGTATGACCCCAGAGGTGGGTTCCTGCCGGTTCGGACCGGTTCGCTCGAACCGGTAGCAGCCCGCTGGTGACGTCATGGAGCCGGTTCGGTCGGTGCCAGTCCGTGGACGCTGCCATCTTTTTTTAAAAAAAATTTGGAATTTTTTTTGGAATTTTTTTTTCCCTTCTTCGCCTTCGCAGATGCGCAGAAGCCGAGTCCCGGCACTGCGTATGTGCCGCCATCTTGTTTTTGGCTTTTTTTTTTTGGCTTTTTTTGCGAATTTTTGGTACTGCGCATGCACGAACGCGCCCGCGCGGCACAGCCACGTGGCACGGGAGGAAGCTAACCGGTGGCGAGGTAAGTTAGAACCCACCCCGGTATGACTCGTAGGTTTATCTGCAAAATATTCCAATTGCCGCCCTACCTGGCCTTTTATTTAAGGTTGCTGTACATACGAATGGAATGGGAGAATGACCTTTGAAGACGAAGAGATGAGATGCTGGCAAAAGAA
The DNA here is from genome assembly GCA_003457575.1 of Thermophis baileyi. Lineage (NCBI taxonomy): Eukaryota > Metazoa > Chordata > Lepidosauria > Squamata > Dipsadidae > Thermophis > Thermophis baileyi. The sequence continues at coordinate 1,366,345 of QLTV01003259.1, forward strand.
CCATCAAATAAAAGGAGGAGAAGCCCACAACTGACAAACGGACAGAGAAATTTAGAAAGAATCCCTCCCTCCCCCAACTCAACCAGGCAATAAAAAGAGACGGTTGGAGAATTGTCCTGTCCAGCTTGAAAGATTCCGTTAATGTAAAACAGAATCTTGGTTAACAATTCTGTAATACGGACGGTACAGGTAGTCCTTGACTTCCGACCAGTTGCTTAGTGACTGTTCGAAGTTGCAATGGACCTAACAGAGTTTAACAGAGTAACAGAGTTGGACGGGACCTTGCAGGTCATCTAGTCCAACGCCCTGCCCAAGCAGGAGATCCTACATCTGCCTCTACCTAGGATCAAACTCACAACCTCCTAATTGAGCTCCACCTCTAGGCCACAGCAGCTGGAGTTAACCTATGAATGTGTTTTATTACAGTTTTGCTGAAATCTGGTATTTACTTCTGGTTTTCGGCAAAACCATGCCCGTAGCGAACTAGTGGTTCACTTAACAGCCGCGGCAAACAAGATCATAAAAATGTGTCCGTCACATGACAGATTCACTTTACAACCATCTTGAGTTTTGACCATGATGGGCAGGCTCCATTACGGTTGTAACTCGAGAATTACCTGTAGAATTAGCTTATCTGGTAACGTTTCCTGTCGGGTTTATTTGGGAGGCTGACAATATCAATCAACCAGAATAGAGCTGAAAGGGACCTTGGAGGTCTTCTAGTCCAACCGCCTGCTCAAGCAGGAGACCCTATTCCAGTTCAGATAGGTGGCTGTCCAGTCTCTTCTTAAAAACCTCCAATGATGGAGCACCCACAACTTCTGGTGGCAAACCGTTCCACTGGTTAATTGTCCTCACTGTTAGCAAGTTTCTCCTTAATTCCAGGTTGCTTTTTTCCTTGATTAGTTTCCATCCATTATTTCTTGTCCTGCCTTCTGGTGCTTTGGAAAATAGGTGGACCCCTCCTCTTCTTTGTGGCAGCCCCTCAAAGACTGGAAGACTGCTATCATGTCCCCCCTAGTCCTTCTTTTCTCTAGGTTGGCCATACACAATCCCTGCAACCGGTTCTTCATATGTTTTAGTCTCCAGGCCTTGAATCATCTTAGTTGCTCTTCTTTGTACTTTCCACCCTCCCCAAAGTCTCAACATCTTTTTTGTAATGTGGTGGCCAAAACTGGATGCAGTACTCCAGGTGTGGCCTTACTAAGGCTTTATAAAGGGGTACTAATACTTTACGTGATTTTGATTCTGTGTCTCTGTTTATGCAACCAAGGATTGTATTAGCTTTTTTGACTGCTGCCGCACACGGCTGACTCATGTTTAAGTGATCGTCCACTAGGACTCCAAGGTCCCTCTCACAGTGACTGTTTTTGAGCCAGGTTTCGCCTCATATGTACTCGTAATTTTGGTCTTTTCTGCCCAGGTGTAAAAACCTTGCTTTTCTCCACATTAAATTACATGTTGTAAGGGCCCATTGTTCAACTTACACATTAGGCCCAGGGCATTTAAAACCCTTAAAATAAACTATTTTTTTCCCCCGTCTCAGTTTCTTTTCACTTTGTTTCAACGGACTACACGCTTCCGCGTTTAATTTTTCTGCAGATCTATGATCGCAAACACTTCCATAAATAAGTATGGGGTTTTTTTTTAGGTAATGCTTTTATGGCTGTGGCATTTACTTCATTGCCCATACCTCACTTTAACGACACCTTAAGGACCGGTTTCGATCAAATCATCCAGTTACAACATGAATAAATGTTGTGGCGTACGGTGCGCAAATTGCATTCAGCAAACACAAGCTAAGGAGGATTCCCTGAGGATACGGCAGTCAGGCTGGTTTTGAAGATGAGGAATTTTGGTCATTTTGCCTGAGCTACGGAATAAGTGGCACCTGCAGGAAACGAACTCAGGCAGGGCAAATTGGCAGCGGGATCACTTCCTGACATCTACAAGTAGTCTTTGACTTACAACGGTTCATTTAGTGACCATTCAAAGTTACAACGGCGCTGTAAAAAGTGACTTTATGATCATTTTTCACACTTACAACCATTTATTTATTTATTTATTTATTTATTTGTTGCATTTTTATGCCGCCCAACTCCCAAGGGACATCCATTGCAGGATTCCCCATGGTCACATGATCAAAATCCAGACCCTTGGGAACTGACTCACGTTTATGACCATTGTAGTGTTCCGGGATCACGTGATTCCCCTTTGGCAACCTTCTGACGAGCAAAGTCAATGGGGAAGCCAGATTCACTTGTAGCCAAGGTTGGAGACCCCTGTTTTAAAGAGAGACAAATTCTGTCCTTCAGCTCGTTGGTGTAGTGGTTAAGGCAGCAGGCTAGAAACCAAAAGGCAGTGAGTTCTAGTCCTGCTTTAGGCATCAAAGCCGGCTGGGTGTCTTCAGCCAGTCCTTCTTCCAACAACCCACCTCACAGGTGGCGTAGTGGTTAGAGTGCAGCACTGCAGGCTACTTCAGCTGACTGCTAGCTGCAGTTCGGCGGTTCAAATCTCACCGGCTCAAGGTTGACTCAGCCTTCTATCCTTCCGAGGTGGGTAAAATGAGGACCCAGATTGTTGGGGGCAATATGCTAACTCTGTGAACCGCTTAGAGAGGGCTGTAAAAGCACTGTGAAGCAGAATATAAGTCTAAGTGCTATTGTTATTGTTATTGCAGGCTAACTCTGCCCACTGGTTGGCCTTTGACTTTATGATCATTTTTCACACTTACAACCATTTATTTATTTATTTATTTATTTATTTGTTGCATTTTTATGCCGCCCAACTCCCAAGGGACATCCATTGCAGGATTCCCCATGGTCACATGATCAAAATCCAGACCCTTGGGAACTGACTCACGTTTATGACCATTGTAGTGTTCCGGGATCACGTGATTCCCCTTTGGCAACCTTCTGACGAGCAAAGTCAATGGGGAAGCCAGATTCACTTAACCACCGTGTTCCTAACTTAACAACTGCTGTGCTGCACTTAACTGTGGCAAGAAAGGGGCAAAACTCACTTAACAAATGTCTCGCTTAGCCCCAGAAATGTCGGGCTCAATTGTAGTCGTAAGTCGAGGACTACCTGTATATAAAGCCACTGTGATTTCAGCAGCGTTTGCAGACAGACAGATTTCATATGCCAATGGATTAGCATTAGGATTAAACCAGGCCTTGTCACGCAGGTGGTGGGAACTGAGACTTTTAAAACAGGGGTCTCCAACCTTGGCCACTTTAAGACTTGTGGACTTCAACTCCCAGAATTCCTCANCCGGGCTCAAGGTTGACTCAGCCTTCCATCCTTCCGAGGTGGGTAAAATGAGGACCCAGATTGTTGGGGGCAATATGCTGACTCTGTGAACAACTCTGAGGGGGCTGTAAAGCACTGTAAAGCGGTATATAAGTCTAAGTCACTGTAAAGCGGTATATAAGCCTTCCTTCCTGCCTTCCTTCCTTCCTTCCTTCCTTCCTTCCTTCCTTCCTTCCTTCCTTCCTTCCTTCCTTCCTTCCTGAATGTAGTATTGCAGGCTAACTCTGCTGACTGCCAACAGTTCGATTCTCACCGGCTCAAGGTTGATTCAGCCTTCCATCCTTCTGAGGTGGGTAAAATGAGGACCCAGACTGTTGGGGGGCAAGAGGCTGACTCTGTAAACTGCTTAGAGAGGGCTGTAAAGCACTGTAAAGCGGTATATAAGTCTACATGCTATTGCTATTGCTATTGTTGTTGTGCGGATAATAGAAGGAGGAAAGAGCGTTATGTATGTTCATTACCTTGAGTTATATTATATAGAAAAACAATAAAGGCAGGATAAAAACCTAGCAAATAAATAAGTTAAATAAATAAATTGTTCTGTGAACAAATTGCAGGGTCATTGCAGGAATCACCAATTGGACCCAACCAACTGTGAAGCCACAGAGAAGAGGCCTCACCGAGGAGAAACCTTTGGACCTCCACAGCAGGCAGTTTCAGAAACCAGTTGAAGCAACTTCCTTCTTCCAGCTGCCCATTCAGCAACACGGACCTACCGACCAGAATCTTTCATTTTATTCTTTCACCAGTTAAAGTTGACCTCTCTATCAACAAGTCACGTGAGAGCCCAGATCCTTTAGAGCCCAAATTGCTCCGTATCCGGCCACGGAAGGTTAGAGAAACGTGGAGCGATACCACCACCACCACCACCACCACTGTTGCAGGATCTGCTTGCAAGTGCTTTGACAATACTATTGCACTGCTAGCTGGCAAGTACAGTAGTGCAATGAAGTCAGAGCTCCTGTCAGCAGGAAAAGGCTCGGGGGAACAGAATAAGAGAGTCGGAAGGGACCTTGGAGGTCAAGCAGGAGACCTTACACCATTCTGGACAAATGATTGTCCGGTCTCTTCTTAAAAACCTCCAGGGTGGGGTCCTTGGTGCTCTCTGAGCTTGCTTGTTTTCTTGCAAACATTTCATGACCCAACTAGGTAACATCATCAGTGCTAGAAGGGAATGGGATTTGAAGAGTGGAGGAGAAGGAAGAGGAGGACTGTGGGGTCCTTGGTGCTCTCTGAGCTTGTTTTCTTGCAGTTGTTTTATGACCCAACTAGATAACATCATCAGTGCTAGAAGGTGGGTTTTGAAGAGTGGAGGAAGAGGAGGACTGTGGGGTCCTTGGTGCTCATAGGCTGTGTGTGTGTGTGTGTGTGTGTGTGTGTGTGTGTGTGTATTGCTGATAGAAGAGAATATTTGTAGCTCAGGACTGAACTGTGAGGTCCTTGGTGCTCTCTGAGCTTGGCTGCTTTCTTGCAGACGTTTCATTACCCAAACTAGGTAACATCATCAGTGCTAGGGTATGTAGGGTTCTGAAACATCTGCAAGAAAACAAGCATGTCAACCCGGAGCTACAAATATTCTCCTTTATTAGAAACTCCAGTGTGTGATGTCTCCCCCGGATACCTCTCCAGTGGTCAGTTCGGAGGAGGATGAACCAGTTCCAGGCACATCAGGAGGGGAGTTGGTCAACGGCTCCAAGAGGGATTTGGCTGAAGCGCAGGTGCAGCAGAACATCCCTGAGACTTCAGGTGAGGAAAACTTGCAGCTGCAACCAGTCAGCGATGAGGAAGAGGAACTGCCTTCTGCACTTGATCCATGAACCCGTAGGGCAGAGAAAAGGCAGGAGCAGTGAAAGTCGGCCTGATTACCCACGAGGAGGCAGCCTCGCCCCTCTTGATATGGGATGCAGCATAAGTTGGCTATTTAGCACAGCAGACAGATGGAGGTGACGTTGCGAAGCTGTTGGCTTCCTTGCTATGTGTTCTTGCCTTGATCGTCCCAAAGGCGCTTTTTCAGGAGGCAACTGGACTTTCTTGTTTTTTCTTTTGAAGACGTTTCGCTTCTCATCCAAGAAGCTTCTTCAGCTCTGACAGGATAGTGGGGAATGGAAGGATTTATACTCCTTGCAGACAGCTGGTCATTTGCGTCCTTTTTAGAGAGTCGTTGAGGCCACTTGGAGGTTTATCTGTGTCCTCACGGTCACCTGAGTGGTGCAAATGGTTCCGGTAGTCTGCAATTTTTTCCCCCCTCTGGAAATCCATTCCTACTACCACACCATTCAAAGGGCGTTCATCCCAAATTGTATGGCTAAAAGTCTGTAGAGATTCTCAGTCATCCAGGTCATGGTTGTCCCAAAGGAATATAAATCCTTCCATTCCCCACTATCTTGTCAGAGCTGAAGAAGCTTCTTGGATGGGAAGCAAAATGTCTTCAAAACAAACAAACAAAAGTAAGTCCAGTTGCCTGCAGAAAAAGCACCTTTGGGACAACCATGACCTGGATGACTGAAGAATCTCTACAGACTTCTTGCCTTGATCGCGTCTCTTCAGCTGTGGCCTTGACCTGCCTTGCCTTTCCCTTGTGGATTTGCCTTATATTCTGGACTGGTCTTTGCCTTGAGGACTAGTGTTGGCTTCATTTGAGTAGCCTGTGGAACTCATTGAGATTGAGCTGGTGCCAGCACAGGGAATTGCTGGGGAATACCAATTCAGGCTCGGAAGCCTTAATAAAGACTCCTTACACCCGTGGTGTGTGTGTGTGTGTGTGTGTGTGTGTGTGTGTGTGTGTGTGTGGGCGTGTGAGCTGGACAGCACACAGTGATGGAGCACCCACAACTTCTGGAGGCAAACAGTTCCACTGATTAATTGTTCTCACTGTCAAGGAAATTTCTCCTTCGTTCTAGGTTGCTTCTCTCCTTGGTTCGTTTCCAGCCGAGGCAACTGGGGAAAGTTTAAGCCACGTGAACCAAAGACAAAAATCAGACTCAGCGGATGGAGTTTTCCTTGAGAAGAAAGCCAGCTTCCCCAATAAAAAGGGAAGACTGAAGAACCAGCTCTGTTCAAACCACGCCACCTGCAGCACAACTTAATCCAACGGAGAGACGATGCTGCTAAACTGGTTTGGACTTGCCGAATTCAGAGGACCATCCACCTGGGTGAAATCAGCCAGATTCAAGTGGTCTGACAAATAAGAGAGTTATTGTGAGCCGCGGTGGCGTAGTGGTTAGAGTGCAGTACTGCAGGCTCCTTCTGCTGCCTGCCGGCTGCCTGCAATTTGGCAGTTCGAATCTCACCAGGCTCAAGGTCGACTCAGCCTTCCGTCCTTCCGAGGTGGGTAAAATGAGGACCCAGATTGTTGGGGGCAAGAGGCTGACTCTGTGAACCGCTTAGAGAGGGCTGTAAAGCACCGTAAAGCGGTATATAAGTCTAAGTGCTATTGCTATTTTCCTTCCTTCCTTCTCTCTCCTTCCTTCCTTCTCTTTCCTTTCTTTCTCCTTCCTCCCTCCCTCCCTCTCTGGAAGCGCAGGGGTTAGAATGCAGCATTGCAGGCTAACTCTGCCCACAGCCAGGCAGTTCGATCCTGACCAGCTCAAGGTTGACTCAGCCTCCCATCCTTCCGAGGTGGGTAAAATGAGGACCCAAAATTGTTGGGGTCTGACTCTGTAAAACCGCTTAGAGAGGGCTGTAAAGCACTGTAAAGCGGTATATAAGTGGTAAAAGTAGGAGATACACACGGTCCTCCTTGGGCCTGGACGCCGGCACGAGGGAGAGACGGGGGGGGGGGGGAAGATATGTGTGCAGACACACGGACAAGACGAAAAGAATGCAGGCGCTACAAGGGGGAGTTGCATTCCTGCAGATCGGGCTTCCCAACGCGGCCATTGGCCTCTCAAGAGGAACAGCTGCCTCTCAATAAATAATCAGGGAAATTGGATTTTGTTTTTCAGACCAAAGTATTTTGCAAAAAAGGAAGCTCTTTTTCTTATGGGCAAAGGACGCATGGATTCGCAGACAGAAACTTTGGTGGACTTGTACCGTAGGCCAAAGCGCACTCGTGTTTTAATGCTTCCGTGGCAAAACTCAAAAAATAAATAAACGGGATTTTCCATGACTGTTTTAAGCCATCATGCAGCCTCCCAAATCTTTACAATAACAGGATTTCCCTTCATGTTGTGTTTTTAGCTGACTGAGCATTACCGGCCAATGCCCTTTTAACATTGCACTGCTTTTTGTGCATGTTCACTAGTAGTACAACATAAAAAGGGCAGTGGACGGACACCTCTCACCATCCGGAAAATAGAAACACAGAATAACAGAATTGGAAGGGACCTTGGAGGTCTTCTAGTCCAACCCCCTGCTTAGGCAGGAGACCTTACACCACTTCAGAGAAATGACTGTCCAGTCTCTTCTTAAAAACCTTCGGTGTTGGAGCACCCACAACTTCTGGTGGCAAGTTGTTCCACTGGTTAACTGTCCTCACTGTTAGGAAGTTCCTCCTTAATTCCAGCTTGCTTCTCTCCTTGGGTAGTTTCCATCCATTGCTTCTTGTTCAGGTGCTTTGGAGAATAGGTTGACCCCCTCCTCTTTGTGGCAGCTCCTCAAATACTGGAAGACTGCTATTGTGTCACCCTTAGTTCTTGTATCTCCAGACAAGGGGTCCCAACTCCTGGTCCGTAGACCGGCAACGGGCCACACGGCATGCTAGAAACCGGGCCACACTAACAAGCGAAGCCCCATCCACAGGATGCAGGCCACACACAATACTATAACCCCTCTGCCGGTCCACGGAGAAACCACTCTCCATGGAACCGGTCCCTGGTGCCCAAAATGTTTGGGGGCCACTGATCTAGACTAGCCATACCCAATTCCTGCAACCGTTCTTCATATAAAGACAAGGCAAGCTCGAGAGGCCATTCGTGGCAAAACAAAACAAAGCAAAAAATAAAAAACAAAAATGAGCAGAAAGGCCTTGGAATACCGATCAAGCCTCCCGGTGTCATTTGGGAGACGGGCGGTATCAAAATTTGATAAATAAGTAATGAATAAACCAATAATGAATAAATAAAAGTTAGAAGGACGAAAAGGATTACAAGATTACAAGCATTACAAGCACCAGAAGAGGCTCGCATGGAAATTAAAAGCAAAATCCGATTTGGGGTCCCATCGAGAAGTTCAAGAATTCCTCACTTACAGGTAGTCCTCGATTTACAACCATTTGGTTAGCGAAAGTTCAAAGTTACGACGGCACTGAAAAAAGCGACTTATGACCATTTTACACAGTTACATCCTTTGCAGCAACCCCCATGATCAAAATCAGATACTTGGCAGCTAGCTCACATTTATGACGGGTTGCAGAGTCCCGGAGGGGGGGGTCACGTGATCCCCTTTTGCGACCTTCTGACAAGCAAAACCCACGGGGAAGCTAGACTCACTTAACAACCGTGGTTACTAACTTCTCAGCTGCAGTGATTCACTTAAGAGCTGTGGCAAGAAAAGTCGTAAAATGGGGCAAAAGCCACTTCACAAATGTCTCGCTTCACAACCAAAACGTTGGGCTCGATTGTGGTCGTAAGTCGAGGGCTACCTGTACACTCTCTCTTCCTATTTTCCCCAAAACAACAACCCTGTGAGGTGGGATGGGCAGAGAGAAAGGGACTGACCCAAAAATCATCCAGCCGGCTTTATACCGAAGGATCACAGCCTCCCAGTATCAAGTCCAGCACTTCAACTACTACACCGATTTGTGACTTTTTGTAAACTTTACAAATCCAGCAGAGGACGAATTTGTCCCTTTAACTTCCACCTTGCCCATCTATCCCACAAAGTCCTCGCCTTACAACAGTTCGCTTAGTGACCGTTCGAAGTTACAACGGCCCTGAAAACAAGTGACTTATCACCATTTTTCACCCTTACGACCGTCGCAGCGTCCTCATGGTCACGTGATTTACATTCGGATGCTCGACAGCCGGTTCACATTTATGACGGCTGCAATCTCTCCTGGGGGGGGGGGTCACGCAATCTCCTTTTGCGACCTCCTGACAGGCAAAGTCAATCCAGAATCATTCAACAACCGTGTTACTAATTGAACAGGTGCCGTGATTCACTTAACAAACCGTGGCAAGAAAGGTCGTAAAATGGGGCAAGTTCACTTCACAAATGCCTCACTCAGCAGCAATTAGGGTCGTAAGTCGAGGACTACCTGTATTGCAACCCATCCAGCCCACCTCTTCCATAGTGATCTGAACCAGGGGTCTCCAACCTTGGCAACGTTAAGACTTGTGGACTTCAACTCCCAGAATTCCTCAGCCAGCTTTGACACCCCTCTCGCCCCCCAGCAGTTACTGAGAGAGGGCAAAGTTAATGTGCTCCTTTTTACAGCAATGAGTCCCAGCTCAAAATACAGGTAGTCCTCAACTTACGACCACAGTTAATCTTCCCAATACAGCTAGTCCTCGACTTACGACTATGTGTTTTAGAGATCTTTCGAAGTTAGAACGCCACTGAAAATGGTGACTTAGGACCGTTTTTCATCCTTACGATGGTTGCAGCGTCCCCTCGGCCATGTGATCAAAATTCGGGCGTTTGGCCACTGACTCGTATTTATGACGGTCGCGACGTCCTGGGGTCACGTGATCCCCTTTTGCGACCTTCTGACAGGCAGAGTCAATGGGGGAAGCCCGATTCACTTCATGACCGTGTGGCTAATTGAAGAACTGCAGTGATTTACTTAACAACTGTGGCAAGTAAGGTCGTAAAACCGGGCAGACCTCGCTTAACGGACTTGCTTAACAACAGAAATTTGGGCTCAATCGTGACTGTACCTTGTTCCCCAAATCCTCCATTTCTTCTGAATCAGTAATGGGAACCCCAAGCAGTTTTGACTATTTGGCATCTTACCAAGATCCAGAGAAATTATCTCCCATTTGCCAAGCGCTTATTTCAGGGTTCAAAAAAATATAAAACAGGGTCTTATTTTCGGGGAAACACGGGTATATACATGTGTTTGTGTCGGCGTGTTTGTATGTATGTAACATATTAAACATTAACTTTCTATTGCTGAACAATAGTCATTATTTAAATGGATACAATACTGGACTTACAGCAGTTCGTTCAGTGACCATTCAAAGTTACAACAGCACTGGAAAATGTGACTTATGACCGTTTTTCACAGTTACGGCCTTTGCAGCATCCCCCATGATCATGTGATCAAAATTCAGATGCTTGGCAACTGTTTCATATTTATGACCGTTGCTGTGTCCCTGGGTCATGTGATCCCTCTTTTGCGACCTTCTGACAAGCAAAGTCCGGGGGGGGGGGCAGATTAGCTTAGTGACATGATTCACTTAACAACTGCCGTGATTCATTTAACAACAGTGGCAACAAAAATCGTAAAATGGGGCAAAGCTCTCTGAACAAATGTCTCACTTGAACAATAGAAATTTTGGGCTCAATTGTGGTCGTAAGTCGAGGACTGTCTGTAATATAACCATTCCAACCATACATAAAGCTGAAATATTGGCACATTCAGGCCCATTTATTCTTCCCTCACCTTTCTCTCTTTTCTTCCATTAATCTCTTTTTAAAATATATTTTTCTATTTGATATACTGAGTCTTCTTTCTGAGCAGCCTTTTTCTAGACCTACTTTTCATTCCCTAAACGTCGATTCCTTCACTGGCTTTTTCACAATTATCACATTGCCCTTCCCCAAAGATGCTCAAGAGGCATGTAGGGTTTCCTTACTATTTATTGTTTTTATAAATAACTCAAGGCAGGAAACATACCAAATACTCCTTCCTCCTCCTATTTTCACCACCACAACAACAACCCTGTGAGGTGGGTTGAGCTAAGAGGGAGGGACTGGCCCAAAGTCACCCAGCTGGCTTTCATGCCTAAGGCAAGACTAGTACTTAGACTCCTAGTGATTGGCCCAAAGTCACGCAACTGGCTTTCTTGCCTGTGGCAGGACTAGAACTCACAGTCTCCCAGTGATTGGCCCAAAGTCACCCAGCTGACTTTGATGCCTAAGGGGGGGTACTAGAACTCACAGGCTCCTGGTAATTGGCGCAGTCACCCGGCTTAGGCATTCATGCCTAAGGCAGGACTAGAACTCACCAATGTCACCCAACCAGCTTATTTGTCTAAGGCGGAACTAGAAGTCACTGTCTCCTGATTTCTAGCACGGTGCCTTACCCACTAGACCAGTGTTGGTGAACCTTTTCGGCACTGAGTGCCGAAATGAGAGCGCCCGCACACGTGCGGGGGGGGGGGGGACACCGGAAACCGGAAGAGCAGCTCCGTGGCGCGCATGCGCGCGCTGGGAAGCTGAGCTTCCGGTTTCTGGCGTGTGCATGCACGCCAGTCACCTGGTCTCCCAGTTTCTGGCGCACATGCGCGCACAAAGACCAGCTGGCCAGCATGCATGTGCGCGCTGGAAACCAGAAGCTCAGCTTCCCGGCGCACGCATGCGCGCCAGGGAGCTGCTCTTCCGGTTTCCAGCGCTCCCGTGCACATGAAGACCAGCTGGCCAGGGCACATGTGCACGCCGGAACCCAGAAGAGCAATGGGAGACGGCTGGCGTGACCAGAGAGATGGCTCTGCGTGCCACTTCCGGCATGCGTGCCATAGGTTCGCCATCACGGCACTAGAACAAACCTGGCTCTCATTGTCATTTAACCTCACAATATTCTTGCAGTGCCAACTAAGGATGGGGAAAAAATGGTCCACGGTTGAAAATGGCACTGGATACAGGCTGCTGTACAACTTCATGTACTTGCTTTCAGTCTCCTTATGGGTAGAAGGTGCCGAGGTGGCACAGTGGTTAAAGTGCAGTACTGCAGGCTACTTCAGCTGACTGCTAGCTGCAGTTCGGCGGTTCAAGTCTCACCGGCTCAAGGTTGACTCAGCCTTCCATCCTTCCGAGGTGGGTAAAATGAGGACCCAGATTGTTGGGGGCAATATGCTGACTCTGTGAACCGCTTAGAGAGGGCTGTAGAGCACTGTGAAGCGGTATAAAAGTCTAAGTGCTATTGCTATTGCTAGAAATGCACTAAATCTGCCTTTCTCAACCGGTGCTTTCCAGATCTGCTACACTGCAAGAGGAATCGACCCCAGCTAGCATTTTGTATGGGCAGATGATAAGATTTAGAGGCCACCCAACCCCTCCAGAGGGCAACAGGATAAGGAAGTCCCTAAATAAGCTTTCAGATGACAAAACAAGTCAATAATTTGCAGAGGTATATCGATACAGGCAGTCCTCGACTTACGGCCACCATTTGAGCCCAGTCTCTGTTGCTTAGCGAAACAGCCGTTAAGCGAGCTTTGTCCCGTTTCACGACCTTTCTTGCCAGTGGTTCAGTTAGCAACACGGTTGTTAAGTGAATCTGGCTTCCGCACTGACTTTTTGTCAAAAGGTGGCAAAAAAGAAGATCCCGAGCATTGCAACCATCATAAATACGAGTCAGTCGTATCAAGCGGCTGAATTTTTGATCACGTGACCACGGGGATGCCACAGCGGCCATAAGTTTGAAAAATGGTTTTTCATGCCATTGTAATTTCGAACGGTCACTAAACGAACTGTCATTAGAGTGGTGCAGTGGCCTAGAGGTGGAGCTCTCACCTCACAATCAGGAGGCTGTGAGTTCGATCCTTGGTAGAGGCAGATATTTCTCTCTCTGGGCACCATGAGAATATATCTGCTGAACAAAACTCCGCATTGGTGACAGGAAGGGCATCCGGCCAGTAAACGTTCTGCTAGCTCCATTCAATGGCCCAGACTCCACTCCTCAAGGGATTATGGGGTCGTTAAACGAAGATGATGATGACTAAACGAACTGTCATTAAGTTGAGGACTATATATAGGCAGTGAAAGGCTATTTTTTTTCCATTTTCAATGATATTTACCGTCCACTTCAATGGACTTTCTTTTCCCAACATTTTTCCTTTTATGCAACCAAGCATTTTTTCCCCCAGGCTATAAAACCGTCCAAAGGCCCCATCGCGGGGGGGGGGGGGGGGGGGGAGAAGAGGGGCGACCCACCACTGAAACCAGCCCAGCATACAAGCCACGCCTACACGCAGTATTGGCCACGCCCCCGCGGGAATCGAGCTGGGGGAAGAAATGGACCAGCCCAAGAAGCCACGCCCACCGACGGACCACGCCCCCCCTCGAGCAAGACGGCAGAAAGAAACGCAGCGAGCCCACAATCCCCCCCCTTTCGGGCTGAATAATGGGCGCGTCCAGATCTATTCTAGGGCTCCCCCCCCTCCAGGCGTGAGGAATGGTTGCATCCGGCGGGGAGGGGGAGGGGGGAGGTTTTCTTACATTCCTTCCCTCCTCCGTGGCTTTTCCACCCCTTTTGTTCCTTCCGTTCGTTTAGGCCGCTCTTCGGGAGGCCGCTTCGGTCCTCAAGGGAACGGCAGCTCCGTTCTGCGGGGTGGCGGGCGGGCCGGCCAGCGGTCCCGAGACTTACCATGGTCTCGAGCGTAGTAACCGCCGTCTCCATGTTGAATAGTTGACATTCCTCAGGCGGTGGCATTCTCCCCTCCCCTGGCGGGACCGCCCCCTTTCTTTGCTGAGTGGAAGAGACGGCGTTCCCTATTGGTCGGTTGTCATTCCATCCTCTTCCCCATTGGCTTCTCCCGAAGGCGTCCTTACACCTATTGGACAACGCCTGGGTTAACGCCCCAAGTTGAAACGAGAGCTCCGATTGAGTGGCTTGGAAGCTAATCCCCTTTCCTATTGGTTGGTTAATAGCGAAGCGAGCTGGGAGAAAACTGAACCGGGAGACCGGATTGGTTAGTGGGCGTCAGCATGCGGCGTTTCATTGGCCCTTGGCGTAGCTTTTAATTTTCAAAGGCGGGCCCGACTCGTCGATGCCCTCCTTTCGCTCTGCCTCCCCTTTCGTTGGCCCTCTTCCTCGTCGACTTTTATTCTGATTGGCTCGTGTTGGGAAACGGGAAAAGAGGATTCGCTGAAAGGCCGGTCAATCAGAGGTTTGAGGCGGATGGAACGTTGGCTCTCACTTGCTGCGCTGTGATTGGCTCCGGCGGAGTTTGAATTGTTTGGCGTGGCTATGCTGCTGGCGCGTTCAGACGTGGCTACTCGCATCTAGGGAGGCTGCTTAATCCGGGTGGTTTGACCGGGATCGTCCCGGAGGAAGCCTGACTTGGAAATAAAACCGTTTCTGCCATAAAATCTCGGTTCATTGGGACAAGTTCGCACGACACGTGAGCAACGGATTCAGTGCGTCGTGGGAATCCAGTCGTTTGTCCAAGGGATGGGTCAACCGTGAACTTGGGCAGTGGTTTACAGGTAGTCCTCGACTTACAACAGTTCATTTAGTGACCGTTCAACCTTTACAACGGCACTGATAAAAAGTGACTTATTGACCGTTTTTCAAAATCACAGCTTTTGCAGCATCCCCACCGTCATGTGATCAAAATTTAAATGCTTGACAACTGGTTCATATTTATAACCGTTACAGGGGCCCGGGGTCATTTGATCACTTGTTGCGACCTTCTGATCAAGCAAAGTCCATGGGGTAACCAGATTCACTTAACAAATAGGTTAGTAGCAATAGCACTTAGACTTTTATAGTGCTTTTATAACCCTCTCTAAGCGGTTTACAGAGTCAGTATCTTGTCCCCAACAATCTGGGTCCTCATTTTACTGAAGTCGGAAGGATGGAAGGCAGAGTCAACCTTGAGCCGCTCAGGATCGAACTCCTGGCAGTGAGCAGAGTTAGCCTGCAATAGCACTTATATACCGCTTCACAGTGCTTTTACAGCCCTCTCTAAGCGGTTTGCAGAGTCAGCATATTGCCCCCAACAATCTGGGTCCTCATTTTACCCACCTCGGAAGGATGGGAGGTGAGTCAACCTTGAGCCGGTCAGGATCGAACTCCTGGCAGTGAGCAGTTAGCCTGCAATAGCATTTAGACTTATATACCCCTTCACAGTGCTTTACAGCCCTCTCTTAAGCGGTTTACGGAGTCATCATATCGCCCCCACAACAATCTGGTTCCTCATTTTACCGACCTTGAGCCGGCCAGGATCGAACTGCCAAACTTCAGGCAGCCGGCAGTCAGCAGAAGTAGCCTGCATTCTGCACCACCATAGTAACTTAGCAACTGCAGTGATTCACAACTGGCAAGAAAGATCGTAAAATGGGGCAAAACTCAAAACTTATCAAATGTCTCCCTAAAAAACAGAAATTTTGGGCTCAATTGTGGTCGTAAGTCGAGGACTACCTGTATTTGTTTGGGGACCGCCTGTGCTGTAAACGGAACCCTTGTGTTTGGTCAATGGGGATTTAGTATGTTGTGTGAATGGAAGTCTTCCGTGTGGCTGATCTTCTTTGCCCTCACCTATTCCAGAGAGAGAGAAAGCCAGACGTATGGTTCTGGTTTTTCTTCTCAATCCCCTTGTTTGCTGTAGGTCTGAAAAGGCCAGGTTTGTTGTGGTCCACCAGCGGCCTGCGGAGCTGGCAGCAGAGTCGGACAGCAAGGAGGCTGGGGAGGAACATGGGCCAGGCCTGGAGTCTGGAGAACGCTCGGTGCCAGAGGCAGAGATCCAGCCCGGGCCATCTGGGAGGTCTGTGCTGACTCCAGAGCCTCCAGAGCCTGACATGAGCGAGGCAGAGGAACAGGGGGAGCCTTCTCCCAATGCGCGCATGCGCTGACCTGCCAGAAGGCAAGAACAGTTACAGAGGAGAAGGACTACTCGAGAGTAAGGCTTGGAGATAATTGGCCCCTCCCATAGGCTATAAAAGTGGAGCAAACGGATGTGCTCTTTGCAGGAAGCAACTTTGTTCTCAGCATTTCGGTCCTGACTCCATGTTTCTGTTTGGCCTTGAAAAGTTCCTTGCCAATTAGGTCTTTGGCAGCGTGTCAAGAAAGATAAAGGTTTGTGCTTATCTGCCTTCTTGCCGAAAGACTTCTGTCGGCCTTGTTATCATTGTTTGGGACTTATTACGGCTAGGAATGAACTTAATTCACAGCCGCTAAAAATAAAAAGAGGTTTTTGGGACTCCGTTTGTGCTGTATTATTTTATCAGGAAGCCTAGGTCAGAACAAGGTTAACAAAGAAGAAAGAAATATATAACTCAGATGCTTGATGCTTCTTATAACAGGAACTTCAGCAAAGATCCAGCAAAACAGATTACAAGTAATCCTTGCCTTACGATCACAACTGAACTCATCATATACAGTTCACCAGAGGTCTTCAAACTTGGCAACTTTAAGACTTGTGGACTTCAGCATAGCTGGCTGGAGAATTCTGGGAGTTGAAGTCCACAAGTCTTAAAGTTGCCAAGTTTGGAGACCTCTGATATACACTGTTAATCGAGACAGTTGTTAAGTGGCTTTCCTTGTTACCTTCGTGAAGTGAATCCCTGTGAGTTGTGGTTGTTAAGAGAATCAGGCTTCCCCATTGACGTTGCTTGTCAGAAAATCGCAAAAGGGATCCCATGACCCCGGGACACGGTTACCAGAATAAATAGACGTCAGTTGCCAAGTTCATGCGACCATTGGGAAGGTACAACGGTCGTCAGTGTGAAAAACAGTCATAACTTTTTTCAGTGCTGTTGTAACTTCAAACAAATGGTTTTAAGTTGAGGGCTTACCTATAATTAGATATGTCATTTAATTATCCTTTCCCCCCCCCCCCATAATGCAGTGGTTCTCAACCTTTGTTTCACCACTGACCCCCTTTAAATACCTTTTGTGGCCACGGAGCCCCAAGATTTAAATCATAATATTTCTTCAAGCCTTCAGGGAACCTCTGTGACATCAGCGCCTCCCCCCCCCCCCCCCCCCCCGGGTCTGCAAACCACAACTTGAGAGCCACTGCCATAACGAATTGCTGCATCAAGCTATTTCTTTTTTAAAAAAATTCTAAAGACTTGTCAAACACGGCAATAAAGATATCTGATTTCATTGTAGGTGATTTCCTGCTATGGGTTGTCCTCCCAACAATTCAGGCTAATGACAGGAATAAGGATATAGTTTAGCCTCGAATTGCAGAAAATGGCCAGAGTTAAGCGACGGTGCCAAAGACGGAGATCCAGAACAAAATCTTCGTCAAAGGAAAAAAAACACATTGATTTGACATCTTCGTCTCGTCTTCCTTCAAAAGCTTTCCCTCCAACGTAAGTGTTTCTGATTTTGCTTTAGCATTTCTGAGTAACGTTTTGCAATTTCCAACATATTTTTATTTTTGTTAAACCCGCGCACAGGTACTCCTCGACTTACGACCACAATTGAGCCCAAAATTTCTGTTGTAAAGCGAGGCATGTGTTAAGTGAACTTTGCCCCATTTTACAACTTCTCTTGCCTCAGTTGTTAAGTGAATCACTGCAGTTGATAAGTTAATAACAGTGACAAGAAAGGTGGTAAAATGGGGAAACTCAATTGTGGTCATACGTCGAAGATTACCCGCATTCTTGAAGCATCCTGGTAGTTAAATTAAATTCTTAATATTTTTTTTAAAAAAATAAGAATATAGAATATTATCCTTAAGGGATCAAGATAGTTTTGTTGTTTTGAAAATAATTTTTTTTTTTAAAAAAAAGATAGTTTTGATGCAAAGCATTACTCTGTATGCACAACTTAGAAAAAAGAAGAGCCAAAGTTTTATTAATTTTCGGGGGGGGGGGGGATTAATACAGTAGTCCTCGACTTCCGACCACAGTTGGGCTCAAAATTTCTGTTGTTAAGTGAGACATTTGTTAAGTGAGTTTTGCTCCATTTCACGACATTTCATGCCGCAGTTGTTAAGTGAATCGGGCTTCCCCATTGACTTTGCTTATCAGAAGGTAGCAAAAGGGGATCACATGTCCTTGGGACACGGCAATGGTCGTCAATATGAACCAGTTGCCAAGCCTCTGAATTTTGATCATTTTGACCACGGGGATGCTGCATAGGTTGTAACTGTGAAAAATGGGCAACAGTCACTCGGTACCGTTGTAACTTTGAACAGTCACTAAATGAACAGTTGTGTTGTGGTCCGCCGGCGGCCTGTGGAGCTGGCAGCTGAGTCGGACAGCGAGGAGGCTGGGGAGGAACATGGGCCAGGCCTGGAGTCTGGAGAAGGCTCGGTGTCAGAGGCAGAGATCCAGCCCGGGCCATCTGGGAGGTCTGTGCTGACTCCAGAGGCTGACATGAGCGAGGCAGAGGAACAGGGGGAGCCTTCTCCCAATGCGCGCATGCGCTGACCTGCCAGAAGGCAAGAACAGTTAAGGAAGAAAAGGGCTACTCGGGAGTAAGGCTTGGAGATGATTGGCCCCTCCTATAGGACATAAAAGAGGAGCACTAGCCCGGACTCCATGTTTCTGTTGGGCCTTGCCAAGTTTCTTGCTAATTGGTCCTTGCCAGCTTGTGAAGGAAGATCAAGGTTCCTGTGTCGGACTTATTATCATTTGTTTGGGACTCATTACGGCTGGGAATGCAAATAATTACCAGCCGTTAAAATAAAAGAGGTTTTTGGGCTGTATCATTTGATCAGGAAGCCTAGGTCAGAACAAGTTGTAAGTCGAGGATTAGCTGTATTGATTATAGCTTGTGGTTAATGTTCAGTTGCTTTAACCGCATATCTAGTCCTCGACTTAAGACAACAACTGGGACCAAAACCTCCATCTCTAAGCGATGCAGTCATTAAATAAGTGATTCATTTTACAATCTTTATTGTCGCGGCATTAAGCAAAACCATCTTCCCCCATTGACTTTGCTTATTGGAAGCTGGCTTGGAAAGTCACAAATGGCAATCATGGTTTTTGCAAAGAAAATGTTAATTTATACTTGGCTGTTGTTTTCCTCAGGTCTCCGGTTATCCTCCATAGCCAAAGACGGCTGTTCTTTTTCTGGCTTTTAGCTTTTGGAGACCTATTAGAAACCCTCAAACATATCCTGGCTGCAACGGTTAGTTGGTGTTGGTGGTGCCAGAGACACGTTGTACAAGTAAGTTCGTTTTCTATCGAGGCTGCCCTACAGGGAGGGGAATCCCTTAGAGACCCCTTGGCACTGAAAAACTGACATATGACCATTTTTCACTTATAACCATAGCAGCATCCCCATGGTCACACAATCAAAATTTGGACGCTTGTCAACTGGCATGTATTTATGATGGTTGCAATGTCCTGGAATCATGTGATCATCTTTTGTGATCTTGTGACAAGCAAAATTAATGGGGAGGCTAATTGATTTCAGTCAGTTAGCTTTTTTGGACTTTCCCCTGACCGAAGATGTCATAAGGGATTTTAACGGCAATCAGGTTTCCTTTGAATAAACTTGGTTCTTGCCCAACTAAGCTTTCTTTTGCGGGATTTAAAATGCAACCTGAATTTATTTGTTTGTTTGTTTATTTGTTTATTTCTGAGGTGGTTATCCTGCCTTTATTAATTTATCGCATGCATAATACTGTGGGGTATTATAATAATACCCTAAGCTAAAAATATTCCCTTCTATCGGTAATAAGGTACATAATATTTTTCCTCTTTTTCATCACAACAACAGCCCTGTGAGGTGGGCTGGGCTGAGGGAGAGGAATCGGCCCGAAATCACCCAGCTGGCTTTCATGACTAAGGCAGAACTAGAACTCACCGTCTCCAGGTGATTGGCCCAAAGTCAGCCAGTCGGCTTTCATGCCTAAGGCGGGACTAGAACTCACCGTCTCCTGGTGATTGGCCAAAAGTCACTCACTCGGCTTTCATGCCTAAGGCGGTACTAGAACTCACCGTTCTCCTGGTGATTGGCCCAAAGTCACCCAGCCGGCTTTCATGCCTAAGGCGGCACTAGAACTCACGGTCTCCCGGTGTCTAAGCCAACATCTTATCCACTACACCAAAAAGAAAATAATGCTTGAATTTACACCATTTCCTTTACGTCTCCTCTAATCCTATGGAAACGTGATTCCTTTCTCTTTCCAGATTCTTCACGTCTTTTTGAGCACAGCATTTCCTTCGCGCACGTACCTGGAGGAGCTCAGGGCTGAAGTCAAAAACCTGAAAAGAGAAGTGGCTGAGCTGCAGTCAGTTCTTCAAGTTAGTTACCCCTTTACTACAGCTGTAGCTACTCCAACCCTATCAGATTGCGTCCGCTCATCTATATGATTCCAAAGACCGGGAAACACGATGTGTCGTTAAGCAAACTTATAGTTCACTGTAGGGCATTTTATTCATGAAACCAGAACTAAAAGATGATTCTTGGTGGGGGAAATGATAAATCGTGGTCCCATGGGGCACCGCAAATGGTCGTGACTGTGAGTCAATTGCCGAGAGCTCAAAATGCGGTCACATGACTGCAGGGGTGTGTGTGGCTGGAAGTCATAACTTCAGAATGGGTTGTAAGTAGCTTTCGGGGGAGTTTGTCATAACGTTGAGACAGTCACTAAGTGATCGGTCATATGTCGAGGACTGCATCATGTGCCAGGGGTCCGGCCTCCTGGCTATGTTGTTAACTATGTTGATATCTTGCTTTTTTTAAAGGTCGTTTGACTTCGATGTTTTAATGCTTTTAATGTTTTACTGCTTTCCGCTTTAATGTTTGAAAATATTTTTGAAATTTTAATTGTAATACAGCTAGTCCTTGACTTACGACCACAACCGAGCCCAAAATTTCTGTTGTTAAGTGAGACATTTGTTAAGTGAGTTTTGCCCCGTTTTACGGCCTTTCTTGCCCCAGTGGTTAAGTGAATCACTGCAGTTGTTAATTTAGTAACACGGTGGTTAAGTGAACTTCTCCGTTGACTTTGCTTGTCAGAAGGTCACAAAGGGGGAATCACGTGACCCTGCGAAACAGTGACCGTCATAAATAGGAGTCAGTTTGCCAAGCATCTGAATTTTGAAACTGAAATTTTGAATTTTGTAACTCTGAAAAATGGTCATAAGTCACGTTTTTCAGTGCCTTTGTAACTTTGAACAGTCACTAAATGAACTATTGTAAGTCAAGGACTGCCAATACTAATAAGTAAATTAAATAAATCTTTTTTTTTTCCTTTCTCAAGCAGAATGGAGGCACTGCGGCTTCTGCGGGAAACCCGCCTCGCCAGCTCTCTCCAAACCTATTATCAGCTTCTCCTGCACATACACAACTCGGCGTCACACAACCCACACCTTTGTCTTCGCAAAATCTACAGATTCCCACTCCGCCACCTCCCCCACCGCCACCCCCACTTCCGCCACTGCCCCTGCCCCCAGCACCCCTTGGATTCAAAAGACGGAGTGACCCAAAGGTAAAACAGAAGTTAAAACCTACCAGAGATCAATTTTGGAATTTCTTTTCTAAATGAAAGGCCTTGTGACACTTGGAACGGCTAACCTGCGCAAAATCCGGCGGACTACGATTTAGTTCATGAGAGACGCAAAGGACAGCTAGTCCTCACTTAACGACAGTTCCTTCAGCAAGCGTTCAAAGTTAAGGTAGCACAGAAGAAATGGTACTTGCAACCTGCCCCCAAAGTTACAACTGTTGCAGTGCCCATGTGGTCAGGCCAACAAAATAGGGGTGTTTGACACCCCACCTGCATTACAACCGCAGGGATGCGGTAAAGGCACTAAGGCTAGAAACCAGGAGACGGGGAATTCTAGCCCTGTCTTAGGCATGAAAGCCAGCTGGGTGGCTTTGGGCCAATCACTAGGAGAGGGTGAGTTCTAGTCCTGCCTTAGGCATGAGAGTCGAGTGGGTGACTTTCGGCTAATCACAAGGAGTCAGTGAATTCTAGTCCCGCCTCAGGCATGAGAGCTGACTAGGTGGCTTTGGGCCAATCACCAGGAGACAGTGAATTCTAGTCCCGCCTTAGGCATGGGAGCCAACTGAATCACCTTAGGCCAATTACTAGGAGACAGTAAATTCTAGTCTCGCCTTAGGCATGAGAGCTTACTGGGTGAGTTTAGGCCAATCACCGGGAGACAGTGAATTCTAGTCTTGCCTTAGGCATGAGAACTGACTGGGTGAGTTTAGGCCAATCACTGGGAGACAGTGAATTCTAGTCCCGCCTTAGGGCTGAGAGCCAACTGGATGACTTTAGGCCAATCACCAGGAGACTGAATTCTAGTCCCTCCTTAGGTGTGAGAGCTGACTGGGTGGCTTTGGGCCAATCAGCAGGAGACGGTGAATTCTTGTCCCGCCTTACGCATGAAAGCCTGGTGGATGACTTTAGGCCAATCACCAGGAGAAGGCGAGTTCTAGTCCTGCCTTATGCATGAAAGTCAGTTGGGTGACTTTGGGCCCATTCAATCTCTCTCTCAAGCCAACCCACCTCACAGGGTTGTTGTTGTGGGGAAAATAGGAGGAGGAAGCATTAGTGTGTGTGTTCACCCCTTGAGATTGTTTGTAAAAATAATAAAGGCAGGATGTAAATAAATAAAAGTAAAAATATTGCATTGAGCTATTCTGTTCCTCAGCTGTCCATACGTCTCAAATAATTTGACTGGTGATTCTTGGTCTTTTTTGAAGTGATGCAATTCTACTGCAATTAAACAGACTGGAGCTCATTTCTGGAAGTTCTTATGAGGCCTTTTGGATATTGCTTACCCAACTCCCCTGAGATCCCAGCCAACCTGGGATCTATAGAAACCTGCTTTCAAATATCAAAATTGTGACAGAAATGGCGACGAGGATAGGAAGAAGCATTTAAAACCTCATAAATTCAACCCTTTGCTCAGGGGTCCCCAAACTTGGCAACTTTAAGACTTGTGGACTTCAACTCCCAGAATTCTCCAGCCAGCATAGCTGGCTGGAGCATTCTGGGAGTTGAAGTCCACAAGTCTTAAAGTTGCCAAGTTTGAAGACCTGCCTTTGCTCAATGCAGCCAATCAAACAGTTCCAAGAAACTCCCTAACAAAATGTTTTATTTTCACGGTTGAGTGATTCATGGATTCTGACCTTCCTTTTCCATTTATTCTCCTCAAATTCAGGCTGTCCCGTTAAAAAAAGACATCCCCCTACAAATAACACCTCAGGATCTTCTCAACGTGAAACTGAAGAAGACCAAGAGTGAAGCCGCGATGGACAAGGTAATCCTGAAATGAGATGCTTGAGCAAGCTTGCAGCTCGGATAAGCTGCTTTCGACATACAGGTAGTCCTCGACTTACGGCCACAGTTGAGCCCCAAATGTCTGTGGCTAAGCGAGACAGTTGTTAAGTGAGTTTTGCTCCATTTTGCGACCTTTCTTGCCACCGATGTTAAGTGAACCACTGCGGTGGTTAAGTCAGTCACACGGTTGTTAAGTGAATCTGGCTTCCCCCTTGACTTGGCTTGTCAGACGGTCGCCAAAGGGGATCACGTGACACCCCCCCCAGGACACGCTGCAACCGTCATAAATATGAATCAGTTGCCAGGTATCTGGATTTTGATCACGTGACCTTGGGGAATGCTACAACGGCCGTAAGTGTGAAAAGATTACCTGTATTGTTTTATCCTTTGGGAAGAATGAATTGGCGGTTTAAGTCACTTTTTTCAGTGCCTTTATGACTTCGAACGGTCACTAAATGAACTGTTGTAAACTGAGGACTACCTGTAGCTAATGAACAATGGCCTTGGCAGACCTTCCTTTCAGTCCCTCTGTGAAGGAAAAGTACAGGGAGTGGTCAACCTACGACCACAAACAAAGGGAGCAGATAGTTTATTTTTAAGCAGCGTGGTCATCAGTTGACCGCACCCGATTTTATGACCACTTTTACCATGGTCGTTAAGTGTGACATCACATTGCTACATGGCCCTATGCCATGTAGTCGTTTAGTACCGACCCCAAAGAGTGCAGAGGGCTCTGGTGATGGCCTGGCATGAGCAGGGGGCTGGACTAGAAGACCTCCAAGGTCCCTTCCCCGTCCGTCATTCTGTTAAGAGGTAGTCCTCGACTTACGATCACAATTGAGCCCCAAATTTCTGTTGTTAAGTGAGACATTTGTTAAGTGACTTTTTGCCCCATTTTACGACCTTTCTTGCCACCGTTGTTAAGTGAGTCACTGCAGTTGATAATTAGCACCACGGTTGTTAAGTGAATCTGGCTTCCCTCATTGACTGTGCTTGTCAAAAGGCTGCAAAAGGTGAACACATCACCTTGGGACACAGCAACGGTCGTACGTATGAGTCAGTTGCCAAGCCTCTGAATTCTGATCACGTGAGCATGGGGATACTACCAAGGCCGTAAGTGTGAAAAATGTTCATAAGTCCCTTTTTTTCAGTGCCGTTGTAACTTTGAACGGTCACTAAATGAAATGTTGTAAGTCAAGGATTACTTGTACTTACGATCCTCCGGTAAGCAAAGTCAATTTTTAAAACCAGACTCACTTAAAGACTACACAGTTCATTTAACAACTGCGATGATTTGTCTAGTCTTAATTATGGTTGTTAGTTGAAGATTACTAGATGAGCCGAGGTGGCGCAGTGGTTAGAGTGCAGCACTGCAGGCTACTTCAGCTGACTGCTAGCTGCAGTTCGGCGGTTCAAATCTCACCAGGCTCAAGGTTGACTCAGCCTTCCATCCTTCTGAGGTGGGTAAAATGAGGACCCAGATTGTTGGGGGCAAGAGGCTGACTCTGTAAACCGCTTAGAGAGGGGTGTAAAAGCACTATGAAGCGGTATATAAGTCTAAGTGCTATTGCTATTGCTACTTATACTGTCTCAACTTGCTGGAGCCTCTTTGAAAGACATATCTGAAATGGTATAGGGCAGGGCCAGATCCAGCCCGCGATGTGGTCGGATCCGGCCCACGGGGCCATCCTGGAAAATGTAAGGGGCCGGCCCGTGTCGCTTCGGCCCGGTCTACCCAGTGCAAAGAGGAAACATGCCAGCAGTTTGAGGAGTGTGGTCAAGCTGGCCACACCCACCTAGTTGGGCACGCCCAGTGAGTGCCGTCAAGCTGGCCATACCCGCCCAGTCAGCCACGCCCAGTGAGTGGCGTCAAGCAGGCCACACCCACCCAGTCGGCCACGCCCAGTGAGTGGCGTCAAGCAGGCCACACCCACCCGGCCACGCCCAGTGAGTGGTGTCAAGCTGGCCACACCCGCCCAGTCAGCCACGCACGCCACGCCCCACCCCCAGGTCAACTACAGCCCTGATGCAGCCGGCAATGAAATTGAGTTTGACACCCCTGGTATAGGATCTCCTGCTTGAGCAGGGGGCTGGACTAGAAGACCTCCAGGGTCCCTTCCAATTCTGTGATTCTCTGTTATTCTATTACTCTGAGAACAAGGGTACCATTTTATTTCCCCTTCCTGTTTCAGGAAACCTCCCCATCCAAGGGACGCAGCAAGGCGTTGATCACTCTCCGGGATCTTCAGAGCATCCGTCTCCAGCCCAAAGCCCCCCAGCCGCTTCCTCGCGTTACAAATTTTCTCAAGTAAGACATTTTGCCCTCGTGTGAAATTTTGGGAGACGACTTGATGTTTTAATTTGGGCCACTGAGCGATTTTCTAATCTTATCATCTGTCCTTTTTGGTTCCTCCTTTAGTACCCCCAACAGAGACGGTTTAGATTTCCGGAAACACTTGAAAAAAGTTGCTATTAAAAGGTAAATTAATAGGGTTTTTTCCCCCCTGTACGAGTAAAGTTTGGGGATGGATGGGGCGCCAAGTTGGCATAGTGACATCAAGTGGGAAATGACCCCAAAGATCTATATAGGTAGTCCTCGACTTACGACCACAATGGAGCCCAAGCTTTTTGTTGCTAAGCGAGGCATTTGTTAAGCGAGTTTTGCTCCATTTTATGAGTTTTGCCCCATTTTACTAAAGTTATAAATGGAATCACTGCAGTTGATAATACAGTAACAGGGTTGTTAAGTGAATCTGGCTCCCCCCCCCCCCCCCCCTTGACTTTGCTTGTCAGAAGGTCGCAAAAGGGGATCACGTGACTTTGGGACACCTCCACAGTCGTAAGTATGAACCAGTTGCCAAGCATCTGAATTTTGGTCACATGATCATGGGGATGCTACTAAGGTCGTAACTGTGAAAAATGGTCGTGAGTCACTTTTTTCGGTGCCGTTGTAACTTTGAACGGTCACTAAATGAACTGTTGTAAGTCGAGGACTACTTGTCTAGATAGTCCTCAGCCATGATCACAATTGAGTCTGGTATTTCAGTTGTTAAGCGATGCGGTCGTTGTGCGAGTCATCATGTGACTGAACCCGATTGTACAACAATTTTTTGCAAAAATACTAAAAATGTCTAAATCAAAATTTAGACATGTGGGAACCAATATGTATGTAAGATGTTCACAGCATCCCAGGATCATGTGATCGCCATTAACCACCTTCCCAGCTGGTTTCTGGCAAGCAAAGTCAATGGGGGAAGCCAGATTCACTTAATGACCACATGATTCACTTAATGACTGCAGGGATTTGCTTAACCACTCTGGCCAAAAAAGGTCATAAAATTTAACGCAATTAGCAACTGCTTTGCTTAACATCAGAAATTCTACTCTCGCTTGCGGTCATAAGCCGAGGACCTCCTGTACTGCAGTAATACAGAATTATTAATTATTAATAACATTAATATTAATTATTAAGATGAAACATTATTATTAATAGTTATGTCTGAAGTGGTATAGGGTCTCCTGCCTGAGCAGGGGGTTGCAGTAGACAACTTCCAAGATCCCTTCCAACTCTGTAACTCAGTGCTCGACTTACGACACACAATTGAAACCAGAGTTGATGTTACTAAGTGAGAAATTTGTCAAGTCAGTTTTGGCCCCGTTTTCTGACTTTTCTTGCCACAGTTGTTAAGTGGGTCGCTGCAGTTGTTAAATTAGCAACTCGTTCGTGAACTGAATCCGGCTTCCCCCATGGACTTCGCTTGTCAGAAGGTCACAAAAGGGGATCACATGACCCTGTAACCGTCGTAACTACGAGTGATTTGCCAAGCGTCCGAATTTTGATCGCGTGACCGTGGGGAGGCGGCAACGGCCATAGGTCAATTTTTTCAGCGCCGTTGTAACTTTGAACGGTCACTAAATGAGCTGTCGTAGGTCGAGGACTACCCGTAACACGGGCATTATTATTTTTCTTTTTTTTTTAACCAGGAGTCCAGGTGGAACCCCAATGAATAACAAAGAAAACATTGAGACTGGCACGGGATTGACCCCACTCATGACCCAGGCTCTCCGGCGCAAATTCCAGGCAAGGCCATCTCGAAACGTGTATTGCTCTCCCTGCTTATGTTGATTTCCTGGGAAAATTGGAACGGTGGAGATTAGAAAAATGTCTTTATCGGAAGCCCTCATTTGAGCCCAAAATCTCCTTTGCTAAGTGAGACATTTGTTAAGTGAG
The DNA here is from genome assembly GCA_003457575.1 of Thermophis baileyi. Taxonomy (NCBI): domain Eukaryota; kingdom Metazoa; phylum Chordata; class Lepidosauria; order Squamata; family Dipsadidae; genus Thermophis; species Thermophis baileyi. The sequence goes on from QLTV01003259.1 coordinate 1,393,915, forward strand.
TGTTGACCCATTCCACAGTTGTTAAGTTAATCACTGCAGTTTTTCACTTAGCAGGATGGTTATTAAGGGAATTTGTTGTCAGGGTTCCAAGTAATACACCCATAGCAAACAGAACTCCAAGGCAGGTGAATTCCTCAAAGAACAGGTTTATTGGATTGGCACAGGCTGGTGAAAACCGACTCTGAATGTTCCCGCGGTTTTCACCTAATTAAAAGTAAAAGTTTTCTCCCTTCCCCAAACAATCAGTCACATGGTGTAATCAAGGTGCCGTCTGGTTGCCTGGTAACTTCACTCCTCCTCTCTCCGACCACGTGTAGGAATGTCCTTGGTTCCCAGGAGAAAGTATTTTGTTTTGGCTACAAAACCTCAGCTATCTTTATTCCCCCCTCCCTATCCCTATCCCTCAGCTCCAGTGTGGCAACACCGAAGCCTCAAAATGGCCTCGTTGAGGTCAGGGTTGACAGGCGCCCCCCCCCCATTGTCTTCGCTTGACAGAAGGTGGCAAATACAATCATATGATCCCAGGACCCTGCTTAGTGACCCCCAACGACTTAAAACAGGCAGTCCTTGACTTACGATGACAATTGAGCCCCAAAATTTCTGTGGTTAAGTGTTGAGTTTTGCCCCATTTTACGATCTTTCTGGCCGCAATTGTTAAGGGAATCACTGCCGTTATTAGTAATCCAGTTGTTAAGTGAATCTGGCTTCCCCGTTGACGTTGCTTGGGAGAAGGTCGCGAAAGGGGATCACGTGACCCCGGGAAGCTGCAACGGTCATAAATATGAGTCAGTTGCCAAGCCTCTGAATTTTAATCATGTGACCATGGGGATGCTGCAACGGTCGTAAGTGTAAAAAAAAACAAAAGGTCAGAAGTCACTTATTTTCAGTGCCATTGTACATTCAAATGGTCATTGAACGAACTGTCGTAAATCGAGGACTATCTGTATTGCTTTGTTTTTTAATTTTAGATGTTCGGCAAAAGAAGTGGGGTGCTATTTTAAGCCGAGTTAGACTCCTATCAAGCCTACAGAAATATTGGTCTGGAAGAAATATTTTTAATCATATGACTCTGTAGGTAGAGGTAATCCTTGACTTATGACCACAATTCGGCCCAAAATTTCAATGACTAGGCACTGCGGTTGTTAAGCCAGTCATTATGTGAGCAGACTAAATTTTATGACCATTTTTACTACAGTTGTTAAATGAAGCAGCCGGCCGTTAAGCGAATCTGGCTTCCTCTATTGACTTTGTCGGCTGAGAAGGTCACAAATGGTGATCACGTGACACCCCCCCCCCCCCAGGACAGTGCAAGCGTCATAAATGCAAGCTTGCTAACATCTTTCTAAATTGCAATTATATGCCTGCAGCAGGGGTGGGTTCCTACTTACCTCGCTGCCGGTTCGCTCCCTCCCGCGCCTCGTGCACGCGCCTCGGTGCACGCATGCGCAGTAGGAAAAAATCCCAAACAAATCCCCAAAAAATAAATAAAAAATAAAAAAAAAAGATGGCGACCGCATGCACAGTGCCGGAAGTCGGCTTAAATATGATAAAACTATATTTCGGAATCCCCCCTACAATCTACCCCAATCAGTCCCACATATGCCGATCTCAACCGAACCATTTTGCTTAAGCGCTGTGCTGTGTTATTTATTTATTTTATTTATTTTTATTTATTGAATTTTTATAGCCGCCTATTCGCCTATGGCGACTCAAGGTGGCTTACAGAATATAAAACCACATTTAAAAGAATAAAACTAATAAAAAGAATAAAATAAATTAATATAGTATAATATAATTAAATCACCCCCACCCCCCGTTCCAGCGACAGCAGAGTGATGTTACAAGCGGGCCGCTACCGGTTTGGGAGAACCAGTCCGAACCGGGAGATACCCACCCCTGGCCTGCAGGGGTAGTACAGTTGTCATAACTTCGAGGATTTAATTGCAAGTTATATTTTTCAGCACCGTTGTAATTCTAAACTCGTTAAACCAATGTTCGTAAGTCAAAGATTACCTACCTGCTATAAAAACATGTTAACTTTGCTTCCATTTTTGCTCTGTTTAGTTTAGTTTTAATTTATTGATTAGCCCTTGGGCCATATCAAAGCGCAGAGTTCCAAACACATATTATTGCTAAAATCTGATAAAAACAATTTAAAAATGGAATTGGATAAAATACAGTTTAAAATGAAATTGGAATAAAATACGATTTAAAATGAAATTGGAATAAAATACAATAATTTAATATAGAGATAAATAAAATATGATAAAACTATATTTCGGAATCCCCCCTACAATCTACCCCAATCAGTCCCACATATGCCGATCTCAACCGAACCATTTTGCTTAAGCGCTGTGCTGTGTTATTTATTTATTTTATTTATTTTTATTTATTGAATTTATATTGCCGCCTATTCGCCCATGGTGACGCAAGGCGGCTTACAGAATATAAAACCACATTTAAAATAATAAAAACTAACAAAAAGAATCAAATAAATTAATATAGTAGAATATAACAAAATCACCCCCCACCTCCCATCCCCCACCCCGGTGACAGCAGATCACATGAGCCATTTAATGGGCTCCATTCCGCTCTGGATTCCCCAGGCCCGCTGGCAGAACCAGGTCTTCAGCGCCTTCCGGAAGAGTATTAGAGTGGGGGCCATTCTAATATCTGGGGGGATGATGTTCCAGAGAGAGGGAGCCACCACGGAGAAGGCCCTTCTTCTGGGTCCCACCAGGTGTATCTCCCTCGGGGATGGGACCCACAACATTCCCTGCCTCCCGGCTCTGGTGGGTCGGGTAGATGTGAGCGGCAAGAGACGGTCCCTCAGATAACCTGGTCCCAAGCCATGAAGGGCTTTAAAGGTGACAACCAGCACACCTTGAATTGCACCCGGAAACAAATCGGCAACCAATGCAGCTCCCGGGGTCTGCACAAAACCATGCGGGCCGCTTCATTTTGAACCAACTGTAGCTTCCGGATGCTAATGTTAAATGTTATTTTCAAATTCTGGCTGCACGTAAGATACGGTAAGTTGTTTTGATATGGGGATCCCATTGGGGTCATTCGCTTGATATATAGGCCAAGGTACCTGTCTCTCACCCTCTTTATACAGGCATCGGTGTAATTCCAAACTCGTTAAACCAATGTTCGTAAGTCAAAGACTACCTACCTGCTATAAAAACATGTTAACGTTGCTTCCGTTTTTGCTCTGTTAATTGTTCCTTTAAAAAAAAAAACTTTAATTTGTTTTGCCAAGGGCTCAATAAATTAGCTGGTAGATGCCATTCACAATCAATTATTTTCTACTTTCTTTTGTGATCCGAGAACAGAAAGAAGGGAAAAAGAGCAGAGGTGTGATGTTTTTTTCTTAGGGCTTTCACCAGCTTTGCTACAGACACTTTATCGATTGCCTCACGCGGCAAACGTACAAAATTACAATGTCTGGAGTGGGGGGGGGGAAGAATTTTGCAACCAATCCTCACCTTTGCAGGGTCCCACACTCACTTGATTGCTATTCAGGCACTTCGCAACCTTTTTGTAACAAGCAAAGTTACTGGACAAGGAAGTAGTAAAATCAAAAGTTGAAATCGTGTGATTTCCCCCCCCCCCACTTCGCAGCCAAGTTGCTAGTCCCAATTGTGGTCACTAAGTGAGGACTCTGTACCTTCTTGGTATGTTGACCTTAATAAGATAAGCACATTTCCTGAAACTTACAGGACCTTGTATCGTTAGACAGCCAAGATTTCTATTCGGAAGGAGTACAGTTGGACACAGAAAGCCAGTTTAGTTTAGTGGTTAAGGCACCAGGCTAGAAAGTGGGAGATGGGGAGTTCTAGTCCCACCTTGGCCATGAGAGCCAGCTGGGTGACTTTGGGCCAATCACCAGGAGCCTGGGAGCTCTAGTTCCTTGTTAGGCAAGAAAGACGGCTGGGTGACTTTGGGCCAATCACCAGGAGCCTGGGAGTTCTAGTTCCTTGTTAGGCATGAAAGCCGGCTGGGTGACTTTGGGCTAATCACCAGGAACTTGGAGTTGTAGTTCCTTGTTAGGCATGAAAGCCAGCTGGGTGACTGGGCCAATCACCAGGAGACTGGGAGTTCTAGTTCCTTGTTAGGCATGAAAGCTGGCTGGGTGACTTTGGGCCAATCACCAGGAGACTGGGAGTTCTAGTTCCTTGTTAGGCATGAAAGCCGGCTGGGTGACTTTGGGCCAATCACCAGGAGCCTGGGAGTTCCAGTCCCGTCTTAGCCATGAAAGCCAACAAGGTGACTTTTGGCCACTCACTCAGCCCAACCCACCTCACAAGGTTGTTGTTGTGGGGAAAATAGGAGGAGGATGGTGTGTTGGTTGTGTTCGCCGCCTTGAGTTATTTGTAAAAACAGCAACGCGGGATAGAGCCGAGGTGGCGCAGTGGTTAGAGTGCAGTACTGCAGGCTACTTCAGCTGACTGCTAGCTGCAGTTCGGCAGTTCAAATCTCACCGGCTCAAGGTTGACTCAGCCTTCCATCCTTCCGAGGTGGGTAAAATGAGGACCCAGATTGTTGGGGGCAATATGCTGACTCTGTGAACCGCTTAGAGAGGGCTGTAAAGCACTATAAAGCGGTATATAAGTCTAAGTGCTATTGCTATTGCTATACAAATAAAGGAAGAAAGAACCCAATTGGAAGCTGTTTTATTTATTCATTTATTTTTACAGCTGGCTCACCCGAAGAGTCCCTCTCCATCCTGCTTCCCTACAATTAACAGCTTTGAAGAACAGAGCTAGAAAAACCTCTATGATGGATACATCGCTGCTTGGGGGCCAATATGGACGGAGAAACAAAGATTTCCTTGGCCAAGCTTTTCGCATGCTGGAATATGCTTCTTTCCCTCCCTGCTTTTTTTTTTTAAAAATATTCTGCATTGCTGAAAAGCTCTTAAAACATATCCAGACATTACCTTTTCATCCCACTGGGCATTCAAAACCACCTTTAATGAAGCTGCTTTGACTTTAAAAGTTTTGCAATTTTGCCTAACTTTGAGCTGCTCTTTCACAAAGTTTACACATCCTCTTTCAATATATATAATTTTTAAAATAAGACTTTTGGGGGGGGGGATTGACATACGTCGATCCGAAGAAATAGCACTGTTTTTCCCGGGCTTGGAAGAATTCTATTTATTCTTGGCTTGTTATGTTTGTAACTAAGCTGTGCACTCACAGAAATTTGTATACATTTTATACACAAGAGGGAAGCTTTTGTGCCCTCTCTTAGAAGGTGGAGGGAAGAGAAATAAATATGTGGCATATCGGCACGAAGGACCAATTTAGGAGTACCTTGAATTCAAGATTGTCCTCCTGTTACTGTTACTCTCAGTGAATGTTGAATGCTTCTACATCCAGTCTGGGAGAAAGTTTGTGAAGGGTAAGGAGAGGTTAATCTGATCTTGAATTAACCCGTAATAGGTCAAGTTGCACCTAGCCTGATTACACAATGGATTGTTACACAGAAAAGGTGCTTGTAGGACTCACGTTGCAGGTGTTGTGATAGACCGACTGCGCTTTATGTTGTAAGATATATTTCATGCGTCTGTTCAATTTTGGGTCTGGAAGGCCAAATAACTTGTAAGCAAAGCTGATAACAGAAAAGAATAAAATCTAAGATCTTTAGAACAAGCAAGATTGGCTTATAATTGGGTCCCCCGACCACACTTGTGGTCATCTCATTGTCTCCAAGAGAATAGTAGAAGATAGGGATTGTTTCATAACAATTCTAGACCGGGAATGTCCAACTTTGGCAACTTTAAGATCTGTGGATTTCAACTCCCAGAAATCAAGAAGTCTTGAGCAGGATGGTGAGGTATGCTGGGAATTCCCGTCCACGGCATAGAGAAGGCTGGTTTTTTCACCCAGCTTGAAGTCCCACGTTCCTCACCTTTGGAAGTTCAAAATGCATGAACCTCAACTTCAAGAATCTTGAAGCAATGGGAGATGGGAGATTCTGGGAAATGGGGCCCCTACATCTGTAAATTGCCATGGCTTATATCACAATGATACATTGTACACTGCTCTCTGAGCTCGGTGGTTTTCTTGCAGACGTCTCATGACCCAACTAGGTAACATCATCAGTGCTAGAAGTGGGATTTGCTTTCTGTTTCTATACAAGTGGCTTGCCCTGTCAGTGTTGGTGGGAGTGTTCTTGGTGGTTCCTTGATCAGGTTGGAGAGAGAGAGAGAGAGACATGTTTGGATGGATTAAATAATGATAGATATAAATTGATGGATGCATAAATAGATTAGATGATAGGTAGGTAGGTGGGTAGATAGGGATAAATGGATGGATGGATGGATGGATAGATACATAGATAGGGACAATTAGATAGATAGATAGATAGATAGATAGATAGATAGATAGATAGATAGATAGATAGATAGATAGATAGATAGATAGATAGATAGATAGATAGATAGATAGAAAGAAAAAGAATTGGATGGATGGATGGATAGAGATGGATGGACAGAGAGATATACACTCTGTGCACAATTATTAGGCAAGCTGTATTTTGGAGGATTAATTTTATTATTGAACAACTACTGTGCTCTCGGTCAATCCAAAATGTTAATAAACTTCAAACCTGAATATTTAAGAAAGTAAAAGTGAGGTTATGGCTTTCTTAGGAGAATATCTATGTGTGCACAATTATTGGGCAACTATTAGTGTGTAGAATTATTATGCAACTAAATGAAAAATGAAAATTTCCCCATCTCATTTATTTTCATCTGTTAAAGTGAGAATAATAAACAAACAACTCAAAACTTACAAATAAACATTTCTGACAGTTCAAAATAACAATCAATGACCAATATAGCCACCCTTCTTTTCAATAACAGTCCTAAGCCTTCCATTCATGGAGTCTGTCAGTTTCTTGATCTGTTGACTATCAACTTTTTGTGCAGCAGCAACCACAGCCTCCCAGACACTGTTCAGAGAGGTGTATTGTTTTCCTTCACCATAAATCTCCTGTTTAATAAAAGCCCACAAGTTCTCAATAGGGTGAGGGTCAGGTGAGGAGGGGGGGCATGTCATTCTTTCGTTTTTAAAGTCTTTACTGGCTAGCCATGCAGTGGAGGAGTTCAA